>OW804096.1:6790272-7175272 GCA_942159475.1 Sthenelais limicola
CAGAATCCTACGACTAAACGCAGAGGCAAAAATTGCCCCACACACATGCAAATTCATTTGCGATTTCAGATATGCCAGATCGCAGGTAAAAAATTCCAAATCGCATAGGACAAATGCAAGTTCATGCGATCTCAAATGGAATCGCATATACTCTGGCACAAATTCGCATGTGTGTAGGGCTAGACACGATCATTCGCAGACCTCTGCTGCTGTCCACGACTAATCGCAGGAGGTCATGCAAATTTCGGATTTATCCGAAATTCGCAAGTGATTACAGGTATATTTGAACAGGTGTAGCTTCACGAATTATTAATGAATCAAAACGATTTTTTCACAGAATATGCCCAGACATATTGTTTCAAGTATGTTAAGACTTTGTGATTATAAATTGATTTCTTCTACATTTTTTTCAAATCGTCGCAAGTAAACCTCAGAAAATATTTTCAGTCTTCTCTCCCTCCATTTTCTTATAATTTGAAGTAATCCAAATCGCACATCTGCTGCGAATCTAGACCTGCAATTTCGCATGAGTTTGCAGCTGAAATCGCACTTGTGTAGGGATTAAAAAATCAAATCGCAGAGCATTATCTCTGAAATCGCACAAGATCCCCGCCGATTCGCACAGGATTTCTACGATTTCACATGCAAATGATCGCAAGTGCCAGATTCGCAGCAGTTTTTGAATTCGCCCCTGTGTAGACGGGGCATTAGTGCACTTGGCCCTTAACGATTTCTCATCCAACAGGTTCCTGTTATATATCTACTATTATGTAATATTTTTGGGAACAGTGTGGGTTTTTCCAAGACGAATGTCTAGTTTTAAAAGATATGAAGAATGGTTGCAATGTAGCGAGTCGTACCGTGAGCCATATACCATGCCTAATGAGAAACAGCAATGCGATATGAGATGAGTAGTGTAGCATGTGTGTTACCATACACGAGCGTGACTACTGCTCGCTGAATGCTTCCAGCAGAATGTACGCGCTCATGCACACACGTGCTGGATCAGGGTATAATAGGGTCAGATTTTCAAAAAATGTACAATTGGCAGCTCTACACATTTAGTAAATTCTCCTAAATTAGGCTGAAAAATGATGAATACCGGGTATATCTGAGTATATTCGGTATTGCCTTGATTTAAAGTATCAGTTCTGTTATGTTAAACTGCATTTTAAAGCTCATTTCTGTCTTAAATGTGGGTTATTTGAGAGGATTCGTGAAAGCGAATTGTACATTTTCTGAAAATCTGACCCAATAACCCTACCAGAGGCAGTATAGGGTGCTTAATTAACCCTCATGATACCCATATGTACATGGTATCAATATAGAGGATAAGCTTCTGGGAATAAGGGTAGCTTTATTAAAAAATAGCACATGTGGGCCGGAAAATGTACAATTCGACTTCTTCTCCAAACCCAAATCACCCAAATTTAAGACAAAAAAATATAGGTTCAGTTCAAAATAACCGAACAGAATTTCTGGATCGAGGCAATATCAACTATATTTTCTGATATATCTCATATTTGTTCACTTCTCAATACTGCAGCCTGATTCAGCAGAAGTGTAGCAGCCGATTGTACATTTTCTGAGGATCTAACCCACGTATGCCAGGCTATCATCTATGTACTATAGGGGACTTGCCTTTGCGCATGTCTGTTATAGTGCATGCTGGGATGGATTCAGTACACCACTGGCATACAAAGCTTTAATATGGGGCAAAGGTTTTTGCCCTCAAAGACAACATTGTTTCAATAATATAACTATTATTGCTTGCACAAATGATATATATGAGATTGACATGCATTTGGAAAGAATACAGATCAACATAACCAAACATATGTTTTTAATCCACGCTATACCAAATATATTCAGATATGTAAACATGTATACGTAGTATTTATCATTTTCTTAGCCTAAATTACCAGAATTTAATATTTGTGGAGATCGACAGATCTTTAATCTTGGCAAATTACATAACCATATAAAAGCTAACAATTTGATAGAATTTTGAATGCATATAATAGGGGATTTGCATAGCCGCCATTTTGAATCTTGATTTGCATGGAATTATGGGACTAATGGTACAGTATAAACTCTATAGAAAACATGTCATGTTTTGCATGGAATATTTTTCCGTGCTCCAAGGTCAAAATCCCTGTGGTATACATGTTTTCATAATACAAGCCTTCATCGTTCCCATCATGCATTTGGTTAACATAGATCATTTTACACAAGCTATGATTTTGTTGATCACATTCCTGCAATTTTCGATAAAAATGTTGCAAATATTTGTATGTCAGATTTTGTCAGAATCTATCCCAAGATGTACTGTAATAGACATTCACAGTGGCACATGCAACTCCCCTATTATAAAATGTGATGTGTTCCAGGGAAATGAGTCAGAAGTCGCAAAAAATGGAGTTTGAGATATCATCATATTTGAACAGATGAGATCAAGCCGATTCCACTGATAGTAAACAGTAGGACATCTAAATAATTATTTCTATATTTTAAGTTTGGTATTCTTATTTGTGAAAAAAAGGTTTGAAATATCTCTGGGCGGACATTTACAAGTAAAGAAGCTAAATATACTGTATAAAATGACCTTAGAAATACATTGATATATTTATTAGACTTTCCTGGAATTTAGTACATATATTCAGGATACAACAAGCGTTAAGCAACCCCAAAATGGAAACATTCCCACAAATACATCTTCTAAATAATTATAACACTTTGGAAGATATCAATTTTGCCACTTGTGACTCATTTCCCTGGAACATATCACATATGGGTCAGATTTTCAGAAAATGCACAATCTGCAGTTCAACACATCTACCAAATTCTGCTAAATTAGAGTGAAAATGATAAATACTAGGTATATCTGTGTATATCCTGTATTGTATTCATTCACTAAATCTGTCTGGTTTTGTTGAACTGTATTTTGAACCTAATTTTATTCTTAAATTTGGGTTTTTTGACAGGATTGGTGATGGCCAATTGTACATTTTCTGAAAATCTGACCCACATAGAGAACAGATGACATCGTTTTACAACAACCTAATCACCCATTCCTCTCTCCAGATGAAATATGAGCCCAGATAATGAAACATATGGGATATGTTTTTCATAATTTATGTTTTTTACATTTAGCCCGTCTTTCCACGTGTTTGTCATGGTAACTAAGAGATTATTAGACAAGCGTGAGGCCTTAAATCATAATTCAGATAAACGATAGCCAGATCTGTTTCAGATTTGCCTTTGGTTTTGATTAATAGCAGAGGTCTGGTCCATTGCAGAAGGGACTGATATTCATATACTTTGGGACTCTAAGCTACAACTTCGGTTTTAGGGTACCGCTCAAAATGATTTAGTAACCTTCGCGAGGATCGCAACCCTGTTAGTAAATACTTTTATAGGGTGAAGTCACCAGAAAATGTACGATTTATCTTCACCAATCCTCTCAAATAACCCCATTCCAGACGAAAATGAAGTTCCAAATACGGTTCAACCTAACCAAACAGATTACTAGAACCACTGCAATGCCGAATATACTCGAATTTACCTAACTAGTATTGGCCAAATTGCAGTCTAATTTAGCAGAATTTACTAAATGTGCACAGCTGCCAATTGTACATTTTCTGACCCTGTATTCACCCTGACGCTATCAATAGTGGGATTGGATACAAAATGGTTAATGAATCTACAGAACCTCATGGGATTAGTTTGATGTGTCTTGCATTTGGTGTCACACATTAGTTCACGTACATCACTTTCTTTCTCTTTTATCTCTATCTCTCTCTCCCTACTTCTCTATCTCTATTTGCTGGGTATGATCATAAACTGCCTCCCTCTCAGCTCTCCCGCCCTTGATATAAAACCATCTTAAATGTGTTGATAAGGGCGTAAAGCAACCAATCTCACTCACTCACTCACTCACTCCAATGTATTGCCACTCTCACTGGACTTTTAAACTTCCCATTCTAAGTTTAGATGGAGCTACTAACATTACATTACCTGTCCAATGCTCTACCAATTGAGCCAAATACACTGCATTAAAATAGGAAAAGTGAAAGTTTGTGAAAGATGAAACTGTCGTTTAATAATCTAAACTATCCAAGTAAAAGATCACTAATCAAAATCTGATCTTGAGATGTGGATTGAAATACCGATATTTTTGTATTATTCATTGTTATTGACTGCAACACTTGTAGTCAGCATAATTTTCTGTGGAACACGACCTAAACTATCCAAATACGAGTACTGTAAACGTATTAATGTTCGCGCAGTATTTATTTTCGCTATTTTAGCGCACCCACCCTTGTGCGCGAAAATAAATCCTGCGCGAAAGGTATAATTATTGCATAAAGAAAATGTGAGACTTCCTTGCTGCATGAACTTAAATCCCCGCGACAAGGTGTCCAAGTACTTAGTGCGCAAAAATTCATCTGCGCGAAAATAAATACGTTTACAGTATTGATAAACAAGAATCTAACCTGGGGGCATGGAGTGTGAGACAGATAATAGTTCTTCCTTCTCCCCTTAGTTTACAGCATCGAACAATTGCAGACATTTTTGTAGAAGGCTGGAGAGTATCGTGAACAGTTGAAGAAAAACTGGATTTGTGTTTATTCTTTTCCTTGCGAGGTTTCAATGGTGCTCCCAAGGCGATCTCGTTTTCCCTCCATATAAAGGTCCATTCCCATCCCAGCCGGCCGATCCTTGCCGGCTGTAATACTTTAACATTGGGTTTTTTGCCGTGCGGCGGCCGTACACCAATCGGCCAGTGTAAAGTGAATGGGCCTTTATTCTACATCGCATCAGATTGAGCTGAAAACCTCCCATCAAAGCATCTTTCAAGATTAAGGCTAATAGCTCAACTTAATCCTTTGTTAAGTACATACTAGTTTTTCAAAATTAGAAATTGATATTTTAATGGATCTTCCATCAGAACTATGACTCAACAACGGGGAAGACTGCACCTAAATGGAAAAAACAACCACTTGGTCTCTACTTGTTGTTGTGTCATATCATTACACTTGATGAAAACAGATAGTTTGACCAGGATCTATTGAATAGCTACATGCAACATAGCCATCTTGCAACTAGCGATTTGCAACCTCTGGATGCAAGCGTTGATATGGGGATCTTGACCCTGTATAAAAACAAAAACAACTTGCTCATAATTTTAGGAGGAAATAGGAGTAGAGCTGTGTGCTATGGCTTCCATTGAACATACCATAAAAAGATAGCAATGCGCTAAAAGCATTTATGGTCCCTGTACCGGGCACCTTGACCCCCTTTCTCGTAAAGTTACCGTTTTACTATGAGACTTGGCACGAGAACTGATATTCACCATGCATATGCTGATGGTTTAAGTTCGTTTTTTTTCTTTTTTCTTTAGTGATTTCAAACTTGGAAACTTAAATTAAAAGATCAGCATGCCTATAGTATGAATATATAGGAGCATTGTGCTAAGTACTTAAAATAAGATAAGATAAGATAAGCAGTTTTTTATTTGTCATCGTCAAAAACTTCATTTTGATCAATGTTATGTTGAGTGCAGTTATATTTGTCCTTCTATAAATGATTTCCCTTTGAGGTGTCATAATTATGTGATGTTTTCCAGTAAAATGAGTCACAGGTCGCAAAAATGATATTTTTCAAAGTGTTTGTTCTACAAGATTTATTCATTGAAATGTTCTGATTTTTGGGGGGTTTAGCACTTATAGTCATATGAATCCATTTAACAAATTTCGGGACATTGTATTAAATATATCCCTGCGTTTTGAAGGCCTTCGTATGGAGTATATTTAGTTACTTTACTGGTAATTACCCATCCATCGTAATTACCCATTTTTTTATTTTATTTTCAAAAATAAAAATACCAAACTTAAAATATAGAAATACTTATTAGGTGTCCTAGTGTTTACTACCATTGGAATCAGCTTGATCTCCTCTTTCCAAATAAAGTGATATCTCAAAATTCATGCTTTGCGACTTATGACTCATTTTCCTCTTAGCTAATTAATAAATGTATGTATTTCCTTTTTTGAAACTGATTTTATTTGACAGAATTATATATCTAATTAGGAAACCAATCAATAAGTACAGATATACATTTTACTTAAATACTATGAACAAACATTAAGACGTTGATATCTATTCTTATGACACCTAAGTGGCTTTTCGGAAAATATATCAAAATTCTGAAACTATACAAACTGCTTTGTGTACACATTTTGACGACCTGACTCATAAACTAACTGAAGGACACTATACCTTTGGTGTTCGTAGTTCAAAACCTACATCTGTACGTTTTTTCCCTTGCCGAGGATGAAATGATATCCCTGCCGAGACTTTTGAACTATATTAGTCGGCACAGGCAGGAAAGCTTTTTCACAAGCTTGCCAACACCTGAGGTTTGAATTTCAAAATGAGTTGCTCCTGATTTAAGAGCTGCTTACAGCTGGGGCGGACGTGACGGGAATATTAATGTGTCATGGAAAATAGTCTTAATATGGGTGGGGAGTATAAGAGGAGGAGGATGTCCCCACCTAGTGATATGCTGTTTCTTATTAGGTCTTCATATAGATATCGATCATACGTGTGAGATTCAGCAATGAATACATGATGGGTCATTTTTTCAGAAAATATACAATTGGCAGCTGTACACATTCAGTAGATTCTGCTAAATCAGGCTGCAATTTGGTCAATACTAGGTAAATTCGAGTATATTCGGCATTACATTGATTCTGGCAATTGGTTTGCTTAGGTTGAACTGTATTTTGAACTTAATTTTCGTCTGAAATTTGGGTTATTTGAGAGGATTGGTGAAGGTGAATTGTACATTTTCTAAAAATCTTACCCTTGATGGAAAATAGTCTTAATATGTGTGGGGAGTATGAGAGGAGGTGGAGGAGCCTTAATATAGATATCCGATCATACGTGTGATATTCAGCAATGAATATATAATGGGTAAGATTTTCAGAAAATGTACAACTCACCTTCACTAATCCTCTCAAATAACCCAAATTTAAGACGAAAATCAGGTTCAAAATACTGTTCAACCTAGCCAAACAGACTGTTTGAATCAAGGCAATACCAAATATACCCATATATATCTAGTGTTGATGATTTTTCTGTCCAATTTAGCAGAATTTACAAAATATGTTGATCTGCTAATTGTACATATTCTGAAAATCTATCCCATATACCCGTGAGCCCATGTCAAGGTAAAATTGATTTGCGAAATGACCATGTATCTTGATAGTACTTGACTACTCTATCTTTTGTTTTATTTGTGTTTTATTTGTTGGAATATTCTAATTCTTATAGGGTACTTAATGCTGCTAATGATATTAATACATGTACGAAATTTCAAGGCAATGTATTACATATATTCATGCATTAGAATCGGCTTGAGCTCATCTATTCAAATATGATAATATCTCCAAATCCATTTTTTGCTACTTATGACTCATTTTCCTGAAACACATCACATTAATACTACACACAGTTACACAAATTTTATGATTACAATGCGAGGTTGAATGATGCTGATTTTAAATCAGAGTATCGCAGGAGTTGTCAGTTGAACGAAGTTGAACGAAATGTTGCATTTACATGCATAACATCAATCAATATAGTTCAAAATAGCTATTGAATTAAGTGGGCTATTGAAACAACTCTTTGCATGTCTTGATATTCTAGTGTCCTACAAAATGACCTTAGCTCATCCTGTGCACATCGTAATAACAGCTGCCATTTAATCTGTTTATTCAGAGATATAATATAGGCATAAAATACAGTGCAGTAGAGTTGTACAATGGTAAGAGTTGATCCGTTTTAAAATACATGTGTTGTATAGGGATGGTGGGTGGGTACCCGAACGAGTGCAGTGGAACAAGTGAAGTTTGAAAGCTGGTTTGGTCAGCGCTTGGCGAGCGGCGTGACGTCACATAAGATTGGTTGGTCACATAAGATTGGTTGTGTTCGGATCACTAGCTTGTACCTTTAGAATTACGGGTAATTTTCAATTACTGCTAATGGAAAGCAAAAGGTTAATAAATACCTCTTGTAAAATAGCCTTAAGCATCTGCCCCACTCCCATGTCAAAGCTCACGTCAAATGTCACGTTTAATCTTTCATGGGGAAGAAGAGGCATTTGTATTGAAATAAAGCACAACTATATTGCATTTCCTTATATGGGTCAGATCTTCAGAAAATGTACAATAGGCAGCTGTACACATTTAGTAAATTCAGCTAAATTAGACTGCAATTTGGGCAATACTAGGTAAACTGGAGTATATTTGGCATTGCATTGATTCTAGCAATCGGTTTGGTTAGGTTGAACTGTATTTTGAACTTTATTTTCGTCTGAAATATGGGTTATTTAAGAGGATTGGTGAAGGTGAATTGTACATTTTATGAAGATCTGACCCATATGGGTGGCATCGCAAGAGACTGTCCCTCATAATGTCCGCATTCTCTCCATTGTCCAAGTTGGACAGTTGAATTTACAAAATATATTGTCAGGATATCTTGAAATAAGTTTAATAAACTATAATTCGATTTTAGTCGAATTAATCTTGTACATTTTACATTGATAGTTATTCTGTAGGCCCTACCTGTACATTCTGGCTTTAAATCCGAGTTTCACACAAATCGTCATGATGAAATAAATTTAATAAGATATAATTTATTCGAATGGATCTGTATATTTTAACAAAGAAGATTTAATATATATTCTGTACAGGATTTAATCGTTATTCTATACAGGTACATTCTGGCTTTAAATTCCAGTTTCGAACAAATTGCCATCATGAAATAAATTTAATGAACCACAATTTATTCAAATGGATCCTGTACATTTTTTCCTTAAGAAATTTTATTTGTGTGACATTTTCGGACAATCCGGTAATCTCATGTACACAAAGGAAAAACATATACAAAGTTTAATATACAATAGTAATTGCGTGAGAAATTTTACAGATATACATCAACTGTACGATACTAATACATCTTACACAGCAGATTTCAAAAAGATCAAGATAAATACAACAATAAGTAGAATTTTAATATCTATAGGCGATTTCATAGTTATTCTATACATGATTTAATAGCAATTCTATACCTGAACATTCTTAGCCTTTATATTCGAGTTTCACACAAATTGCCATCATGAAATAAATTTACTAAACCACAATTTATTCGAATGGATCCTGTACATTTTAATATCTATAGGCGAATTCATAGTTATTCTATACCTGTATATTCTTAGCCTTAAATTCGAGTCCCACACAGGGGTCAGATTTTCAGAAAATGTACAATTCACCTTCACCAATCTTCTCAAATCACCCACATTTTAGACAAAAATAAAGTTCAAAATATAGTTCAACCTAACCAAACAGATTGCTAGAATCAATGCAATGCCGAATATACTCGAATTTACCTAGTATTGACCAAATTACAGTCTAATTTAGCAGAATTTACTAAATGTGTACAGCTGCCAATTGTACATTTTCTGAAAATCTGACCCACAAATGGCCATGATGTTATGAGTTGGCCTGGAAGGGGTTTTTGTCACTCAGTATGAGGCCGGTATTGACAGACAAGGAATGAGACCAATGGCAGGCTTTACCTAACTGTCACCTCCTCTATAATGTAACAGGCAGAAATGGAGGAGCCAGGTCAATATCAAAGTTTGTGTGGCGGGCCAGCCAGACATTTCTTCAATATTACATAGGAATAACTTCAAGATTAAAGATTATTCATGACTTGTATTGAAACCCTCCTAAAATACATCTAGAGGAGGAGTGGCGTTGGTTTCTCGAGATGTTGCTGCTGGGTTTTTCCATTAATATGCGACAGGCTGGAGCTATAGGACGTGTCTTTTGCATCTATGGGTGAGATTTTCAGAAAATGTACAATTCAACTTCGCCAATGCTCTCAAATAACCCACATTTAATACAAAAATGAGCTTCAAAATGCAGTTTAACATAACAGAACTGATACTTTAAATCAATGTGATACCAAATATACTCAGATATACCCGGTATTCATCGCTTTTCAGCCTAATTTAGCAGAATTTCCTAAATGTGTAGAGCTGCCAATTGTACATTTTCTGAAAATCTGACCCATATATGTGACGTTGATGTATGGATCCCAAGTCTTGAGATATATCTGGATTCGTTTCAAATATTTAGAATATCCGATCTGAGCTGCTGTCTTGATTTGGGATGTTTTTTTATGTCTGCAGTTTCATGCAAGACTTGATGTATATGCCACATCATACTTGTAATATTCTAGGTTGAATGATACTCATTTCAAATCAGGGTATTGGAGCTGTCAGTTAGATGAAACTACACTGTTACTTTTGCATATTATCCATCAACATATAATTCAAAATGGTTATACAATTAAAGCTCCGCTCTCAGTTAACGTTTGTATAAAACAAAATATCACCTGGAATATTAATTGGAAGATCTGCAGGTTGCAGATATTGTATTCCAATTTCGATGTACATGTACTTTGAAATAAAACTATATAATTATCTACATTTTCTTCCATTCTTTTCCAACCCATCTAAAAGTCAGTAGACCGAAGTTGAGTCTGTTGAGTTTTTTTTGCTACATGGCTTCTAAAACGTCCTCATTTGTATTAGGAATTTGAGGACCCGCCCAAATCCTTTCTTATGATGAATGACTTCACTTATTATCGCTCACCAGCCGCTGTTTTTTCTTGACTCTCTTTACTTCAAGTTCTTGTTTGAACATATTACAGCAGCAGAATATTGATTAATTCAGTCGTATAAGTCATGATATGAGTAAATTTGGTAACATTTCGTTAGTCATAATAGCTGAAAATGCAGTTTTAAATGTCAACATGGCGCTTTGCAATGCCACTCTAGACATAACAAGTATGTGATCGTTATTATGTTTCGTGAGCTTGATTTTCTTGATTATCATAATTTGCGTTGGCTCATTTCTCTCCAGGGCGTTCTCTCCTGGAGTTAAACCACCAGTCACTTACGAAATTTAAACTACCATTTTGTCCTCAAAATACATTGTGCAACCGAAAACTTCCATTATATTTGCAAAACTGATTGTGTGAACAAAATGATTTTGTGTAGAAGAGCTTAGAAGAGGTCCATTTCTATTCTGACCACTGCGTAAATACCATTGATTTTCCAATGTTCACACAACATCAAATCTTTTAGTTTTTGCATGTACACTATTTAGTCTCAATGGGCGAATACAATAGCAGTGTATCAAGAGTAATATAATAATAACAGTGTCTGGCTATCTCCAGAACTCATCTTCTATAAAGCTCTCAAGTCCTATACCCTGTAAAGCCCTTCAAGGAGATAAGTATATTATATATAAGGCACTATGTAAAACCTTGCGATCAATATAGTTCTCTTTAATATGATTTGCACTAGAGCATGTCACTGGGCTGACAAGACCATGTTTTTATAGCCCTAACTAGCAAGTCAAAGTCTCCCCTGAGTAATGTTTTACCCGCCTCTTCCTTCTCAGGCATTAAATGGTGGTTTATTATGTCATGTCAGTCGAGCTGGGATATGTAAGATTTATATCCACAAGTTCGCATCCTAGACGTCCTTGAGGCTGTGGGTCCGATTTTCAGAAAATGTACAATTGGCAGCTCTACGAATTTAGGAGATTCTGCTAAATTAGGCTGACAACTGATGAATACCAGGTATATATGAGTATATTTGGTATGGCATTGGTTTAAAATGTGAGATCTGTCATGTTTAACTGCATTTTGAAGCTTATTTTTGTCTTAAATGTGGGTTATTTGAGAGGATTGGTGAAGGTGAATTGTACATTTTCTGAAATTCTGACCCTGTTTCTGAAATTGTGTGGCGTATAAGGAGAAGAGGCATTGAAGGAGAGCAGAAGGGGGTGCTGATGGGGAAGACGAAGGGGTACTGAAGGGGAGGGAAAAGGGGTGCTGAAAGGGAATGTAGGAGTAGTGCTCAAATAGGAGTGGTTTGCTGAAATGACTGTCAATGTAGCTATCTCAACCAAAAAGCAGATCTTTATTCCATGGTGATGTATGTACCACATGCTATTTGTATGGGCGGGAGTAGTGTGGTAATTTGCACCAGTTCAACGCGTGTGGTATGACTTCCTGTCCCCAGGAAACATAGCCATATAAGGTAAGCATAGCAACATGGGAGTTAATATAGAACATAAATTTGAATGTGGAACTCTGGACAATATTGCACTGTTCTCCATGTTTTTGTTTTTTTCGTAACCCACTCGCCTATTGGCTCGTGGGCCATGAAAAAACAAACAGCTTTAAGTTTGCAATTGTTGTTTCTATATGTCCAGAGTGAGTTAGGGGGGTAAGGTTTTTGGAATGTCCACTTACAGGATTCAGTGAGTTCCATTTCGGTTTATTTTCATCAATTGATACATTATCAGAAACATATACTATAGGATAAACACCCGTCATAAATTAATCGCTATTATTTGTTTGGTTTCGATTTAATACCAATTTAGGAATAGTTTTCTCGTATTTGACTGATAACGTACCATATAGGTAGCACTTACACAGTACATTTTGCTAAATTAGGCGGGAAAATGATAAATGTTAGGAATATCATTTTGTATTCAATTTGGGTTGTTTAAGTAGATTTGATGAAGTCAAATTGTACATTTTCTGAGGACATCACCCATATAAAGCCCTATTGAAAATTGCTCTGTTGTGTTTCAAAGTACTTATCTATGGACGCCATGGGGAGTGGATGGGAGTAGCGGAGGAGCAGGGAGCAGGGAGGAAATGGGCTTAAGGGATGAAGGATGGGGTTTGAGATTAAGAAGGGAAGGAGAACTAGATGTGGTACAGGGGAGTAATAAAAGGATGGAGAGAATAGAGTGGGGAAGACAGAGTAAATTGCATGATTGAATGGCAATATCAAACATGACCTGAGAATGGCTTTATGGAAATGTACACAGGGTATGACGTGGTTTCTTAAAGCTGCATTCTCAGCTAAAGTAGATCACACACAGAGCCGATTTGTCCCCCGATTTGTCCCCCGATTGCCCCCCGATTGCCCCCCGATTTGTCCCCCGATTGCCCCCCGATTTTGGTCTCCCGATGAATCCTATGACTTCATTTCAAATCCTTGTTTATGTTTTTGAAATAACATAAACCAGGATTGGAAAATAAATCCTAGGATTAATTGGGAGACCCAAATAGGGGGGCAATCGGGAGCCAAATCGGTTCTGTGTGGGCAGGTCTACGTTTTGTTTCATTCTTTTTTAACCCATCTAAAACTCATTTTATGATCTGGTGGACTTTATTCAGTTTTTCGCTTCAGGCCTTCATAAAAATCCATATTCATATTTTGGAGCCCAATGAAATCCTCCTGGGATGGCTTCACTTATTATCGCTCACCAGCTGCCTTTCTCTCGGCCGATTCGACTTTAAATTCTTATATAAACATATGACGGCAGCAGAATATTTACATTAGCTTAAATTCAGAAGACAAGAGAAAGATATACATCAGATTATTAATATTCTCATATTTAAACATTAGGCAAAGACACTCTGCTGATTCCCAATCTCTTCACGTTTGGTTGATTATATATAAATGCCTATTCATGTCATTCTATTAGAAGTCCCTACCAGTTGATAACGCAATAGGGTCAGATTTTCAAAGAATGTACAATTGGCAGCTCTACACATTTAGTAAATTCCCCTAAATAAGGCTGAAAAATGATGAATACCTGGTATATCTGAGTATAGTTGGTATCGCATTGATTTAAAGTATCAGTTCTGTTGTGTTAAACTGCATTTTGAAGCTCATTTTTGTCTTAAATGTGGGTTATTTGAAAGGATTGGTGAAGGCGAATTGTACATTTTCTAAAAACCTCACCCAATACGTTTAATATGTGACCGACTCTTACCCAAAGCCTGTCTGACATTCTATACTAAGGTAAGGCAAGGCAACCCTGACACCATTGGATAGACTAATAGGATTATTCCGGGCCCATTTCTACGGACGTAGCATCTAGTTTGGTTTTGTGTCCACCCAGGAGTTCATTCTTCCTATCTCTATAATAGAAGGTCCTATCTAGATTCTCAGAGAGGGATTTGTATATACAGTAAGCCTTGAGTAACACCTTCTTGCGTTTGATAAAAAGCAGCAGGAATCTTGTTTGTGCTTGACTTGTGTATTCAGTAGCGGTAGATATTTTTAAGGTGAATGTGTAGTAGTTCTAGTGGTGACTTGAATTATAATGATCCCAGGGGTCTGTTGTGTACACATTTTTACTTAAAATGTTATTTTTCGGTGCTCAGGCTGGATTGTCCTACTGTCGGAACAGTAATTAGCATTGTCTGTGTAGCAAATTCCTTCCCTATAGCTTCCTTACCAGCTGGTTGACAAGGAAAAGTAGCTAAGGAAGGAAAGTTAAGTTAGTAGTTATTATGCAACCGAACCCATCTAGAAAATACAGGCCTCCCCAGTCAAATTCATATTATTTGAAATGAAATAATAATTACCCTAGTTCATTCAATATTTGGTTTTTAGCGCTCTAGATCGAGTTATGTCAATATTGCTGCATTCACAGTTTGAATTTGAAATCAGTGATACTATTTGTAACATTTGAAAAAAAATAACCTTTTAACCTTGGAACTATACCCGTATTTATATTTCCTAAATAAATCTCTGGGTTAAGTGTAATGACCATGCTAATAACATGATTAATAGAAATGTCTAGCAAATTAACTTGGGGAAACTTTAAAGCTACGTTCTCAGCCATTCTGACAATCTTTCTAAACCAAAATTACTCATTATGACTTATAGGACGGTATCTAAGAGAATAGCTTGTAAACCTTCATTTCACTTCAATCATAGATATAACATAACATTTACACATGTCTGACTAAAAAGGAACTATTTTGCTATACACACATTTCTAATTTCTATCTCTGCAGTAGGAAGGTCCGACCTACGCAAGCAAAAAACCCCTTTAAAGCTGCACTCTCAGCTAACAGCTGTCAAAAACTGAACATCTACTTTTTGTTGAAAACTACCTACATGTCATTTGACCAGATATTTGTAGGATGTCCAGTTGTTTTTGCGATATGACTTCTAGAGCCCATTTGTATTTTGATAAATTCAGTCTTATAAGTTATAATAGGGAGATTTAGCAATCACAATGGACCAACACAACGCTAACGCATCCACTAACTAGTTGTACATTACTACTGCTATGGGGATATCTTGAGAGGTGCTAGGCCGAGGGCATCTGCATTGCAGGCCTCTCGAGATATGCCAACAACGGTAATAATGTACTAAAAGTTAGTAGATGGGTTTTTTTGTTTTTTTTAAATATTTCATTAAGGCCAATATACTATTTAATACATTACAAAAATACACTCTATCTGTCATGGATGGGTCTCAGGCGATGCCTCTCGAAATAAAATAAACAGAAAACTGTATCTAAATTACCTCTTAAATTATCTATCGTACTTATTCCTATTCGAAACATCATAATATTAGATCTCAATAATCTCAGTCATTTTCTCTTATCCATATTAAGAATTCATTGGTTAGTGTTGTGGTTGCTAATTTTCCCTATTATATACATGTGCGTTTCATAAGTTTTGCTTTGTCGTAATAGCTGTGAATGCAGCTTTAAGTAAGGAATTATGCAACAGGCCCCTATTTGCCATGTCCAGTACCAATGACAGATGCAGATATGATAGGCAATCTTTGCTATCTGGTACCCAGGTGAAAGGCAATCCAATATTTGATTTCTTCCACACATCCACAAGTTCTCATCTATAAACATTGTCTATCAAACTGCATTGAAGCATAACTTCATAGTGAGGCATCATAGAGACCCCATGTGTTCAACATCGTGAAGTTCTCCTTCCCCTGACATATTACATGGTTCTGATGACACCCTGTGTCCTTATTTCTATCATCTTGACCTTTTGATTTGATTAAATGTTGTCTAAATAAATTGGAAAGCACTTTTAGATTTCAAATTTTGACTGTCAATAATGATGTAGAACATCCAGATGATGGTTATTTTTTGTCATTTAATTCCAGTTTTAGTCGTATGGATCTATCTAAGGTTGTTGAACCGCAAAAGTTTATATATAGCTGGCATCGGATGGCATATCCTGAGATGGGGATCCTCATTTGGTAAAAGGGCAAGGGTGTAGTGTGTTAAACCCCAAATCCACTGTGCCGATTTTCTTACGGTCTGCTGTTGGCTCATCGGTGGAAAAACGGTAGATTTACCCAATACTGACTAGAGGCACTCCACCGATGGCCAACAGTCAGCTACATTCATCTTTCACATATGTGATGTGTTTCCGGAAAATGAGTCAAAAGTCGCAAAATTCATATTTTTCAAAGTGGTTTTTTTCCACAAGATTATTATCGGAATGTTCTAATTTCTGGAGGGCCTATCACTTATAGCTATATCAATCAATGTCTCAAATTTCAGGACAATCTATGTAGTATATCCTTCCGTTTTAAAGGTCCTCATATGGACTGCATTTAGTTACTTTACTGTTTATTGACCCCAAGAAATATTGCAAACTTTTTTTTTCAAAAACGAAAATATCAAACTTAAAATCTAAAAATACTTATTGGATTATTAGACTGTTTGTTACTATTGGAATCGGCTTGATCTCATCTTTTCAAATATAATGGTATCTCAAAATCTATTTTTTGTGACTTATGACTCATTCTCCTGAAACAAATCACACATCTCTACTGGTCTGACTGTCATCTGTCTCTCCTACCACTGCTCCTTGTCGGGATAATCGGTTCAGTGTATATGTGCCCTTAGAGAGTACACATGCTGCCTCCACCTGCCACTGTCTATGCAACAGAAGGATATTAACTGGGCTCCAAGTAGGATTACATGTCAATCATTCTAGACACTAACACAGCAGTTGAAGTAGGCAGAGCAGAAGCAAGCCAATGGGTGTTGACAAATAGCATCTGGGAAGGAGGAGGATGGATGGAGGGATGGTTGGGTGGAATAACTTCTACTCTACACTAATATGCAAGTTTTAGAGTTTGATTTAAAACGTGGTATTGCATTTGGTATTCTATATCTGGAAAGGTGGATGGATTGTGAAAGAATGGGATGGGTGGATTCATTCTCTCTAAAATTTAAGAGTTTCTGTTAAAACTCGATTTTACACATTTGGTATTCTTCATCAGCAAAGTGCATTCTAGACATCTGGATGGTTGGAGTTCCTTTCTCGGTCGATATGGGTCAAGTATTCAGAGAATGTACAATTTACCTTCACCAATCTTCTCAAATAACCCACATTTAAGAGAAAAATAAAGTTCAAAATACAGTTCAACCTATCCAAACAGATTGCTAGAACCAATCATTGCCAAATATGTTCGAATTTACCTAGTATTGACCAAATTGCAGCCTAATTTAGCAGAGTTTACTAAATGTGTAGAGCTGCCAATTGTACATTTTCTGAAAATCTGACCCATATGCAAATTTAAGTCGGTGTTAAATGTGCTGCTAAAGGTAAATGAAGTGTTACCCACTGGCCATTTATTAAAGGTGGCAATGGACTTTAGTACTGAAGTCTACCTAACTTCAGCGATTATTTTGGTGAAAGCTGACTCTTTATTTTGTTCCTGCATTTCTGTATGATTTATGGGATATTTCACGATGGAATTAAATAAAAAATCTATTGTTATTCAAAATTTGAAATATCATAGCAAGCACTCAGGATATGGGTCAGATTTTCAGAAAATGTACAATTGGCAATGTACAATTTAGTCAAATCTGCTAAGTTAGGCTGCAATTTGGTCATTACTAGGTAAATGCAGGTATTTTTGGCATTGCATTGATTCTAGTTATCTGTTTGGTTAGGTTGAACTGTATTTTGAACTTTATTTTCGTCTGAAATGTGGGTTATTTGAGAGGATTGGTGAATATGAATTGTACATGTTCTGAAAATCTGAAAACATTTTCTGAAAATCTGACCCATATTGGAAAGGGTGGAAACACGTTGCAAATGAGCTTGAAGAATGGAATTAACTAATTAATTAAAGAATCCAAATCACAACCAATTACAATCAGCGCTACATAGATATCAAACCAATTTATTTCTAGTATCACATAGACTTTTCTGACCTGGAATCCGGGCTATTTTTCACTTCAGAATAAAGAAAACAGATCCTGGCCGTTAAAGGGGACACTTAGTTAAAACTGACCATGACAGTGGGCATGTCAAATTGGTCTGACAGACAATAATTGACCAGGGTGAGAGATGAGTGAAATTCTAAACCCATGTCACATCAGAATGGACAGGCTCCCATCCAGAAAAAGCCTTGACCCACTTGACCTCAACAACTGTATCGGGTGTTTCAAGTCTGCTGGCAAGAAAAACAATGGCTTCTTTGTGAAATTTCACGAAACGGACTGGCAACAGAAAACAATGGCTTCTTTGCGAAAGTTCACGAAACGGACTGGCAACAGAAAACAATGGCTTCATTCAAGTTCAACAACTGGAACTTTGATGATTTGGATCCCATAGATATGTCCCACACTTTTGGTACACCTTTGATCTGTTGGCCTTTCTGTCTCTTTTCTCTCTCCCTTCTTCTCTATCTCTATTTCCTGGGTATGATCATAAACTGCCTCCCTCTCAGCTCTCCCGCCCTTGATATAACCATATTAAATGTGTTGATAAGGGCGTAAAGCAACCAATCTCACTCACTCACTCTCAGCTCTCCCGCCCTTGATATAACCATATTAAATGTGTTGATAAGGGCGTAAAGCAACCAATCTCACTCACTCACTCCCTCTCAGCTCTCCCGCCCTTGATATAACCATATTAAATGTGTTGATAAGGTAGTAAAGCAACCAATCCCACTCACTCACTCACTCACCCCCCCTCAGCTCTCCCGCCCTTGATATAACCATATTAAATGTGTTGATAAGGTAGTAAAGCAACCAATCTCACTCACTCACTCCCTCTCAGCTCTCCCGCCCTTGATATAACCATATTAAATGTGTTGATAAGGGCGTAAAGCAACCAATCTCACTCACTCCCTCTCAGCTCTCCCGCCCTTGATATAACCATATTAAATGTGTTGATAAGGGCGTAAAGCAACCAATCTCACTCACCCCCTCTCAGCTCTCCCGCCCTTGATATAACCATATTAAATGTGTTGATAAGGGCGTAAAGCAACCAATCTCACTCACTCCGTTGAATCGGTTCTACTTGGACTGTTTGAGGAAATTGTAATAATAATCGCCCGAACTCTCTTCTTGTTGTAATTTGGTATGTCGATGCTCTGTTCATCTAAACTTGTTTTTACAAATTTTGCATTTCATATTTCTTCTTATTCTATGTATTATTTAGTTGATTAAACAGTTAGTGATAGACCAACTGTTGAATTATGCAAATCTCTATTTTGCATTGTTTTGCTTCGATTGAGATTAGTGTGCATTGCATATAATGTTGTGGCTACATAAAAACATTTAAATACAAATCCTGGAACCTACGACACTGACTTCGTAAGAATTCTAAAAGAAATGTCTAGGTCTACATATTCCTGGCTTGTTAAGCCATAAACAGCCCTTTGTTCTTTCTATAGCTCTCAGCCATCCATGAATTTGAATTATTTGAAATTATTTACAGTCCCATCCCCCTTCCCTAACAGATCTGTATTTCACAACAGGCAAATTATCAGAATAATAGCTTTTCTTGTGGGCAACCATGATTTTCAAACAGAAGATACGTTACATATTTATTACAGCTTCTTCAGAAGCACCTGTACACACCAGGTTTTACTTGAAAAGTTTTAAGATGAAAAACCAGTGATAACTTCGGCTCAAGTTACCAATTGAATTGACAAGCCTCCAGCGAGTCATTGTACTGGCTGGGAACATAACTTTATGATTTATACGACACAAAACCAGTGGAAATATAAATTGGTGCTCCGATTGGGACAACAAAAGTTAGTTATGGTCTTTCTCACGTTCATGTTATGACTGAAACCTCCGGTTTTTATATATGGCCTCTTTCAATAGTCTTCTTTTCAATGTAGAACAACATGGAAAATGAGTATAGATCTATGCCTGATACTTGATTCAACTGAACTCTTCTCATGCCTCTTTTCCACCTTTTCAAATGATTAATAGCTAATTTGTATCCGAATCCCCATATTAAAGTATCCTTCTATTAAGATCCTGCCCACACATAGCCGATTTGTTCCCCGATTGCCCCGCGATTTTGGTCTCCCAATGAATCCTATGACTTCATTTCAAATCCTGGTTTATGTTTTTGAAATAACATAAACCAGAATTGGAAATAAAGTCATAGGATTCATCGGAAGACCAAAATCGCGGGGCAATCGGGAAGCAAATCGGCTCTGTGTGGGCAGGGTTTAAGAAGGATACTGCTTTGAAACACAAAAGCCAATTTTATTATACCTGGTGAAAGAGATAAGCAGTAGCATATTATTCTCTCCTTGGCTGGGCGTTAAACCTGCATCATATCTAAAATGCTTTTCTCCCTTTCGTAATACATGTTAAGGGCCTGGTCCACCAAGCAAATTCTAATGCGATTTTGCGCCACAGAGGACAGGACACTAAATTCTGTGAGAATCGCATGAGAATTGGCATAGTGGACAAGGCCCTTTAGGATTACCAGTCCAAAGTTGCGCTTGCTCTTAAGAACGCGTCCGCCAATAGGGCGAAAACATGGAATCGTAGACAGACTCAGAACTTGCTGGATCATGTAAATATTGAACCAATGTTGGTAGTTTACAGGGCCTAGTCCACCAAGCTGATTCTCATGCGACTTTGCGCCGCAGAGGACTCTTATGCACTAAATTTTGTGAGAATCGCATGAGAATCAACTTAGAGAACCAGGCCCTTTATTTTCAATGTTCCGAACTAATTTTGATGTTGGGGTATGTTGATGTATAATAAGACCCCCAGTATATTATGTATAAATCCTATGCACAGTTTGTTGATATTGGTGCTGCACAAAACATGTTCTTACATAAATTACCACATTCTGAGCATTGCTTCAACCTGTGTTCTTTATCCTAAAGGATTTATAACTAGGGTTTACCTTCCAGTGCTGTACATATTGGTACTGTTATACACTTTCTATAGGGGATTTGCATGTGCCACTGCGCATTTCTGTTACAATGCATGCTGGGATGGATTCTGATGAAATATATAAATATTTTGCAAATTTTTTATCTAAAATTGGAAGAATATTTTCACCAATATCAT
The DNA here is from genome assembly GCA_942159475.1 of Sthenelais limicola. Taxonomy (NCBI): domain Eukaryota; kingdom Metazoa; phylum Annelida; class Polychaeta; order Phyllodocida; family Sigalionidae; genus Sthenelais; species Sthenelais limicola. The sequence continues at coordinate 6,811,560 of OW804096.1, forward strand.
AGCCTTCATAAATGATCTATAAAAACCAAATGCATGATGGGAAAGATGGAGGCTTGTGTGATGGAAACATGTAACATACATGGATATTGACATTAGGGCATTGATACATATTCCATGCTGAAGATAACAAGTTTTCTATAGATTATATACTGTACATTACTCCCCTATTCCATGCGAATTAAGATTCAAAATGGCTTCTATGAAAATCCCCTATTCTGAGAACCACAGAGTGATAAACTATTTGTTTTAAAAATGTTATTACCTAAACTAATGTACGACTCTCAGTTTTCTCCTCAACCATGATCTGTGTGTGCATTCCAAGCACTACAATGCACTAGAACATTGTGGGTCAGATTTTTAGAAAATGTACAATTCGCTGTCACCAATCCTCTCAAATAACCCACATTTAAGACAAAAATGAGCTTCAAAATGCAGTTTAACATAACAGAACTGATACTTTAAATCCATGCGATACCAAATATACTCAGATATACCCGGTATTCTTCAATTTTTAGCCTAATTTAGCAGAATGTCCTAAATGTGTAGACCTGCCAATTGTACATTTTCTGAAAATCTGACCCGTATGCTTCCCAATGTCAATACCCTTGCACCAACGCTTGTCTAACATCCCACATTTATCTTTGAGAATCAGAGGCCATAAATCAGCTTATTGCATTCCTGATTTCACTCTGAGGGAATAAAAATATCTCCACGACTGGGTAGACAATACTTGCTAATTAAAGGTCCGTCACCGAGTCTCCCAATTAATTATAGATGAGAGTGTTTACTGTTCTGCCTCCCATGCGAGGATCCCATGCCTTTTGTATGGGAGTTGTAAAATGAATGTAAATACTAATGGGTGCTGGAGAAGTGGGCGATTGTATTGGTGCTGTAGGGTTTGAATTCAAGCAATGAGTGATTTGGGCTTGGTGTCATTCCTAAACTATGGCTTCTTTTGTTAAAACTGTAGCTTGGGATTTGTTTACTGAAGATGGATTTGTTGTGGGAAATTGTGGTACATTTTTGTAGAAATACTTGTGTTGAATATGTTAAATACATGTGAATGTATGGTCTGTGACCTGTTCATATATATATGGGTAAGATTTTCAGATAATGTATAATTGGCAGCTCTACACATTTAGGAAATTTTGCTAAATTATACAGCAATTTGGTCAATACTATAGGTAAATTCGGGGATATTTGGGATTGCATTGATTCTAGGAATCTGTTTGGTTAGGTTGAACTGTGTTTTGAACTTTATTTTCGTCTGAAATTCGGGTTATTTGAAAGGGTTGGTGAAGGTGAATTGTACATTTTCTGAAAATCTGACCCATATACAGGTTAGGTATATATACAAGTGTTTGAAGGAGCATGAACGTTCTGAGAGATTCAAACTAACGTCCTACTGTGGTACACAAGTACAATGAAAATAATAATTATTGTAATGGGAATAATGACCAGAAGTATATCACCAAGGTGGTGTACCGTGTAACTGTTTGGCTGGTTAGTATAGTAAGATTATTTTGCTCAGGATCTATAGCCTCCCCACCCCCCACCCACCCTCTCGCACAAAACTGTTGATTGTTATGTTTACATTTGTTGGTCATGCTCCAGCCTGACCAACTCCACGGGTAGTGGTAGAGGGTTGATAGGTAGTTATTCGGTACTATTCGGAACACACCATGAGAAGGTACAGGTAAATACCTTTTTGTTTCTTTTTTAAATATGGCCGTATGAAACAATTCCTTTTGTCCAAGTGGTAGAGGGGTATCACTGATATCGATAGAGAGTGATAATAGCATAGTTTTACGGGGAATATATATCGGAAAACACATATCCTCTTGATGGGCCCTAGTATTGTACGAGAGACCCGATTTACGGGCATCATTTGAAATGTTCTATAATAGCTATGCTATGTAAACATAGGCGATTCAATGCCGGCCGTCTAGGGTGATAATATATCAACGTTTCATTACCCTTTACGATCAACCACTATTAATTAATCTATCAATATAATCAATATTTATCAATTAAGACTCAGAGATATATGAGTACAACTCCAGACATACCCAGACATGTCCAGTGTGACCCAGACATGGTCATAGACGAGGGGGGGGGAAGTCATGAAATCAATAAAAAAGAATATCCAGCATGTATGTCTGGGGGGTCTGAACAGTTTCCCAGCTATCAGGAGAAAGACCTCAGACTTTTTACATTTCTGATTGACGTCACTCTCAATTTGTGTGAGACATGGGAAAGCCCCTCTACCAGTCAGAAGTGAAGATAAGTGTTCGTATGTGGGTCAGATTTTCAGAAAATGTACAATTGGCAGCTGTATACATTTCGTAAATTCTGCTAAATTCTGCTACAATTTGATCAATACTAGGTAAATTCGGGTATATTTGGCATTGCATTGATTCTAGCAATCTGTTTGGTTAGGTTGAACTGTATTTTGAATTTTATTTTCGCCTGAAATTTTGTTCATTTGAGAAGATTGGTGAAGTTGAATTGTACATTTTCTGAAAATCTGACCCATATGTGGGTGGAAGGACTTGCAAGCCATCGTGTGAATAGGCAGTACCAGCCAAATTGAGCAAATGTGGTTTTTCTTGTTTTCCTGTTTATTCGATGTCTGGTGCTGGGGATCTAAAGATGTTTACATAGAAATTGAATAAAAAAAACTATAAAATCTTTGAAGTGACTCAGGTATCACTGATTTTTCCCTTGCACACCGACAAGGCAGTATGAATGAGCGCTTATGGACTTTTTTAACCAACATTTTTTCTGGTTTAAGGTTATCAATCCATTCCTAAATGAAATGTTTTCCCAAACGAATCTGCAACCATATTCTAAATTTCGTTTCCTCGTTTTGCTGATTAGAAGGAAGGCAGCTTTCACGTCACCAAATAACACACCAAATAACTCCCACATACTCTCTTTTAAAAATATACAAATAAACAATGATTAAAAAATTCAAGAAAATATGATTACTAAAACTAGACAGAGAGTTATGCCACTGTTATTATAATTGTTTAATGTTAATCGTAAATATAATCGTTAGTATTACACAGTCCATAACTCACACTACCATTGCTTCAAAAAATTATAAATTGATCAGAAAAATTGTATTATTGATGATGTTAAATATTGACATGAGAGATTACCTATGTTAGATATTAAGACTCGTACCATTATGATTTTTTTAAATCAGTAGTAGTCAAATGGCCAGCCAGGAAAACCTGCGAATAAGCAAAGGGCTCTTACCATTTCTGATATTTACTCAAAGTCTACGTAACTGTAATAAACTGATTTGAATAAAAGTATTATATATAATATATTGCAGTGTAACTGTGTCTGGTTAGACCGCACAGTATATCATTATCTAAAGGGAAAAGAGGAAGATCAAGTGACAAACTGCTAGCTTTTCCCGCAGATAAAAAGGTACTATGTCGCTGAGACTTCTACTACTACATGGCCATAAGGTGGAGTGGTGAGGGACAGCATAAGGAGAAAAGCTTCAGTTTTTATTACAGATTCACCTTGGTATAAATAAGAGGGAAGAGAGTGGATCCAGGGGTTTGGTGCATAATACATTCACGTTCCTACTTTGTCTTACTAAGCAGCTGGTAAGGAAACTTTAGGGTATTTATTACATACATATGTGATTTCAGGGGTGTTATTTAGGGGTGCTTTTTGAAAAGTCTAATAGCACCTATGTGCTATTTGAGCCGATTATCCACAAGATTGATGGAAAATAAGGTAAAATACTATTAAAATCGATTTTCTTGTTGATTTAGTATGTACTAAATACCTAATAGCACTCTGTTTGGTTTGTAATCGATCTCAACTTTGGGTCAAATCGCACTCGACCCCTTTGGGGTGCCTTGCGATTTGACCCAAGGTCTTGATTGATTACAAACCTCCATTGTGCCATTAGGTATAAAACTTTGTTATACCGACAATGCTAATTTGTATTCTTACAGTAGGAATTCTAGCAATGATAGGAGAATAGCGTAGCAAGGTATGATCTATGTGAGAGTTTGTTATGCAACAGGTCCAACCACTCAGCTGGATATCAGTGTGATTTAGCTACATTTCCAAGGACAGCATAACCTTGAGACGTAAATTCTATTCTGGGTGAATTCTCTTCAAACTATGAGGCCTGGTTCAGAGCTAATTTCCCCCCAAATGTCCCTCTTCTGCAGAGAGGGAACTATTTGGGTATAATAAGATAGAACTCAACAATAGATGGATATAGGATGACATATTCACAAAACATGTGCGCGTTATTTTTCTGTTTTTCCCTCATGGCTTTGCCAATTGGGAGAAACGGAAAAATAATGCACAAGTGTTTTGTGAATGTGTCATCCTATATCCATCTCGAGTTGGGTTCTATTTTTATGCCATGATATATATATAGCCTTATTTAATCATTATTTACCTTCTATTAATGTCTTGCAACCCTCCGACTCGGCAAAAGCAAGCGCCTACAACGTTGTGTCATGAAATGAGCATCATAAAATGAGCGTCATTGATTGGTGCAACTAAATTTACGCAACCAATCAAAATAGGGGAGTAAGTTGGTTGCATTCGAAAAGCAGCCCCCACAGTGAAATCTTCACATACATATGCAATGGGCTAATCTGACCATGTTCTGGCACACCTATCATGGAATAAAGCTGTATTCTCTGCTGAATTCAAACAAAGGGAGGAGACACAATGCATCTCTGTCATTCCCTGCGCATGTGCAAATCAACAGGTCGAAACACCGATGTAAAGACATCTTCTCTTTTCTTCTTCTCTTCGTGTTTCGAACCTAATCCTTTTCCCGATTTCTTCTGCACTTGCCTTCACTAACTTAGGGACTTTGGGAGAAAATCTAAATGAATATGATATGGGAATCTGGGGCGTGTTGCATAAGAAACATAAAAGAAAATATTGCTAAGCTATTCTCCTTAACTAAGGTAGGAAATGTATATTCTAGGAATGAAGAATACTAATGTCCATATACAAATTCCTTCCCTAAAGATTCCTTATCAGCTGCTTAGCAAAGAAAAGTAGCTATGGAAGGGAAATCTTAAGTAAGGACTTTTCATATATATATATGCAATAGGTGCCTGAATTACATTTAGGTATTTATTCCATGATTTGGCCGTGAGCGTACAATATAATCGATATACTTGCCACTCACAAGGTGTACAATATAAACTCACTGTATTGTACAGTGACGTCACGACCGTTCGAGAGTATAAGGATAACACAGTTTGATGAAATTAATGCAAATAAAGTTGTTTTAGGGTAAGAATCATGGAATAAAAGCAAGAATAGCAAAGTATCGCGTCTTTGGGGGCCTATATTCTCCTCGTAGGGCTGAAAAACAACTCGGCCTACGGCCTCGTTGTTTTCGTCCATACTCGGAGAATATAGCCCCCCAAAGACGCGATACTATGCTGTTCTTGCTATAGTATTTTACTCCACGTTGGTGTTTGTACCACATGCTATTTGTATGAGCGGGAGTAGTGTGGTAATTTGTGCCAATCCTACACGTGAGGTATGACATTGCCATTCTCTCTTCCTCCCCCCAGTACACATACATATATACTTATACATAACAACGTGGGAGTAAATTGCAAATATAGAACCTAAATTTGAATGTGGTACTCGGGATACTATTGCACTGTCCTCAATGGTTTTTTTGTAACCCGCTCGGCTCGTGGGCCACAAAAAAGGTCAGATCTTCAGAAAATGTAGCTTGGTAGTTGGTAATTGGTAGCTCTATAAAATTAGTAAATTCTTCTAAATTAAGACTGAAAAATGGTCGATACTAGCTATATCTGGGTATATTTAGTATTGCCTTGATTCAAAGAATCCGTTCGGTTATGTCAGACTGAATTTTGAAGCTATCTTTTGTATTTAACTTGGGTTATTTGAGAGGATTGGTGAAGGCGAAATGTCCATTTTCTGGCGATTTCACCCATCTATTCATCAGCAACAGATACCAGTAATCATAAAACAAATATAGGCCTACAATTGATCATCAACTTCTCGAATATGATTTTTGAAGTTTGTTCCCATAGTTTGCAGTCTCTGCCTTCATCCTTCTCTCTGTCTCACTCCCTTTCTCTCTCTCTACCGTGCCCCTTTTGCACTCACCACCACACCTTTTCCCTTGTGCCCTTTCTATAGGCAATACATATAAGACAAGCATCATAAAAGTAGCCACATGCCCTTGAAATAGCAAAGACCTTGATGATAGCGCTCTAACATCAGTTATCATGGACTCTATGGTCTCGACCTTTAGGCTTGATGTATAGTAATCTACTCAACATGAATATTACAGACAGAAGGCAACAGGCACTGATGCTTTCTATGATGAGACCAGACGTTTATAAGCCTGATATCATAGACTATATCATGCACAACATGTCTAGGTCGTAATTTACCTTGAGGTTGGGCTTAAAAGGGAATAGAGAAGCAACGAGGAAGGTCAACAATAATATTTCATATAAGGCTATGAAGGAGATCACCCTCATATATAATATATAAAGTTATTTAATGTGATATATATATAAGATACTTATGTCATATATAATATATAAAGATATTTAATGTGATAGATATATATTAGATATTTATGTCCTACATAACTATGCTAAAAGATCAGGATGCCTTAGGAAATGTTGTTTTTATTCTGTCTATGAAATATGAGTGAGTGAGATTGGTTGCTTTACGCCCTTATCAACACATTTAATATGGTTATATCAAGGGCGGGAGAGCTGAGAGGGAGGCAGTTTATGATCATACCCAGGAAATAGAGATAGAGAAGAAGGGAGAGAGAGACAGAAAAAAGAGACAGAAAGGCACTTTATGGTCATGCCCAGGACCAGTCTATGAAATATCTTTCAGGGTTCCCTATGTTTGATCAAAATGTACTCTATGTACAGTATATATGTATAATCATTAGCTACTAAGAAAAGTAAAAACAAAACAGGACAAGAAAACTGTATTTACCGACTGATAAAAATCAGCAACCTTGTTAAAATAAGATTACCTGTATAGATTATTCCGAATCACATCCACCGATAGGAAAACGGCGCCAACAAAGTTTGTTGTTGCCCACTAATTTGTTGCAACAAATATCCATACAGAAACAACAGTTCCCAGGGAATGTGGCAACACATCCGACACTCCTCCATTTGCGTTTTCATTGCAAACATGAAATGATCTGTTGTTAGTGGGCAACTAGAAACTGTGTTGCCGCCGTTTTTCCTCTAGTGGAGTTCCGCTATGATATTTTTATCCAAAACATATGTATAAATACGGAAAAGATTATATATTTCGAAACAACTTTGCTAAAAAGCAGTGAATTGTAAATTTCAGTATACCAGGACATCTGGGAAGAGCAACATCTTGATGTAGTGTAGTGTAGTGGTCACAATCTACCCTTTTTCTCTGTATGCTTGATGAAAAATAAAATTCTATTATAATAATAGCATTTATGACTTACGATGTGTTTCTGTTGAACTATATTAATTCAGGCTTGTTTGTCAAAACTGGAATGATGAATCTCCTTTTAAGATCATGTCATTGTCCATCTTGTTAAAAGTATCTTTTATTATTATTAGAAACGTTTATTAATCGATACACAAAATAATATTACAATATACAATCCATTCTTGCAAGTACCGTGACATGTGTATAATAGGTAGGAAATGAGCCTCAGTTTTAACCGTTAAATCTGGTTGAGTGGCTATAACCTTTTGGTGATACAAAATATCCGATGAACGGAAAATACTGTGAATGATGGTGGTTATCATACTTACCCATATATATCCTTGTATTATTGTACTTATTAAGGGCCTAGTCCACTAAGCCAATTTTCATGCGTTTTTGCGCCGCAGAGAACACTTTTGCATTCAATTCTGTAGGAGTCGCATGCGAATCGGCTTAGAGGACTATGCCCTTTAACGAAAGAATATGCAGTATTTTGCCATTTTCTTCCACAAGCATAATATAAAAAACCTTAATTTATTTTTCACCCTGTTTCTGGCAACGTGACTTATTGAGCCAAAGTCATATTTCACAGATATCGGGTTACGATGATATGAGATGAGATCTAAATAAATGTCCTCAAAGATGATGAAAGTGGTTAGAACTTTAGTACAATATAGAAATGTTTGTCCTAACCCACGTAAGAGGTAGGAGGACATTTGCCCTAGTAATGTAATATGTAAGACTTCGTACATGTCCTGTCCTCAGGCATATATGGGTCAGATTTCCAGAAAATGTACAATTGGCAGCTGTAAACCTTTAGTAAATTCTGCTAAATTAGGCTGCAATTTGGTCAATACGAGGTAAATTCAAGTATATTCGGCATTGCATTGATTCTAGCAATCAGTTTGGTTAGGTTAAATTGTACTTTGAACTTTATTTTCGTCTGAAATTTGGATTATTTGAGAGGATTGGGGAAGGTGAATTGTACATTTTCAGAAAATCTGACCCATATATGTATACATGCATAGTGTAAGGTTCACATTGCCCCAGGCATACATGTATGGGTGAAATCGTCAGAAAACGTACAATTGACCTTAACCAATCCGGTCAAATAACCCAAATTTAAGACAAAAATCTGGTTCAAAATACAATTCACCATAACCAGACAGATTTATTGAATAAATACAATACAGAATATACTCATACCTAGTATTTATCAATTTTTACTCTAATTTAACAGAATTTGATAGATGTATAGAACTGTAGATTGTGCATTTTCTGAAAATATGACCCATACATGTACAGTGTAAGATTGACATTGCCCCTGTCAAATGACCGTAGGACAAACCCTAGGAGACAACCAACAACAGATTTCTATATCTTTCTAGGAGATTATTGGTCCAATAAGAAAAGTAAATGTCAATATGTTGTGCAGAAGAAAATAGCTTTCAAGCCCCTTAGGCTTCTAACATTGAGTTGTATGTTGGTAATAGAAATAGTAGTAGCGGGTCAGATTTTCAGAAAATGTACAATTGGCCTTCACCAATCCTCTCAAATAACCCAAATTTAAGACGGAAATCATGTTCAAAATACAGTTCAACATAACCAGACAGATTTATTGAATGAATATAATACAGAATACACTCAGATATACCTCGCATTTATCAACTTTCACTCTAATTTAGCAGGATTTGATAGATGTGTAGAACTGGATATTGTGCATTTTTGGGGAATCTGACCCTAGTATGAAATTTACACGTTCTAGCTGAGGGGGCAGGGGGGGGGGAGGGTGACAGTATGTAGAATGTTGTTAAAGTAAGAGATCGGGGCCATATCTGTGGATACGTTAAATATTCATGCGGATGATCAGAGTAAAGTTTCAAGGCAGGAGCGCAGCCCAAGGTGACACATTTTATCCATGAGCGTTACACTATAGATCGTACACTTACATTCAGATTACTAACTTGAGGATTGTCCTCCTGAGGGGATTTATTGGAGCTTTATTTTTATTTTTATTTATTTTTTATTTTCAGTTGACACGTCATGATCCAAGGCTCCAATAGGGGATTTGTACACATGTGCCACTGCTCATGTCTGTCTGTCACAGTGCATCCTGGGATAGATTCTGTACAAATCTGGCATACAAATATTTGGCATCACTTTTATCAGAAATAATATCATGGATTGTGTAAATGATATGCAAACCAAATGCATGATGGGAAAGATGAGATTTTATGTCATGGAAACATTTTTTTCTTTTTTTTTTAAAGATTTTATTTCAGCTGGGTGATACATTTTCCCAGTGTGACCTAGGATCTTCGAATGAGCCCAGCTTGTGATTATAACAAAATTCAAGAGCTAGGGCAATAATAGAAGCTACATGGATTTGATTCTGCAGTCAGTTACTAGGCATATGCAATTACAATTACAACAGCTAATTGAGATGGTTTACAACAAATCAAGTAATAAATAATATACAATATGTTCGTTAGGATAGATAGGTTAGACAGTCTAGTATTGAGCATTCAGATAGGGGGAATCACTGACGAAGAGTGTGGCCCTAGAAGAAGAAGATACTGGATAAGTCTAATACAAGACAATACATATGCAAAAACACATGGCTATTTACAGGATATCATATGTTAAATAAGCCATGAGGAAGTAACGTGTGTTCTATAGATTACATTCTACTACCATTTGTCCCATAATGCCATGCAAATCAAGGTTCAAAATAGCGACTTTGCAAAATGTATCCGGGTCAGATTTTCAGAAAATGTACAATTGGCAGCTGTACACATTTAGTAAACTCTGCTAAATTAGGCTGCAATTTGGCCAATACTAGGTAAATTCGAACATATTTGGCATTGCATTGATTCTAGCAATGTGTTTGGATAGGTTGAACTGTATTTTAAACTTTATTTTTGTCTTAAATATGGGTTATTTGAGAAGATCGGTGAAGGTGAATTGTACATTTTCTGAGAACTTGATCCATCCCCTATTGATCTATATGTGTCTCAGGGAATTAGAAAATGTAGAATTTGCCTCCACCAACCTTCTGTAATTTTAGATGAAAATGAGATTCAAAGTACAGTTAACATAAGCGAACAATTATTTTGAATCAAGGCAATACTACTTATTATATACTCAGATATACCTATAGTATTTATCATGTTTCAGCCTAATTTAGCAGAAGTTACTCAATGTGTAGAGCTGGTGATTATATGGGTCAGATTTTCAGAAAATGTACAATTCAACTTTGCCAATCTTCTCAAATAACCCAAATTTCGGACGAAAATAAAGTTCAAAATACAGTTCAACCTAACCAAACAGATTGCTAGAATCAATGCAATGCTGCCAAATATACTCGAATTTACCAAATATTGACCAAATTGCAGCATAATTTAGCAGAGTTTACTAAAAGTGTACAGCTGCCAATTGTACATTTTCTGAAAATCTGACCCATATATTTCCTGACGTCTTGACACATTTAGACAGAGACATGCTAGACATATATTGGAGAAATTAAAGTGTTTTCGCAACAATCTTACGCTTAAACTATAAAATGCAAGATACCAGAATGAAGATATCAGAAACGGTAGAATAATGTTGACCCTCAGACCTTAAGTGAGTGAGTAACCTGTATTTGCCGTGTGAAAACTGTATGAATCTGTACTAATTATGTTCTTTGTTTATTTTATAGGTGAGTAAAAATACCGGATTCTCAAATATTGTTGATATAGTTTGGTTGGTAAGTATGTCCTGCATGAAGAAGATGATATTGAGGTCCAAGAACCAGTATATAATGATAAAGATTCGTTCTGGAAGTATCTTAATATGAAAAGATAATTTGTAAAATAACCATCATGGTACAAATCTTCATGAGATGTAAACAAATTGTAAAAGCAAATGCAATAACATATTCATTTGACAGACATTTAATAAGCAAAGTAATAGGCCACGACACAAATAGAAACAGAAAAGAAGACAAGTTTTTCTTATCAGCTTGAAAACCCATTGGATTGGAATGTATTCTAAGAGAACAATAGAACCTTTAACTAAGCAATACGCGTCCCTTTCATGTTATACAATGGAGACTTCGGTTCTTCAGGAAAAGCATCTCTGCTGCATTTTAAAGCAGAATATCCGAAGTTCTCATCTTTATCGAATGAGCGCAACCATGCATCTCCGCAACATTAGTGCCATCCCTTCACTCTTAATGTCATGTATACGAGCAAATCGTATCGGTTGTTACGACTTGGCATCGGAAAATAAGGCATGCAAGCACCATATCAAAACTATATTTCAACTGCCATCGGGCCCGACCAGCCATTTCATTCAGACCTCTTACCCTGGCCCTTCTACAGTCCTTCTCCTTAATAGTTCCCATGAGAGAGCTTTACGACAGTCGAAAGTTGGTTCGTGTCAACTTCCGGAAATACGTCACGAACGCGCCATAGCTCATTTTCCATACTGCGCGGAGGGTAAGACTACCGGAAATAGTAAGTTTTGTGCATTAGCAATGGGGCAGTGTGAAAAGTAGAGAGACTATATTCATGGAAAATAACAACTAAACGCAATTGCATTTACGGCTTTTTGAAGTGCTTGGCTAATTTCGGAGTCGACTGTCGACTGCAATTTCGTACTCGTTTCTGAAAGGGAGATAGTTTACGTTAACTCTCTTCATTTCTGCTTTATTGCTTGTGAATGTCCAGACAAAGAAATGAGGCCTTTGACAGAGTTTCAAACTTAAGGCTGTCACTTGCAATGGTTGTTTACGCTTCCAATAGCTTTAACCCTCATGTCTAGTGAACTGCAGTGTAGCAATTTAACACTTTAAAGTTTAAATCATGTATTTTAAATGAAGATGAAGAGTTGTCATATATATTTGAACATGACCCACATACTATGCCTCTGGACTAGCTTGTCATTGTTTTTTTGTGAATTGTCTTTGAAAAATTGTTTAATCTCCTGTGGTTGTAGTAATGGGATGCTGCCTGGGTGATGGTTTTCATGTGTGTCTCGCTATTTTTCTCTGTTTTATATATATATAAGTATTTTTAATTCTCTTTTCATTGCTCTGGATTAGATTTTAGATAACATTCTTTTTTTTCTTGACATTTTTATGGTTCTTGAATAATATATTGTAATCATTCTCATAGTATGTACCGATTATGCCTGTAAAATCTTTCTCTCGAATCAGCTACGAATGGGAATAGTGTATAACTACATAATTTCACTCTGCTGAATAAACATCTTTGAAACAAAACGTTTATGACCTAAATGAATCTGACATAATTATGGGGGTACATTATGTGTTCCTTATGCTGCGCCTATGTTTTCTAATTAAGGTAGCGATGATGTACATTACTCATTACCCTTAATTGTCTCTGTAAAGCATTGGAGAGGTTTTTTACCACTGAGCCTCCTGACAAGATATTAGCCAAGCTGTATCTATCTTTATTACATTACTAAATGCATAGCATTGTTGTAAATCATATCAATATTTGTTCATTATTGTAAGCAAACAGTGAGCTCGGGGCGAAGATCCTTTTTAGATTGATGTTATGAATTGGGGTGAGATCTGTCAATCATTAATAGCATCTTCGCTCCTCCCATCCTGGATATCAGTGAGAAGAATCTGTTGATTCTGATATCAGCAGATGGGATCGGAATCATGCTGGTAATGGCTGGGAGGGGGAGGGGATGGCGTTTAGGTGTGAATTATAGGGTAGACCATGTGTGAATTAAAGTGGCAAGTTGCGAAATAAGATGCCTCATATGCAAAGGTGTTAAAGGGACCAACAGAATCACATGGAATGACCAGTCATATGGGATAGGGATTTCATGTTTTCTGTCTCCACTTCCTCTCCCTCCTACTATCCCTCCCTCTTGAACTTCACATTTAACTGACATCAATCTCCGTTTCCCTTGGAAACGCAATCTTCTACATGAACCGGAAATAAATAAATGTAAACTGATCACTGTTAACTATTTCTTGTTTTTATTTTGTGTTCACATTATCCATTCCAATGTACTTGCGATTGAGCTCCATATAGGCCCACATTATGTGATGTGTTCCAGGAAAATGAGTCACAAGTCGCAAAACTGATATTTTTCAAAGTGTTCTTTTCACAAGATTTCATTCTTGAAATGTTCTGATTTTTAGAGGGTTTAGCACTTATAGTCATATGAAGCTATGTAACAAATTTCAGGAGATTGTATTAATTATATCCTTACTATATATTATATTTACTGATAATTACCCTTCCAGAAACATTGCAAACGTTTTTTCCAAAAATAAAAATATATCCTTGCGTTTTGAAAGCCTTCATATGGAGTATATTTAGTTACTTTACTGGTAATTACCCACCCAAAAATAAAAATATCAAACTTGAAATATAGAAATACTTATTGGGTGTCCTGGTGTTTAATATCATCGGAATCAGCTTGATCTCCTCTTTTCAAATATGATGATATCTCAAAACCCATATTTCGCGACTTGTGACTGATTTTCCTAAAACGGATCACATATACCTACAAGATTAATCTTCTCTATACATAATGTGCTGAATCCATTAGGTAAATTAGATTATGATTGCAGTAGTCATCTATTTGTTGTTTCTTGGCTGTTAATCTCTTATGACAATCCTCACGACTCGTCCATAGAGATATGGAATTCCCATCGATACCCATATATATATGTGGTATATTTGTTGTTAGGCCAAAAAAAAATTAGGTGTGTTTCCGATTTAACCCCCCCCCCCCTACCTAGAAAAACCTTACCCTACCTAAAAATTGTTTGACCATTCCTGATTTTTTCCCCATCATATCTTAGTTTTTTTGGATTTTTTGACAAAAAAAGCTTATAAAAGCAGGAAAACGGGTTTTCCTAACCCGAAACTGTCAAAAAGCACATTTCCCATGTTCAAAACAACTATTGTTATGAAAAAGACATTTTTCTCAGTTCCTGGGGGGTGGTTTCCAAACAAAAAAAATAACAAAAAAAAATTACCACCCCCCTACCTAGTTTTCAGCCAGATAAATTGGAAACACACCTATTTTTTTTTGGCCTTATTATACTTTTGTAAATGTGTACATGATCTGAGAAAACTTCATGTAAACTGCCACGCTGGGGGAGATGACAAACCCGAAGACAGGACCTGTGCAGCCAATTAAAATAGAATCTAAAATAGAATAACAATCTGTCTCTTTTCTCTGTCTCTCTCTCTACCTTCTTCTCCGTCTCTATTTCATGGGTATGATCATAAACTGCCTCCCTCTCAGCTCTCCCGCCCTTGATATAACCTTCCATGTGTTGATAAGGGCGTAAAGCAACCAATCTCACTCACTCATCAAAAACAATTTCTATGGCTGGAAATCTTTCTATTTATGGTACATATACCGAAAATCATTATGCCAATATTTAGTCCCGGAGCTTGCATTCTAATGATAGACAGGATACAATTTGGCTACCAACACCTTACAAGGTCCTTTTTAAAAAGGTGCCATTCCCACTGGATGGACAGCCGAGTAATTGGTGACAAAAACCCTTAAATACCTGACTATTTGTTGATTCACAAGGACCTAAACAGCCATCTGCTACTATTTATTCTGCCTAACATCGGCCTATGCTAAAAGAGACCATCTATATAGGACCCATAGAAAAGCAGGGACAATCCACCTTTTTACGAGGAGATCTATTGATCAAGTCTTCCCCGAGAGGCGATTGCTCGGGCATAAACTCCCAAAGAGACATAAATAAGACGATAGGCTTTACATATAGGTGAATGGCATCAAGTGGTATCACAGACGGAGCCTTGTCTGCTTCAGGCCTTTCTTCTTCCTACTGCTTCTAAAGTGTTTTATGCCGTCCCCAAGCATTGGGATATACATAAATAGCTTGACATCTGGCTGACAAAAATGTTGCTGAACCAGCCATTATAGATACGTGTTTACTCTTAGGGCGTTTTCTGTCTTTGATAAAATGCAATGGAATTTCGCTGATGTCATGTTGGTCTATGTGTATACTGTAAATGTATTAATGTTCGCGCTGTATTTATTTTCGCTATTTTAGCCACCCACCTTTGTGCATGAAAATAAATCCTACACGAAAGGTATAATTATTGCATAAACGAGGTGTGAGACTTCCTTGCTGTGCGAATTTAAATCCGCGCGAAAAGGTGTCAAAGTACTTAGTGCGTGAAATTTATCTGCGCAAAAATAAATACGTTTACAGTATATACATACACACAAATCAAAAGTCTTTTAGGTTGATGTATCTCATCTTGGGCCCGAAGCAGTAATATTCCTAAGTGGTAGGTTTGTATAGTTTTCTCTCGTATGACCTTTGAAAATGGATTATTTGACATTTATTTTTCCAATCGTGTACATTCAACATAATATATTACCCGTCTTATCATGAACAAATTTATAGCGGAACTCCACTATAGGTTAAAAAACGGCGCCAACAGGCAAAAACGGCTGCGACGATTTTTTTGCGACGAAATATCTAATCAAGTTAGATATTTTGCAATTGTTGGCAACAAATAAATGTGTTGCCAACAACCTATTTTACCCCCTCATCCACTAGAATTTTTAGTCATGTCAAATTTTCGAATTTTTAGAAATGTCGGTGACGAATTTTGCCTGTTGGCGCCGTTTTTTACCTATAGTGGAGTTCCGCTATTATACTATAGTTTCTGGTCAATGCCTTAAATAAGAGGGCATCGATTGTTTAGAAAAGCTATCCATGAGTGGCAGATTTCCTTTACTTTGTTCTGAAAATCTACTGATTGTGAAGTCTTCCCTAACCAAATATGTTTGTTTTTGTTTTAAATCCATAACATTTTTTAATACACAATGTAGTGGACATAATGTTCTCTGAATGCGAAGGTGTATGGGACCAAATCATGGTCACGTCCTGGATGGTGATTTTCGTCTCAATTGGTCCATAACTCTTAGTGTTAGGTTCTTATTCCTCAGTATTCTTGGTATCAATAAATAAGATCAACAATTCTAGTCATATGGGTCAGATTTTCAGAAAATGTACAATTCACCTTCACCAAACCTCTCAAATAACCCACATTTAAGACAGAAATAAGCTTTAGAAATGCAGTTTAACATAATAGATCTGATACGTTAAATCAATGCGATACCAAATATACTCAGATATCCCCTAAATTTACCATTTTTCAGCAGAATTTAGCAGAAATTACTAGATATGTACACCTGCCAATTGTACATTTTCTGAAAATCTGACCCGTAAGATGTTTGGCACACCCATCTAACGCACCTCATAAACATGTGTGCCAATCAATATATTCCCTATTCCTTTCCAAATGAAACTTTTATATCACATTTGCAACCTCCTTATGGTTGAATACAACAATATCAATGATTTATAGAAGCATTCAAATGTTGCAACCACTCACAATTTATGATTATGGGGATGTATTTATCGATGTCTACTTAAGAAGCCATGATTCATGAATGTATGCATGCATGGGCACTTCTGTAGGAACGGCTGGTATGAGTCAGGTTCCCAATACGTCTGCAATAGATCTCTCATGTGAACCACTAAGTGTGCCAGTAAGCATGTGTCACTATACATATATATGCCTCAATATTATGTGGGTCAGATTTTCAGAAAATTTACAATTCAATTTCACCAAACTTCTCAAATAACCCAAATTTCAGACGAAAATAAAGTTCAAAATACAGTTCAACCTAACCAAACAGATTGCTAGAATCAATGCAATGCCGAATATTCTCTAATTGACCTAGTATTGTCCAAATTGGAGCCTAATTTAGCAGAATTTACTAAATGTGTACAGCTGCCAATTGTACATTTTCTGAAAATCTGACCCATATATGCCTCTATATGTATCACTATACATGAACAAAGTACTACTATATACATGAGCCCTAAAGCATGTGTCACTATACATATGACACTATACTTGTTCAAAGACAGCTATATCTTTATAAAAAATGATCAGAATATTGATGTGATGTGATGTGATGTGTTTAAGGAAAATGAGGAAATTGGTTTCAAATGCTCAAAGTTTTATGAATATATCTACAAAATTACAGGACAGTGTATTAAATATATCCATGCATCTCTAAGATCATCTCATAGTGTATATCTAGCTACGTTAATAGTATAAATGTCCATCCAGAAATATTGCAAACTTTTTTTTTCAAAAATATAGAAATAATTTTTAGATGGCATACTGTTAACTATCATTGAAATCCGTCTGATCTCATCTTTTCAAATATGATGATCCATTTCTTGCAACTTGTGAATCCTTTTCCTGTGACACATGGCATTTCTGCCAATATTGAAGCTTCCACCAAACCTATATATATATATGATGGGAACAATACAGACTTGAAGTGTACAACACATGGCGTTCTAGATCAAAGTGACGAACATACAAGTCCCATATATGGGTCAGATTTTCAGAAAATGTAAATTCGCCTTCACCAATCATCTCAAATAACCCACAATTAAGACATAAATGAGCTTCAAAATGCAGTTTAACTTAACAGAACTGATACTTTAAATCAATGTGATACCAAATATAGTCAGATATACCCGGTATTCTTCATTTTTCAGCCAAATTTAGCAGAATTTACTAAAGGAGTAGATCTGCCGATTGTTCATTTTCTGAAAATCTGACCCATATAATAGATGATATTTAATCAGTCTCAATATGCCAGTTCTCCACACTACCTCTCTCCCTTGGCTCAGTCACTAGTTCTTGGGGTTATCCACCAATTTGATGTTCATTGGTGCTATACCCTGATGTTTGCTGCTATACTCTTTCCTGCAGGCTAAAGATACGTGATTTTTGGTTACCATAAGAAAGTCAGACACAGTTTTAGTCAGACACAACACCCAACTCATCCCTTTCTCTATTTTCCAAAACCCGTGTCTTTTTGTCTTGATATAGAAAAAACAGCTGCATGTATACATGGATCATTGCAAGGACTGACCAGCAGAGCAAAAGGTTGACAGGCCCTGACCATAAATAGTATTAGAATTTCACTGCTTTAAACTGGGTCTTATGCCCAACTTATGGGAACCAACAATCACATATCTTTACCCCATGGACATTAGTTTAGCCTTTGGTACGCCAGTAATGGGGCTGATCCACCATACAGAATAACACATCGGACACCATCACTATTTGCCATGTAAAAACGTCGGAAAACCCAATCAAATCTTCATAGAGACCAGAGAGATTGGCTATAGATATACCTCATATGGTGTAGTGTTTCCTACTCATATCTGAGATCAAACTCATTTGATTTTGATGGGACAAATTTGAATAAGAGACAGATGGGACAGATGGGAATAAGAGAGATTTAAAATGAATATTTGATCCAGAACCATGTATACATGATCCTATAGCCACACATTTGTACAGAGTTGAGGATCCACATTTTTTTTTACATTTTTTTTATTTTTTTTTTACATTTCAGGCCATTTTACACTTAAATTGTTAGAAAAGATGCATATTATCAGGGCCAATGTTTTCATGCATTGCCTCACTGTTATTACTTATATAAACAGAAATTAAATTAGCATTTCAGACTTTAACCTCACTTGAAGCTGTGCTTTTCTGGTGAACCCTCAACTCTGTAAGAATTTTATACGATAGTAGGATTTCACTCTAATTAGTTGTGTACCAAAAGCCATCGGGATATGGGTCAAATTTTCGGAAAATGTACAATTGGCAGCTCTACACATTTAGGAAATTCTAACTAAATAAGGCTGAAAAATGAAGAATACCGGGTATATCTAAGTAATTTTGGTATTGCATTGATTTGAAGTATCAGTTCTGTTATGTTAAACTGCATTTTGAAGCTCATTATTGCCTTAAATGTGGGTTATATAAGAGGATTTGTGCAGGTGAATTCTACAATTTCTGAAAATCTGACCCATAATATGACCACTGAACCTAAACCTCCATGTCCACTGAGCTGATAGAAAAATGATGGAAGAGGATTGGATTTATTCAATCTTCATTCAGCTATACTTTCATATTTGGCAGTCATTTTGCAAATTTGAGTGGCCAACTGGTTTTTTTAAATCAGAACCCCCAAGGGTACATTCGTGCAAAGTGTGTTGCTTTTATCACAAAATGAAGAATAAATTACCTTCAAAAATAGCGAATTTTGCGGCTAGTGACTCATGTTTCTATTACACATCACATATTACAACATTATCAGTTAACCCAATTTTATCGGGTTGCAGGAAGGGGATATATATAAAATTGTCTCTGCATTTTAGGTTGCTGGCCTCACCCACTCTTGCTGGCCTCACCCATTCATTGCGGCCTAAGTACAGTGGCCTAAGGCCTGGTGGTGACAAACCCCAACAGCTGATTTATATCTGTGGCATCAGATAACGGCCATTTGCATTGTGACTCGCTGTAAATCAGCAAACCTGCCAATTATAACATGAACAAGCCTGCACTCACCTAATATTTCAATTCCGATCCTGAAAACTGTAAATCCTAATATGTATACACCACTAAACATGTTTCCACAGGGGAATTGTTATCGTTGTTGAATGCATAATATATATTCACTCAATCAGCACCGAAATATTTTGCATGCAAGATACAGGTTACACCACCCTCTCCTTAAAGCAGTTTTTCTAATGAGAAAAGCACTCCAAGATTCATATACAGTTCTCTTCTTATCTAATGTCTCCCCTCTTCCCCTCCTCTCCCTACACTTCCTTTCCCCTCCTCCCCCAACTCCCTCCCCCCCCCCCTTCCTCCCACACATTTCCCTCTTTTTCCCTCCTCCTCCTCCTCCTCCTCCCTTTCCCCCCTACCTCCTAATCCCTCTCCTTTCCTTCCTCTCCCTGTCGGTCCTCTTTCCTATTCCGCATATTCCTCTTCTTTCTCCTCGGTTTTGCCTCCCCTCTCCCTCCCTCTACTCCCCTTTTTTCCCCTTTTTCCCCTCTTCCCTCTGAACTTCCCCCCATTCTTCCCATACTCCCCCTCCACCTCCCCGGCCCTTCCCAATAGGGGAGTTGCATGTGCCACTGCGCATGTCTGTTACAGTGCATCATGGGATGGATTCTGTTGAAATCTGACATACAAATATTTGGCAAGATTTTTATCGAAAATGTTTTCACCAATTTCAGAGTTTGTGTGAATGAGCCATGAAAACCGAATGCATGATGGGAAAGATGGGGACTTGTGTTATGGAAACATGTATAGTATAATACATGGATATTGGTAGAAGAGCATTGATAAATAGTCCATGCTGAACATGACATGTTTTCTATAGATTTTAGACTGTACCATTCGTCCCATAATTCCATGCGAATCAAGATTCAAAATGGCGGCTATGCAATTCCCCTATTCCCCCACCTCACCCTCTCACCCCCCACCCCTCCTGCCCCACCCCTCCTTCCCCCACTCATCCTGCCCCCCCCCCCCACCCTCTGTCCCACCCATCCTTTCCCATCTCGCCCCAAGTGTCTTTCCAGATCTCTTAGTATACAGACCACCAGGGGAGATGCCATCTTGGGCAGGGGAAGCCATGAAAATGCTGATGTGATTAAGGCAAAATTTCCTTGCGACGCTAGGCTATGTTTTATAGCAGCTAATAAATTGTGTTTATCCGCAGTCTTATGTATGTAATGCATGGTGTTTTAGGCAACACTGGGAGGCTAATTGAATGGGTGTGTTGGCGAGGGGTTAAATTACCTTACTGATACTTGTTTGTTGGGAGAAAATCTAGGCTGAGCCATACACTGGGAGAGGGTGTGTTCTTAGGAGAATGTGGCATGTTTGTAGGTTAATATTCTGAGGAAGGTAATTACTGGAGATTTGGTAAAGAGGGGGCCCTGTTAGGGTTACGTGTGACTGGAATCTGTAGGGCTATGAGAGGGCCTGACAGTGCGCGCGCAGGTATCATGTCACATTAGGCTACATGTAGTAAAACTGCATTCTTAGCTGAGCCAACCATAAAAACCTTCTCATATTAACTAAAGTGGGGTGTCCACTAGTACGTAAAACGTGTGCATAAAAGAGTCACCGTAAACGGCACATGCTCCCGTATAATTGGGTTAATTTTTACAGCATCATAGCAGTTCTTATGAGACGAATAATCTGTTGAAAACTGCTCTCACTTCACTAGGAAACAATACAAAAATCACAGTGACCTTGGTGGTTTTAAGACTTTAAGGTTTTAAGATTTGAATCCAAATCCTTGTAAAATGAATTTGTAGTAATATGGTATGAAATTAGGTTGCCAATTAACATCTGCTAATATAATGAGAAAATTAGGCTGAATTAATTTTGAAAACGTTTATATCTGAGGCCTATTCCTGGATTTAAAAAAAGCTTGCGGTTTCTACTCGCATAATAGGGAGATTTAGCCACCACAACGCACCAACACAACAATAACGCATCCACTAACTATTAGTACATTATTACCGTTGTGGTGATATCTCGAGAGGCCTGCAATTCAGATGCCCTCAGCCTAGCGCCTCTCGAGATATCCCCACAATGGTAGTAATGTACAATGCGTTAGTGCATGCGTTAGTGGATGTGTTAGTGTTGTGTCAGTGCGTTGTGGTTGCTAAATCTCCCTATTAACAGGCGCGCCACAATAGGGAGTCCATCACGGACGATACCATAAATATTCATAGGACTATCTATTCAAGTCCTCATCAATTTCTTGGCCATTTAAAGATTACATTAGGAGGATTAGACAGGATTACACTGAAGCAACTTAGTCTTTAATGTTTCTGTGGGATACAAAACTCTGCTAGCTGTGGTATGATACATGTAACTATAGGTTATTATTGATGGCCAGCTTTATCAGTGATTAAAGCCGATAAAGCTTGGAATAACTGCGCTTTGGCAAAAGCAGCAAGTTATCTGAAAGAACCCAATGGCCTTTTAATATGATCTATCCCTATTTGCGTCTTTAAAAGAACAATTAGAGATAAATTAGGTGATTTAATTATATATTGACTATTAGTTTCATCATACGGGTTTTGACAAAGGATTCAGGGGCGGATGTATATGGGACAGATTTTCAGAAAATGCACAATCTTCAGTTCTACACATTTAGGAAATACTGCTGAATAAGACTGAAAACTGCTAAATACTGGATATATCTGAGTATATTTGGTATCGCATTGATTTAAAGTAACAGTTTTGCTATGTTAAACTGCATTTTGAAGTTCATTTCTGTCTTCAATGTGGGTTATTTGAGAGGATTGGTAAAGGTGAATTGCACATTTTCTGAAGATCTGACCCATATTACGTAGCTTATATGGAGAATTTATAGTACCAAAATACAAGATGTTGGACTCAACTTTGGAAACCTTACAAATCTACCCACTTTACAATGTATCTAAACAGTTCCTCAGTCGTGTATCATATTCGGTTATTTTATATCACCCTGTCTTCTCAACCACCACTAGCAGCCGCCATAGCAAAAGGGAAAGCCTTACAGGCCTTTTAGGGAGCAAGAAAATGTCATGGATCAATTTATCACCATTTTTGCTGACGAATGTAAAACATATTTCTGAATGCCCCATGAATACACCCAAGATAGGTCTTGCAAGGCTATCAGGGACCTAGTGAGGGTGTAGTGGGGCGGGTGGGGGTGAGGGTGGAAGGGTGGGGGGTCACTTCTTCATGGGTTCATATGAGGCTCGATCAGAGTTTCATAAAATGTACAATTCACCTTCACCAATCTTCTCAAATAACCCAAATTTCAGACGAATTAAAGTACGAATTAAAGTTCCAAATACAGTTCAACCTAACCAAACAGATTGCTAGAATCAATGCAATGCCTGAATATACTCGGATTTACCTAGTATTGACTAAATTACAGCCTAATTTAGCAGATTTTACTAAATGTGTACAGCTGCCAATTGTACATTTTCTAAACATCTGACCCCTGTACAACAACAGTCCTTACGAACCCCATATTGTGGTTTCTCTGATTACTAAAATTTAGACTTAATATTAGGTTTCAAATTTCAACATTCTAACGTATGTTCGTTTAATATTTATAAGTTACTTTCTATAATGATATAAGGAGGGAATTTATAAATGAATTTTATCATCATAATTTGTACAACGCATTTATGTATAGAAATATATTTAGAAAGTCCTAATGGGCTTAGTCTTAGCTTCACCACGTTGTTTTTTTATTTATTTTTATTCTTATTTTATCTTATCTTAAAGCTCGAATTTAATTTTACCCTTTCGGCCAAGGTAACGGCAGGGAGAACTGGAGGCAATCTAGAAGTCTGTATACCTGTTTATCATATGTGATCCGTTTCAGGAAAATGAGTCATAAGTCGCAAAATATGGATTTTGAGATATCAACATAATTGAAAAGATGAGACCAAGCTGATTCCAATGAATGTACACTTTAAGGTCATCTAATAAGTACTTTTATCTTTTTAGTTAGATAACTTTATTTTTGAAAAAAACCGTTTGCAATATTTCTGGGTGGATAATTACCAGTAAAGTAGCTAAATATACTCAATGGGATGATCTAAGAAACGCACTGATATAATTAATAAACAGTATTGAAATTTAGTATATGTATTCATACAACCACAAGGACTAGACACACCAAAAATGAAAATATTCCAACAAAGAGATCTTGTAAGTAAACGACTTTGAAAAACACCAATTCTGCGACTTGTGACTCATTTTCCTGAAACTAATCACATAATGTACTGTTCTATTCGATAAATAAAGTAGTTCTTATCTTATCTTATGGAAGTATGCACGATACACCATTCTGAGTCGTTTGATAAGCTCATCATCACATCGAAAATTACAAAATATATAAAATTCTCCAACTCTAAATATGCAATCCTGCAACTGGTACAGACTCGCTCAGACGCGGACAGTTACACTTTTTAACCCTAATCTGTCAAGGAAAACCTTTGACACAACACAGTAAGATTCTACCTGAACTTTAGGGAACAAATGATTTGTGATTTCTGGGGTATAAGTTACACAGCAAGTTAACCTTTAGCAACTTTTAACCCCAATCGTTTAAGGAAAACCTTTAAAACAGATTAATTAAGCTCAAATTGAACAAAAGTAGTATGTGATGTGTTCCAGGAAAATGAGTTACAAGTCGCAAAAAATGTACTTTGAGATATCAGCATATTTGAAAAGATGGGATCAAGTTGATTCCAATGATAGTAAACATTATAGTCAATTTGATTGAAGTTAATTTGGGAAAGAGTCACGCCACCTGTCTGAAAATAGGAACACTACCGCCACCTACAGGCTCCTGGGCAAACCCATATGACTCAGCAAACTGGACACAGCCATTCTGGCCATTGCTTCAGACCATACAACTTGGTTTTCAAAATCGAGCTCAATCAGAGCCATCTGCACACATAGGAAGCTAATACTTCCTCAACAAGCAGTATACACCCATACTATACCATGGGAGGAAAGAAGAAAGCAAGTGAGGCAGGGAAAAAGGCAGATTCGCCTCCCCAAAATGTGGAAGGAAGCCAGAAAGGGAAAGGTGGCACCCAGGCACCTAAGAAGCCCTCAACAGCCGAAAATGCTAAAGATATCCAGGGCCTTAGAAGTGAGATTGGCGAAATCAAACACATGCTTACTCAAATGGCAAAGAGAAGGCTGAGAGACTTGGAATCCAGTAGTGAGGACGAAAGTGAGACCACAATAAGGGCACCTAGGACACCTAAAGGCTCGACTCCTAAGAAACAGCAGATACGGAAGGAAACAAGTCTCCCAAGGTCACAGGCCTCTGACCAGGCGCACCGGCGGGAACAAGAACAAGACAGGGCAACTAGCCTTGATAGGCTGCCAATGTGGAATGACTCAGCAACATCCTATGACCAAACCCATGACGATGATGACCTTCAGCTGAAGATATCCCAGATCCTCAGCGCAGGACTGAATCCACTAGGGGCAGCAAGTAAGGGTAAGGCTCAATTTGCTCACTGTCATGTAACACGAGGAAAGAAACGTACAAAAACCTCACTAGGAGAGCTAAATGTTGCTGAATATTGCTGGGGTATGTTCCAAATGTCTAAGCTATATGTAGGTAAAACTAGAGAGGCAATAAATGATCACATTGAACAAATACTGGAAGATAATATGCTGTACCCTTTTGACAATGTAAGAAATTGGAGTGAGGAGGTATGCACACGCATTAATGATAAGAGGTTAAACTGGAATGAGACTAATAAAATTGAACTGCTCAGACTTAAGTTGTCACAGGTCGGCGTACAATCCCATCAGGAGAAGCAATCCAAAACCGCAGATGGTAAGCAAGACTACTACATGGAGAGTGATGTGGCAGCCGCAAAGCCAGGCCCGCCATGCAGACCCTTTAACCAAGGTATGTGTACCCAAAAGTCAGACCACGTAGTTAATGGGTTTAGACACCTCCACGTATGTGCCTTTTGTGTATACCAAAAATGCTCACTACTGAAACACTCAGAAAAGGAGTGTAGGTCAAAGAAATTTAAAGCAGATAAACCAAAGAAGGGAAACGACCAAGGGTCGGGGATAGAGTAGACCTAACTCCTCCCCGACCTAGTGATAACAAAGATAGCCCAACATCTCTGAAACCAGTAAAACCTCTGATTCCTAATCCTCTGACAAACGAAAACAGCACAAAAACCCCAGAAAAACCATCTGAAAATAGCTTAGCAGACGAACAAGCAGCAAACTCTAGCTATAGTAATAATGACAGTGAGTGCGAGCAAACATGCCCCTTAGAACAACACATAACAATGGGAGACGCCCCCAGAGCCCAACAAAATGTCGGCCCCTGGGGTTACATGAACACCGTGCAGGGAATATGGCCCCATCCGAGCTTAGAAGCAAAAACTAAAGCCCCATACCATATAAACTTGTACGAACAGATTCATAACTCTGGCTTACCTAATTACCTAGCGTCTAAGACTCCCATCCCCTCTGATATGAAACCCAGGCAATGGGAAGAGAGACTTAAGAACTATGAGGACAAAGATATAGTCAAATTCATTGAGTTTGGCTGGCCAATTTGTTACAGCGCAGCAACCCCCCCAACCTCTGCAGCTAAAAATCACTATTCCGCGATAGCTTATAAAGAACACGTAGATGCATTCATACATAAAGAGCTAGCATGTGAAGCAATGATAGGCCCCTTTGACTCACCCCCCTTTCAAGAGTGGTGCCAGGTAAGCCCCCTACTGACTAGACAAAAAAAGGGATCCTCAAAACGCAGGGTGATAGTGGACCTTTCCTACCCGGAGGGCAAGGGTGTAAACTCAGGGATTAGCCGCAACCAATTTGAAGGGAAGCCCATGACATACACTCTCCCAACAATTCTAGACCTAGGAATCATGACAAAGAACATAGGCCCTTCTGCTTTTCTCTGGAAAACCGATCTAGAGAGAGCCTACAGGCAACTAAGAATTGACCCACTAGCATACCCACTCCTGGGAATAAAATTCAATGACAAATATTACATAGACATATGCCCCTCATTCGGCTCTCGTACATCTGGCATGCACCAACAAAGAGTCGCTAAAGCACTAGTCTACATAATGAAGGAAAAAGGTTTCAATGTCATCGCATACGTAGATGACTTCTGTGGCGTTGAAGTAGACAAAAACCACGCAGAAGAAGCCTTTGCAGCCTTCAATAATATTTGCACAGAATTAGGAGTAAAAGTTGCCCCAGAGAAATCAGTCAGTCCAGTAAAAGTTATCGATTTCCTAGGCTACACATTAAATGTAAATGACATGACAATTACAATCCCTGAACAAAAACTAGCAGAAATATTGGCAGAGGCCAAAGAGTGGATGAATAAAAGGGCTGCAACACGACGCCAAATCCAAAGCTTGGCTGGAAAATTGGCTTACATCAGCAGCTGCGTAGCTCATGCCCGGAAATTTATGTCCCGAATACTGGAGCAGATGAGATCAATGCCCCCCTCAGGAATCAAAACAATATCTCATGAAATGAAACGGGATATTGAGTGGTTTATTCAATGTGCTTCTATCCTGAACAGAAAGGTCCTCATACAGCCCAGCAAAACAGAACTTTGTCTGGAGTGCGATGCATGCCCTAAAGGGGCAGGGGGATTTTCACCTGTATCATACTATTCTTTTACATTTCCAGAACAGTGGTCAGAAATGCACCACATCTCAAGGCTGGAGGCAATCAATATTGTTGTGGCCGCGAAATCACTGACCCCGCCCGAGTTCAAGGAAGGTATGCTTATCATAACAACTGACAACTCGGCGGCGGCCTGGGTGATCATGACAGGAAAGACGCGTGACCCAATACTGGCCCAATGCAGCCGCGAGCTAGCAATGTTTGCAGTACGGAGGGAAATCGACATAGTGGTCAGGCACGCCCCGGGCGAGAGCTTGATACTTGCGGATGCACTGAGCCGCGCATCTTTCAATGAGGCACTGAAAGAAAAGGCTCAAGGTATTGTAAAAGACAGAAATCTCCAAGAAATTAACCATGTTGATTTAAGACAATTATTCGATACTATGTTGTAATTGCAGAACTGGCGTCCACAGCACTATACCGCATGGCGCTGGAATCCATTAATGGTGCACTGGCAGAAGGGACAGCTGCCAACCGTAGGAACCAGAGCAGGTGCTATCTATCATTCATGCTGAGGTTTGGAAGAGACTGGAAGAATCCGACTGTACCCGAGCTGGTGCTGTTGGTACAATACCTGGCTAACTCCTTCAAGTCTACTCAGACCGTAAGAAATTATCTCTCCGGTGCCCGGTCCTTCCTGGCTGACTGGGGCCTTCCCACCACAGTGTTTGACGACCGTACGGTGAAAATAATGTTGAGGGCAGTAACTAAGTCTTCAACTCATGTTCCTAAGCAGGCTCCCTTCTTCTCCAAACATGAGCTCATGTCGATGATTCACCACCTCCGCAACGGCTCCGCTCGTTCCATGATAGCAGGCGCTGCCCTGCTGTTCTGTCTCTACACCTTCTTAAGACAGAGCAATGTGTTTATGTCCTCTACACCCCATCATATTGTTCTTCGCTCAGATCTGGATATCGATCAAGATGCCATTTATGTTCATGTTAGATCGGCGAAAACCATCACTCCATCTCGACCCCATACCATCAAATTACTTAAATCTGAAAATAGTGCTATGTGTCCGGTCTCATCGACCCTGGAAGCTATATCTCTGGTCCCAGCATCCCGGCATGCCCCTATCTTCATAGATCCGACTACTAATGCCCCCTTTAACCCGGAAGTGATAACCAAACTGGCAAAGCGGGCTCTGGCTAGGGCTGGCTCATCAAAGGCTGATAGGTTCTCGATCCACTCCATGAGGAGGTCAGGTGCGATGTTATGTAGTCGCGCTGGCGTCCCGAGAGACGCAATCATGTATCAAGGCTCCTGGAGGTCGGGAGCAGTAGACCTCTACACTAAAGATGTGGATACTAGAGCCTCATCATCCTTGAAGAATACACTGTGTTAGGCTTATATTTATTCCCAAGACTGATGCTTATCCAATGAAGTTTTAGCCCATAAAGGGTGCCACAGAATAAAAATTTATCTGGCAAAAATTTATTTTAGTTTCTCATTGAGCCAATTATAGTCAATTTGATTGAAGTTAATTTGGGAAAGAGTCACGCCACCTGTCTGAAAATAGGAACACTACCGCCACCTACAGGCTCCTGGGCAAACCCATATGACTCAGCAAACTGGACACAGCCATTCTGGCCATTGCTTCAGACCATACAACTTGGTTTTACCCAACCCACCGCCCTAAAACAATTTTTAATAGACTCAAATAGGGCTTATATTTATTCCCAAGACTGATGCTTATCCAATGAAGTTTTAGCCCATAAAGGGTGCCACAGAATAAAAATTTATCTGGCAAAAATTTATTTTAGTTTCTCATTGAGCCAATTATGACATCTAATAAGTATCTATATATTTCAAATTTGACATATTTATTTTTGAAAAAAGGTTTCTAGTAACTACTGAAATAGCTAAATATACTTTATATGATGACCGTCAAAATGCAACTATATATCTAATACAGTTTTGAACATTGATACATGTGGGTCAGATTTTCAGAAAATGTACAATTGGCAGATCAACATAATGTACAATTGGCAGATGCACATAATTTGTAAATTCTGCTAAATTGGACTGAAGATTAATCATCAACACTAGGTATACATGAGTGTATTTGGTATTACCTCTATTCAAACAGTCTGTCTGGCTATGTTGAACAGTATTTTGAAACTTATTTTTGTCTTAAATTTGGCTTATTTGAGAGAATTGGTGAAGGTGAAATGTACATTTTCTGAAAATCTGACCCATATATTGATACGACTTGAAACGGTTTTTTATACCAAAAGTGACTCTATTCCCACCAACACATCTTGAAAATAAAACACATTGAATAATATCAATTGTGCGACGTGTGACTCATTTTCCTGTAACACATCACATATTTCCATCTATAGCTAATTAAACTAACGAGTAGTTGGTTGAAGGAGCGTCAATACCACATGAGATCCGCCCACCTGATCCTTTGTGAAATTCTAATCAGCGAAATAAACCAGCGAGTAACTGATTTATGTGTCTTTAATAATCTAAATGGAACATACTACACCCTATACTCGTCCTGTAGGCAGTAAACATCAAAGCGCCCAATGGTTAACCCTATGGAAAGCCTCTGCCTACAAAACGTGTATAGAGTGTAAAGCCATTTAATGGACTTTTTCTGGTGATACAGGTGGTGGGCTTGCGTATATCACTAAGTGGTATATGCATGTGATGTATCCCACTCAAGGTAATTATTTTTTTTACATTAAATTCGTATACATATAATAATCCGTTTATCTGAGTCCAGTATTTCAGGATTCTACACTTCTAATTCAGAACCGAATTTAACAAGGAAATAACCTCCTCCTTCGACCTTACACACCCACACACCCACACACACTCCCATAGCAAGTGTCTTGTAAACTCAATTGAGCATATGCAATGTACAATAGCTTTGGATATAGCATTTGCGATTCCGACTGCATAAAACAAGGCTGAACTGCAGGCTGATTGTGCAGTGTATTAGTTTTGTCACGAACGCTCATTTCCAAGAACACCGTCAAGAGCAAGAACTTCGACCTAAAAACTTCTCAAAATCGATTCTCCGATTTATTTTCTTTAAAAAAAAAGGATTAAATCTCAACATCCCCAAAGAAATAATGTGTTAGAACCTGTTATCAACACAGATATGTGATCCATTTTAGGAAAATAAGTCATGAGTCGCAAAATATGGATTTTGAGAAGAAATGTTTGAAATGAGATCAAGCTGATTCCAATGATATTAAACACTAGGACACCTAATAAGTATTTCTATATTTTAAATTAATTTCTATTTTGAAAAAAAAATTGCAATGTTTCTGAATGGGTAATTCCCAGTAAAGTAACTATATATACTCCATAGGAAGGCCTTCAAAACGCATAGATATATTTAATACAATTTCCTGAAATCTATTACACTAATGTAGCTTACTACAAGTACTAAACCCTCCAAATGTCAGAACATTTCAATAAAAGGATCTTGTGATAAAAACACTGAAAAATATCAATTTTTCGACTTATGACTCATTTTCCTGAAACACATCACAAATGATAAATTGGAAAATAACTGAACAAAATGTAGGAAATCTTTTAGGTTTTTTATCGATCTTAAGTGAGATTACAGTTTTAACTCTAGGGCAGCCAAAAACATTTAAATGTATTGTCCTTGATCTATAACTGGCCAACCAAACCAGCGCCACCCCCCCCCCCCTTCTCCCATGTCCATGTTTAGATCATTCTCGAGTTACTGAAATGAATGGTTGCTTTTAACCACAAGCTTTGCTTGCCCGAGTTATCCATACATCTCTATAGACCGTAGATTCATCCCGTCATATCATGCAATACACAAATGTATCTTTGTTTGGCGGCCACAAGCAAATGGTTGTTCTGGTGTATCGGCAAAACTTTACCCAATTTACAGAAATATAAATAACGGCAAAACTTAGCTTTTACTCCAAAATGTAGCCGAAGTAATCAATTCACTATTTTCTGAAATATATGTGGTAGTATGGCAACTATTGAATGAGGGTATTTGGCCCGGCCACATATATACAAGGGTCAGATTTTTAAGAAAATGTACAATTGGCAGCTGTATACATTTAGTCAATTCTGCTAAATTAGGCTGCGATACTAGGTAAATTCGAGTATATTTGACATTGGATTGATTCTAGCAATCTGTTTGGTTAGGTTGAACTGTATTTTGAACTTTATTTTCTTCTGAAATTTGGGTTATTTGAGAAGATCGGTGAAGGTGATTTGTACATTTTCTGACGATCATAGGTTTATGGGGGCGAATTAAGTAGATCTAAAAGCTGCATTCGCAGCTCCTGTCGCTAAAAGCAAATACTTTTTTTTTTTTTTTTTTTGCGACAACTTTTATTCATTTTGCCTGCCATCTTGGCCTCTACATCACTAAACATGTTTATGCATTGTATTCCTATGAAGGTGGGTTTTTTTTAACAAACAAATGAGAATAAAGCAAATACTTACTCATTGTTCCCTTTTCCGACCCCATCTAAACGTCATTTGAGCCATGCTTCTGAGGCACCTCGAGTATTATTTCCATGATGGCGAGTGTTAACTAACAAAGGCAGAAAGCTTATATTAAGAATCAGTATTGAACTTTCACAAGGAGAACGTACCAAGCGTCTCAGTTCAAAGTATCTCTTTGAGATGAAAGGATGGGTTCTGTTTGTTTAATCCAAACTTCAAGCTAGCCTTTCAGGAGTTTGTTTTGACCATAGTGAACTTAAGGAACCTAAAGGTTCCTGTTTGCAATTGTTTTTTTTAACGAAAATGGAAACTGAAACTAAACATTAAGCTGCATAAGATATGTGATACGTTTTAGGAAAATGAGTCATAAGTCGCAAAATATGGATTTTGAGATATCACCATATTTGAAAAGAGGAGGTCACGGTGATTCCAATGATAGTAAACACTAGAACACCTAATAAGTATTTCTATATTTTAAGTTTGATATTTCTATTTTTGAAAAAAAAAAAGGTTTGCAATGTTTCTGGATGGGTAATTACCAATAAAGTAACAAAATAAACTCCATATGAAGGCCTACAAAACCCAAGGATATATTTAATATAATGTTCCGGAATTTGTTACATGGGTTTATATGACTATAAGTGCTACACGCTCTAAAAATCAGAGCATTTCAATAAAGAGATCTTGTGAAAAAATACTTTGAAAAATATCAATTTTACGACTTGTGACTTATTTTACTGGAACACATCACATATTAATTAAAGTACGCGAAACTGTATACCTTTGATGGATATTTATTCCACATCCTCATCTACATAGATCTATAGTTGTATTAGCGTATGGCTAAACATATCATTCAAAATGTATGTGAACATCACTGCCTACGTCAATATTTAAGTAACACGATATGGCTGAGACTAAACCTATTTCCCCGAGGCCTGATTGATGGTCGTAATATCTCTTTTTAAAAGCATTTTTGGTAAACACTTTCAGGGCTAATAAGCAGCCAGATTGGGTATCCTATCCCTTAGGGGTATTGCATGGACCTCGCTAGTTAATCTTCTCCTACCTGAGACCCCATCATAAGGGTCAGATTGTCAGAAAATGTACAATTCAACTTCACTAATCTTCTCAAATAATCCAAATTTCAGACGAAAATAAAGTTCAAAATACAGTTTAACCTTAATAAACCGATTGGTAGAATCAATGCACAGCCCAATATACTCGGACTTACCTAGTATTGACCAAATTGCAGCCTAATTTAACAGAATTTGATAAATGTGTACAGTTGCCAATTGTACATTTTCTGAAAATCTGACCCATAAACATGCTGTTCGGGATTAAGCAGAGGCTGGATGTCCTTGTTTCTGACCTTGGTCACTTCAAAGGGCCTTTGGGAGGATGCTTTGCCATCACCTTCACCCACAAGGGTCAGGCTATCTTAGGTTCTATATTTCAGTGCTAGGAGGCGCCTTGAATGAAATGGTTGCTTTTATGAGGAAAGTAAAGGACACACCAGTGATAGGTGAGATGCAAATATATCATTGTTAATGCGCAGTCCACTTCTTCACCTTATGATTCTGCGGTATCCCCTGAGGGACCAGACCACCCACCCCACCCAGCTTTTGAACTCGCGGTCAGGCGGCCTTCTGTACACGTTACCTTTATTAGTATTCATGCTTTTGCTTTTTCCTTGAGAAGGTGGGGGAGGAGGAGGAGGAGGAGGACTTTAAAGTTGTATTCCCTACAGATTTTGGTTAAAATATACAGTTTTCTCATTTATAATTCATTCCTTCTCAACTGAAACATCCAACTAAACCCTAGTTTGATAGAATATGAACAGGTTTTAGTATAAGGTATTAAGTATAAATAATTGATCAAGTGCCTTGCATATTATTATCTAATTTCTCAGCTGAGGCCAGTCTAAACGTTTGGGGTCCATGAATATATATTATATATTATTACACACATGAGCAGTTACAAAGGTGCAGTTTGGAGGTGCAGTTTGGTTGATACGAACTGCTCACGTGTACCGTTCGGCCAAAGAAGCAATTTCATAGGTGCAGCGTAGGCCAGATGACGTCGTCCCGACCGCGTAGCTTAGGCCTACTAATTGCGGTGAATGAAGCCTCCTCGAGCTAAACTATAGGCTTAACAAGTTAATTTTACTTTTTAACATCCAAATAGAGTGTGTAATAAATAGCAAATGGCCCTCTGTTCGGGTTCAAACTGATCTCGACCCATCAGAAAACGGGAACTCACCCTCCATCAGGCCATTTGCTATAATAATGTTATACTAACAATATCTTCAGTGCTATTGGTGTAAGAAATGAGATAATGAATCACAATATTTTCAATGATTTAGACGAAAATACAGCTTTAATAGGCAGCAAGGAAACCTGAAGTAGACTTCAAATAGGGAATCATGAGATTGTAATAGCATGTTCAGTTATCACACTAGTTAATTGGTTATTCTACACCGTGACAAAAGAATCCCTGCATTTCTATGTTGCATTATTGGAATGCGTATCAGAGCGATGTCTTCAAATGGTGTACAATAGGAAATTTACAAGTATTTCCACAAGGGCATATGGGTCAGATTTTCAGAAAATGTACAATTTACCTTTACCAATTCTCTCAAATAATCCAAATTTAAGACTAAAATCAGGTTCAAAATGCTGTTCAACATAACCAAACAGACTGTTTGAATCAAGGCAATACCAAATATACTCATATATACCTAGTGTTGATGATTTTTCGACCAAATTTAGCAGAATTTACAAAAGATGTTGATCTGCTACTTGTACATTTTCTGAAAATCTGAACCATATACCCATATACTCAAGGCCTTCTAATGAAAACCTTACTGGGGTTGTGAGAAATTATACATAACTAGAATTTTTAGATATTAAAGCTTAAAGATGCATCCTCAGTTGAACTGTACGGTGAGATAGCGGGATTATTTTTCAGTTATCTATTGGGTGACTTGGTTAGAAGGTGAAAAATGTTGGAATTTTCTGGATCTACAACCAAATCATGTTCCAGAGTTTTCATTGTACATGCATTTATTCATTCTCATTTTTTCTGGATTTGATTACGTCTAGATATAATTCTTTGGAAACATCTTGGAGGCGGCGAAGTCAATGTGAAGAGAGACAATAAAAAGCAGACGTGCAAATACTTTAACAAATGTGACCCGCCAAGCAGAAAGGGACCTTCCCGTGGGAGTTATAGTTCCTGGTATTCCCGCTAGGAGTCACATCATATTCATGACGTCACTGTCACAAATGTTTATATTAGTAATTCTGAGAGGGAGGTAACTTTGAAAGTCTGTAACTTTACTATTTTTTTGAGTATCAACAACATTCTTTCACCTGTATAATGCTCATTTCCCCTTCTGTACACCCCTGTCATTTATTTTTGTTTTTTTTAATATTTATTTTTTGTACATGTGATGTGTAACAAGGAAATGAATCACTCCCCCAACCTATTTGAGATCATCTACTTAAAACTGATATAACTTTACAAAAAAGCCCATATCTCGGCAAATTCTGGGAATCTTCAAATACATTTCAAATTCAAATTGTGTCGGTTATTGACTCAGGAGGACATGCAGATTCAGAATCTATAATAAACCCAAATTCGAAATTTGGCCCTGGAGTCCCCTGTACGATTTACTGTCACAGATTGTTGTTGTAAACATCTTTGTAATATATTACAAACGTGTGTAGATTCTGCTATTCTAAATACAAGTCTTAACGCTGCCCTATCAGCACTATCAGCTAATCTGTGATAACAGATTAAATTCATTTCTGAGGCCAGGTTGGGGTATATTAGTATAATTTAATTAATGAAATCAGTGCCTTTTCCCTGGATAGATGTGGGAATTCTACGCAGTTACAAAGAATAAGGAAGCACCATTTTTACCTACATATAAATGTTCAAAGGTATACTAAAAGCGACATAAAAGACATTATATACACCGAAAGCCTGCTGTGCCAGAAGCAGGTACATGCTACATGTACTAAAGCACTTACACAAGGATTCTAACCATTTACAATGGCTAAGTAGCGTCATTTTTTACCTCTAAATAAATCGACATAAAGCTCAGGCGTTGGTGGTTCTATCCAAATACCGCAAAATTATGAGGTAAAGAAGTGGACTGCGCATTAACAATGATAAATTTGCATCTCACCTATCACTGGTGTGTCCTTTACTTTCCCCATAAAAGCAACCATTTCATTCAAGGCGCCTCCTAGCATCCATTGGAGGAACTGAATTTTTGCAGCATTATTTTTGTCTTGCATGTGGGTCAGATGTTCAGAAAATGTACAATTGGCAGCTGACCACATTTAGTAAATTCTGCTAAATTAGGCTACAATTTGGTCAATACTAGGTAAATTCGAGTATATTTGGCATTGCATTGATTCTAGCAATCTGTTTGGTTAGGTTGAACTGTATTTTGAACTTTATTTTCATCTGAAATTATATATATATAGAATTTTTATTCAGTAAATAAATCTTACAGAATTGGACGAATACATCTACGGATAGATCTTCCAGTAAGCCCGGAAAGTTGTTTTCTGCAATAAATTTGGGTTATTTGAGAAGATTGGCGAAGATGAATTGTACATTTTCTGAAAATCTGACCCATGTGTCTTTATGTGATGGTCCAGCATTCACACCCATACATTTATATTGGCATCGTGTAGCAATAAAGTGCTCTTAGAACAATAACATAGACTGCACGAATAAATCTACATAATGTAGGAAAGGACTCACTCAACCCCGGCACCTCTCAAGTGTATGAGTTTGCCTGTGAGCTCAAGGTGTGTAATTTATATGCTAAACCGAGTCCAGGTCCTTGTGAACCAAACCCATGAAAGATGCGACCTTTAGCTTAGGCAATTGACGGTGTGCAGTGATAAACATACATGCCTCCATTGTCAGCCATTAGTTTGCCTGTGATGCCCTCATGTGGCAATCCCTATCACCACCTGGGTAGGATTTTCAGAAAATTGTACAATTGGCAGCTCTACACATTTAGGAAATTCTGCTAAATTAGGCTGAAAAATGAAGAACACTGGGTATATTTGAGTATATTTGGTATCGCATTGGTTTAAAGTATCACTTCCGTTAGGTTAAACTGCATTTTGAAGCTCATTTTTGTCTTGAATGTGGGTTATTTGAGAGGATTGGTGAAGGTGAATTGTACATTTTCTGAAAATCTGACCCATATGCACATGCTGTGGAAGCAATAGGGACATTCGAGAGGTTTCTGGAACGTTTGGGTGCTCATTCCCTTGATCAGTGCTTTGGAAATAGGTAAAAGTAATGTATTCAATGCCTTCCGTTAAAAGGTAATGAAGTATCCAATTCTAAGCTTTTATCTCTTTTTAAACCACTTAAGAAATATTGGAAAATTCTGAAATGTGAGCATTATGGTGTGAACCCGATTTAGATTACATTCCCTTAAAAATAATCCCATTTCTATTTCCATTTCATAATATAGTTCATCAGCAATAAAATTATCGGCGATAAAAATATGAAGCAATGAAAATGTAATTTGATACACAAAAGAAACTTAATTAATGTGTGTGTGTTTGTGGGCGGGAGTAATTCCTTTTTCCCCCTTCATTTTGGACCTCTATCAGCCGTCTTCATGGAACATATGGGAAAAATAAATTGTCCTATATATGGGTAAGATTTTCAGAAAATGTACAAGTCACCTTCACAAATCCTCTCAAATAACCCAAATTTAAGACAAAAATGAGCTTCAAAATGCAGTTTAACATAACAGAACTGATACCTTAAATCAATGCGATATCAAATATACTCAGATGTACCCAAAATCTATCATTTTTAGCAGAATTTAGCAGACGTTACTACATATGTAGAACTGCCAATTGTACATTTTCTGCTAATCTGACCCATATGTGTAGTGAACCTAGTCAGGGAACCTGAGCTATCCAGGCTGCTGTATTCCAGCTGGTCACAATCAAATCTTACAAACCAGGACATTATATGTACCATACAGAACTTTGGTCTATATGTCTGTCTGTTTGCTAATATGCAGTATAGTGTATAATACACAGTGGGAGTAGTAAAGTGTGGAAAAGTGTTGTTAAAAGAGAAACATGAGCTGAAAAAATGTGTTCATGTTCATGAACAGAACTTACCTGGATTAAACCAATGAAACCTTTAGATATTGGAAAACCTAATAACTTAATAAATTAATATCGATTAGAAATGTGGTAATTAATACCTGATATTTGTTCTAGTGTTACTTGCTTATTCAAACAATAAGAAATATAAAGTATATATGGGTCAGATCGTCAGAAAATGTACAATTCGCCTTCACCAATTCTCTGAAATAACCCAAATTTCAGACGAAAATAAAGTTCAAAATACAGCTCAACCTAACCAGATTGCTCGAATCAATGCAATAGTGAATGTACACGAAAATACCTAGAATTGGCCAATTTGCAGCCTGATTTAACAGAATTTACCAAAATGCACAGCAGCCAATTGTGCATTTTCTGAAAATCTTACCCATATATGTGTATTCTTCATGTTGTTTTCTGAAGCTGGATGAAATCGCCAGAAAATGTACAATTCACCTTCAGCAATCTTCTCAATTAACCCAAAATTAAGACAAAAATGAGGCTCAAAAATCAGTTCAACATAATTAAACAGATTGTTGGAATCTAGTCAATACCAAATATACACCGATATATATATCTTTTGTTGACCATTTCTCGGTGTAATTTAGCAGAATTTACTAAATACATTTGCTGATTGTACATTTTCTGAAGATGTGACCCAGCTTACCCACCAACCCTCCGCATCCACTTCCCACAGATTATGATATATAGGATCCAATGCTCCCGCACTTTTCAAGAGAAATTAGCTCAGATTGCATCTTTAAACTAGTTTATGATGAGGAAGAGGAAATGAAGCAGGGGGAGAGGTCCACCACCACCACCACCACCACTCCCACCACCACTATGGCATCCTCTCCATATTGAAGAAACTGAGCCGAGACTCGTCTGGCTTCTAGAGCCTATTTACAAACGGGTTTAGGCATTTCAGTCACACACCCAACTCTCTTATTGTACAAATACATTCCGGAAGTCGTCTGGCTGTGTTGACCTACCGGAAGCGGTAGTGTGCGTCATCAGTACCCAGCGTTCCCCAAGAACACGACCGGATATAGCTGTAAAACAAGTTCCCAAATTGAAAATCTCTCGGTCGTTTGGAAATATGCACTCGGGAAGGGACTCCTGGGAGGGAGGGAGGGAGGGAGGGAGGGAGGGAGGGAAGGAGGGAGGGAGGGAGAGAGGGAGGGAAGGAGGGGGTGATAGTAGAGGGAAGAGCAGAGGAGATTGTACCATGGTTTAACCTATTGGTGATGATATATGCAGGAATGCATCGGTCATTTGTGATGTGTTTCAGGAAAATGAGTCAAAATGATATTTTTCAAAGTAATGCCTTGACAAGTTCTCTTTGCTGGAATGTTATCATTCTTAGGGGGTTATATACTGTCAGTAACATAAATACAGGTCTCAAATTTCAATGATGTGGATTGAATATTATATCCTTGCATTTCTGAAGTCATTCTATGGAGTATAATTAACTATTCCACTAGTAATTGTCTACCAAAAGATATTGCAAACGGTTTGTTTTTTCAAAAATAAAGTAAATATTAAACATGAAACACAGAAAAACACTTCTGAGATGTCCTTCATGTTTACTACCATTGGAATT
This sequence comes from Sthenelais limicola, assembly GCA_942159475.1. NCBI lineage: Eukaryota > Metazoa > Annelida > Polychaeta > Phyllodocida > Sigalionidae > Sthenelais > Sthenelais limicola. Next base: position 6,851,441 of record OW804096.1, read on the forward strand.
CGCATGATCACATCTTTCAAATGGAATGGTATCTGAAATTCCAGTTTTTGTGACATGTGACTCATTTTACTAAAAACACATAACATTTTAGCCCTAGATACAGGTGCATGATTTACTCTAGACGACATACCTCCTGATCAATAGGGTTTTAAATCAATGTCAAAAAGCAAGGTTTACTGAAAGAAACTTAAGGAATTTATGTTTAGAAATGACCATTTAAAAAAAGAAATCTGAAGATGTGTCCAGTAAATTTGCCTTTTGTGCAATTGTGATATGTTTCACGAAAATGAGTCATAAGTCGCAAAAAATAGATTTTGAGATACTATTATATTAGAAACGATGAGATCAAGCCGATTCCAATGATAGTAAACAGTCTAATAATCTTATAAGTATTTCTAGAATTTAAGTTTGATATTTTCGTTTTTGAAAAAAAAGTTTGCAATATTTCTGGGGGTCACTAAACAGTAAAGTAACTAAATGTAGTCCATATGAGAACCTTTAAAACGAAAGGATACCTCACATAGATTGTTCTGAAATTTAATACATCGATTGACATAACTATAAGTGACAAACTCTCAAAAAATCAGAACATTCCAATAATGTGATCTTGATCTAGGACCAAAGATGACCAATGCAATTTTTCTTATGTAACTTTGGTGGTAAATAATGTATTCCCCAACAACAACTTTTACAAATCAGTATTTCAAAGTATTCACTCGTCCGTTAAATCTAAGGGTATAAACTAAAACCTTACCTGCCTCTAAATCTAGAAAAAAAATAGATCAAATTCACTTTGTATTCTCTCAAGCCCCTTGAACAATAATTATAAGTTTTCACCAGCTACAGGCTCTCTGTTTCCTAGGAACTACCCTAAGGTATTTTATATCTGGACAAATGGCATAATATGGGTCAGATCGTCAGAAAATGTACAATTGGCAGCTCTACACATTTAGGAAATCTTGCTAAATTAGGCTGAAAAATGATGAATACCGGGTATATCTGAGTATATTTGGTGTCGCGTTGATTTATAGTATCTGTTTTGTTATGTTAAACTGCATTTCGAAGCTCATTTTTGTCTTAAATGTGGGTTATTTGAGAGGATTGTTGAAAGCGAATTGTACATTTTCTGACGATCTGACCCATATAATATAATACTTAGCTCAACTTTATCGGAGAAATAAGAAGTTATAATCACACAATAATACGAGTAAGACAGAGTCGTCGTCCTGGTTTCCCACCCGCTCTTGCCATGTTTATGGAAAACCCTTTGTGTCGGTTGACAGGAAGGAATCTTTATCGCAAAGTTTCGTGACTAATTGGCATTTAAGACAATAATTTGTATGCATAGGTCACACAATCGTACCTATTCACTATACTCGCTCATTTATTTCACAGCCTACAAAACCTTTTGTTATTAGAATTGTAAAGAAAGGTGTTGTTCTTTGATGAAATTCCTTATGCTCTGATTCCTCCCTCCATAGACGAAGAAATTGGAAACGAGTGTAGGACTGGGCCCCACTGCATAACAGAGTCTTACTTATATTACCTTAATATATATTGATATATATTACCTTAATATCTGCCATACTTTGTTATTTTTACTTCCGGTTTGACCAGGATGGAGTACAGACCCTGTTGAAAGAGAGAGCTTCGAAATTTTCTTTTTTTCCAGGTTGTAACCAGCAAGGCAGAAAGTTAAACAGTGGATAATCTGGGGAGTTACTCAGAGAACCTCTAGGAAAAGTTTAAAATCAGTTGGAATCGAACTATATAGTTTAAAAGGACTTTTCGTGTGTACGAACGATTAGCCCGCCAAAGAACGGACCCTTCTAGCGTGGAGAGGGATTATCGCCCACGGGAATCGACTATCGATAATCTGGGAGATAATCGTCTACAGTGCCTGGAACAAAAAAATACTCTTGGAGAACAAATAAATCAGGAGAATATAGGAATAAGATATCAGAACAAGCGGATTAGCAACATAAAAACACATAAAAGACTACTTCAGTGAAGTGAGGAGATTAACCCAATACGCGGGAAGGAGGATTAACTGCCATCCCGGGACGTGTGGGCTTTAAGCTTAGTGCTGGACAGAGCTTAACTGAAACCTTGACGGTAACCTTTGTGTAATTCATAAAAACTAAAGATAAATGGAAGTTGATTCTAAGTGCATCGGTTAAAACATACGGGTGGACTTACAGATTATCGAATAATCCTAACATGGACTAAGACACTACCAAGCAGGAGGAAAATCGTGCCGCCACCTGGTGTAAACGAGCAGTACTGAAAAGGTTGGAAGACGAACACGGAACCCCGCTGCAAAGCGAAGCGGTAGTCATAAACAAAGGGGCTGGAAAGTGAGCTAAGAACTATCTGGACTCTCCGAAAACAGGAAAGTATTAGTAAATCGGTGAAAATCTGTAATAGGGACATGATGAAATGACTTTAAAAACCCATAAATAAGAAATAACCCAAAAAAGTTATAACCAACCGAGGGAAATTCTAAAACCGGAAGTTTCAGTCCGCCATCTTGGCAAGGACGGTAAAAGAGTGAAAGTATATAGAGATAGACTGAGCACAGACCGTACGTAACCGGTTCAACGTAAGGGTTACCGCGCTGGACATGACAACGCCAGAAAAGGTTGCCAAAATAGATTTAGGCAAGAGGAAACTTGATTCAAGCCCCTCGGAGGGAAAAAGTAAGTCCCAAAGAACTAACAATATGCCTCCGAAGGAGGAGAAGGACAAAAAAGCTCTAAAACCTGCAACAAGAACCAGTAAGAGCAGATCGAATGCAAGTAAAAATAGTGAGAACAGTGTAGAAGAGGAAAAGATGGAGGAGGATCGTCAAGATCTAGCCTTAAATGAGGCTATCGACGCCTCCCCTATGAAAGCTGATAATCCACTAGCATCATTCGTACAGCAGATGGTTAAGGACCAAAAGGCAGCAAACAAGTTGGCAGCAGAAGCCTCTGAAAAGGCTGAAAGAAATTTCGAAGCACTCTTTGGTAAGCTTGGAGAAATAGATGTAATGCACATAAGGCAAGATAAGATCGAAGACAAAGTGGAAACTATTGACAGGAGGGTTGATGATATCCAAGAGGATAATACGGCCAGAAACCTGGATATAGAGCAAATGAAGAAAATGTTAAACGCTCATGAAGAAAAAATATCAGCTGCGGAAGCTGGAATTAGACCTAGTATCACAGATACAGATCACCTGAAGCAAAGAAGGCAAGAGATAAGGAGTGATCAAGAATTTATCGACAGTGAAACTAAAAAATTGGAAAAGAACCTGCTCTTCATGGGGATTAAGACAACCGAAGACGAAGATGTGTTGGAGAAAGCTCTGTCCTTTATAGGAGAGTCTCTAGACCTCGATAACATCGAAGTTAAGAGAGCATATAGGGTAAATAACAGACCAAATGCCCCAATGAAAGTCGAGTTCCAGACACTGGAGGATGCTCAATCAGTTTGGGCGGTAAGAAGGTGCTTGATTCCGGATAACATCAAGAAAGAAGACTACAAAGGCCCATATTTAAAGAAAGATCTGCCGTGGATAGTTAGACAGAGACAGACGAAATTAAACCTAGTCGCCGATGCTGCCAAAGCCAAGAACTACGAGACTAGGGTTGTTAGAGGGTGCATCTTCATTGATAATGTTCCATATAGGCACGATCAACTCAACGGTGTTCCTACAGAATTACTGCTGTCACAATTATCAAAACAAGAAAACGACAACGCCTTCGTTTTCTTCTCTGCTTCCAACCCACTATCGAACCACTATAAGGCCCCAATCTCAATGGACGGACATATATTCCACACAATAGAACAATACCTGCTATATCACAGAGCTATAATTGGAGGGGACACGGAGAAACCAGCACTGGCCCTTAATACCATCGATCCAGTTCAGTGCAAAAGGTATATGTCACAGGTGACTACAAAGCTCGAGGACTGGGACCAACATAAGGAAGAAATAGTGATGAAGGCACTAAGAGTAAAGGCCAAAACGCATAGGAATGTGCGAGATTACCTCCTTAGTACCGGCAAGAAGACTCTAGGAGAAGCAGCTCCTACCAACAAGATATGGGGCATCAACCCAGACCCTAACGTTCTCAATACCTTCGCCTGGCCACCCAACGGTAACCTGATGGGGAAATGCTGGACCAGAGTCAGGAATGCGATCCAAAGATCCCTGGAAGAGGAAAAGAAGAATATCCCAGCAGACAAGAAAGATGAAGCTGTAGGAGGAGCACTATAAGTAAGAACCGATAGTAATGGTGCAGAGAGGCGTCTACCCCCAACAATGGAGGAAGACGGAAATGATCTCTCAAGAACTGCTATTAAATTTATCTCAATTAATATAAATGGTCTAGGTGAAGTAAAAAAAAGGAAAGCCGTATTCGACGGATATAAAGACAGTACAAAAACAATAGTAGCAATACAGGAAAGTCACTCATCTCTCACTAAAGAAGTAATTTGGAATTCGCAGTGGCCTGGTCAAATATTTTACTCCCACGGGACAACAGCGTCGAAAGGTGTTTTATTTCTCATCTCAAAAGATTTAAAAAATATGATAATTGATCATGGAAGAAGTGAAAATGGTAGATGGATATATGTCAATATTAAGTATAAAAATGTAAAAACATGTATATTCAATGTGTATGCCCCGAGCAGTGGTATTTTTTCTGAACAAAAAGATTTCTTCACTGAAATTAAGGGTATTGTTGAAAACCAAGAATATGACCAATTGATGGTAGTAGGTGATATGAATATTGACACGTATTATAAGCCTAATACACAGCAGAGTGTTATGTTGGAAGATTTCATTAGAGACCTAGATTTATGCGATATACATAAAGTCAAATATAAGGGTGCCCCTCCCGTCACTTGGTACAGAGCTTTACAAACGTCACGTTTAGACTACACCCTTGTGTCAGAAAATATTATAAATAAAATAGAGAAGTGTATTACAAAATCGAGTATACACTCGGATCATATGGAGGTAATAACATATTTGCATACTGGTATGATTCCAAAGGGGAAGGGGTATTGGAAGTTCAATACTCAACTGTTATACAATGAAGCCTTTTGTGGGCAGATTGAAGAAACTTGTAATGATGTTAAAAATATGTACTTAAGCCATAAGCTAAGATGGGAATTTTTTAAATTAAAGGCCAGGGACCTGGCCATAAGAATATCCTCCAAGCTAGCGAGAGAAAAAAGAAATAAATATAACTCTCAGAAACAAAAGTTGAAGGTTCTAGATACAAAGAAAAGGCTTAATCCCCAAGAAGTCCATGAAAGAAATACTTTAATATCTGAGTTAAGAGAAATGGACTTAAAAAAAGCTGAAGGAGCCCTAATAAGATCTAGGGCGAGGTGGTCGGTAGATGGAGAAAAACCCACAAAGTACTTTTGCGCCTTAGAAAAATATAGGGCTGAAAAAAAGGTAATAAATATGTTGAATATAAATGGTGAAAACTCTTGTAACCCAGAAGAAATATTGAAAGAAGGAGAAAACTTTTACACAAAATTATATAGAAAAGGTGAAGTTGAGCCTGCTAAAGTTGAAGATTTTTCTAACCCGGACGATTTTGTCCAGATCGACGAAACTGAAAATGACTTCCTAAGTAGAGAATTCTCAGAGGAAGAAACTAAAAATATTGTAATGTCTATAAAAAAGAATAAATCTCCAGGGTGCGATGGATTCCCCATCGAGTTTTATCAATATTTCTGGGAAATGATCAGTTGTATTTTTCTCCCAATGATGGAGCAATGTTTCGAGGAAGGTGAAATGACTGAGGAACAAAAGAGAGGTGTCATAAGCGTAATACCAAAAAATGGGAGTGATCCTCTGTTTATAAAAAATTGGAGACCCATAACATTATTGAATGTGGACTATAAGATTATGTCGAAGGTATTAGCCATGAGACTAACACAATTTCTGCCTCAATTAATTAATAACGACCAGTATGGTTTTGTAAAGGGCAGACATATCGGCACAGCAGTTAGGAAATTAGACGATATCATATCCTTATTAGAGAAAGAACAAAAACAAGGTTTAATAGCATCGCTCGATTTTTCTAAGGCTTATGATTCTATTGAATGGCCTTTCATGAGAGCTGCCTTGGAAGCACATAGTATCAATGATAAATTCATTGGCTGGATAGAAGCTTTATTTTATGGTTCGAAAGCTACCTTTATTAACAATGGGACTTCTTCTGAATGGATTAGCATCCAAAGAGGAATGAAGCAGGGAGATCCTATTTCGTCTATTCTGTTTACGATAGCTATAGAAAAACTGGCTGAAAAAATAAGGAAAGAAGATAATATTCGTGGCATTACATTAGCTGATACCCAATCAAAACTTGTACAATTTGCAGACGATATCTCCATAACTGTGTGTGATGAAAAATCTCTTGTTAAAACTATTGAGGTAATTGACGATTTTTACTTAGCCTCAGGATTGAAATTGAACACCTCAAAGTCCAAAGGCTTCAACATCGGTGATATTGTTATATGTGACCCTCGATTAAAAGAGATTGAATGGGTGAACAAAATGAAGGTACTCGGTATAACTTTAATGTACCCAAGAAATGAAAAAATGTTGTACAAAATTAATAGTGAAGAAAGCATTACGCGAGTGAAATCTATTATAAGTGGATGGAATAATAGGTTCTTAACCTTAAAAGGTAAAATCCTTATTTGCAATGTATTTCTCATGCCGATTTTTCAACATGCGATGTCCTGTATTTCCTTTGGAAAGCCTCTGATCAAAAGAGATTAACGACATTATTCTAAGGTTTATTTGGAAAGGCCCTCATTATAAGATTAGTGCCCCCTTTCTGACACAGTCAATTGAAAATGGTGGCTTAGGGCTAAGACTTCTGGAAGAAATCTACGAAACAAATAGATTAATGTGGATCAAGAAGCTTCTCCTAGGGCATAATTCGCCTAGTTTTAAAGCACTAGAAGAATATCATGGAAGAGACGTTGGAAATTTAATGGTGTCAAGATCCAAACCAAAGAAGGCCTTAAATAACTTTTATGTAGAGTTGTTTGAAATTTGGAACAGATATTATTATAAATTCGAGCCAAAAAATGCAGATGAAATCTTAAGAGAGAGGTTGTGGCATAATAGACTCATTAAGAGTAAAGGTGAACAGCTGTACTGGAAAAAATGGAAAGACAGAGGTATCACAGCTGTCGGTGATGTTATAGATGAACATGGAGATATGATGTCAATGAATGAATTAATACAGAACCATGCTTTTTATCCTGCTCGCGCACGTTGGAAAATATTGCAAGAGGTTATCCCATTAAAATGGCTAAATGCTTTGAAATGTCAAGGAGATAGGCCTCAAAGAGGTACCCTGAATATTGAAATTGTAGGTACGCAGGTGGACATTCTGACTTGTTATTCAAAAACTCTTTATAATAATTTAGTCCAAAAAAGGAAGGTTAAAAGAGAGAAACTAAACAGCTGGCAGGAAATTTTAAAGTTAAATGACCAGCAGTTTCGAGGAATTGACTGGAAAAAAGTCTTTAAACTGCCGTATGAAGTGTCTACAGAGACCAGGATACAAGCCTTTCAGTATAAAATTTTACATAAGACCATCACTTGTAATAAATATTTGTGTGACATAACGATAAAGAGGTATAGAAAATGTAGTTTTTGTGTTGATGAGGATGATTTAGCTCACTTTTTTGTGTTATGTAGAGAAACCTTTGACCTGTGGAAAATTGTATATCGTATGATTTACGATTCTGGGTACTTAAATGTTAATGCAAAAAATAAGGTAATATTACGCAAGAGCAGAAATGAATATGTGATAAAGCTGAGCGATGTACTGTTAGGGATAGAAAATACAAATATCAATACAAAAATCATCAATTGGATCTTCCTACAGGTAAAAGCCTTTATCCATAGACAAAAATTGTTCGAAAGAGGTAATTTAAACCCTAAGCATGCCTTATACCAATTAAGAATACGGTGCAAAGTGATAATTAACTCGCATAAAATAAAGAAGGTGAGCAAAGAGGAGAGCAGGCTCTGGAGAAATCTAGAAGCCGACATAACAGAAAATATTGAATTGTTGTAGAATAGAAGTAAAATTAAATATATCATGTAGTACATATGCATGTGTAAAAATGAGATAGACCTAAGTTCAAAGGAAGAAAAGAAGTTAAAAGGTATGATGTACAGCCAGCAAGTGGGGCCACCTGGTGGCTTGTGGATGAAATAATTACTTTATAACTTTCGCGATAATCATACGGTTAACGCTAGGTGCTACCTTTTATCATTGTAGAAGCCAAGATGGCAGGATAGAGTTCAATAAAGATGTTTGAAAAACAAAAAAAAAAAAAGCTGGTACAAGTAATTTTAAGAAAGGGATTTGCTATACAGACAATGCTAAGTACCATTACTACAGTAGTAATTTCTTAACCAAGGAAGGAAAAATAGGTGAGCCAAAGTCATTCTAAGTAAGGATTTCTTATGCAACAGGCCCCAGGAGTGGTCCCTGGGCGCCTTCACCCCCTCCCCTCCCCCGTTCAACCACAAAGACCCCCACCCCCCACCCTAACCCCAAGGCAATTTCTGGTGCTATGTTTTCGTGAATGTATTTCACCATATTAATCTCTTTTAATAATGAGGATTTAAAAGGGACACCATTTTGATTGCCAAAGATAGGAAAACACTTATAGGATAGGAAAATAAAAGCTCAGAAAATGAAATGTACAATGGTAGCGATCCTTCATAGCAAATACTGCCTGCCCTGAGCGGCCATTGAACCCATTACCTGTGAAAACGCCTTAGGCTCTTTTACTTAATGATGATTATGATAGATGGTCCTGGGTATGACAATAAAGTGCCTTTCTGTCTCTTTTTCTCTGTCTCTCTCTCCCTTCTTCTCTATCTCTTATTTCCTGGGTAAGATCCTAAACTGCCTCCCTCTCAGCTCTCCCGCCCTTGATATAACCATATTGTCTTGATAAGGGCGTAAAGCAACCAATCTCTCATAATTATGATTGTTTTCATTTTGTATCCACGTATCTTCACTTTCGCTTTTGAACTCAGCTCCTGGCTTGGTATATATAGAAACTGCTTGCTCATATATGATGTATTCATTTATCTATATAGGTCGAGTTATCAGAAAACGTACAATTGGCAGATCAACATATTTTGTAAATTCTCCCAAATTGGACTGAAAAATCATCAACACGGGCATATTTATATATATTATAATATATGGGTATATTTAGTATTGCCTTGATTCAAACAGGCTGTTTGGTTATGTTGAACAGTATTTTGAACCTGATTTTTGTCTTAAATCTGGGTTATTTGAGAGAATTGGTGAAGGTGAATTGTACATTTTCTGAAAATCCGACGTATATAGCAGCTATAGATCTAATTTAAACACATTTCACTATCAAATTCATATAAATCATTGACTTAATCTTAGAATCTAAAGACTTGTTCATTTCCCGTAAGCCCAAGCTAGCACCACCACCCAAGAAGACGTTACATATTCTCCCCTGACACTGCAGCTATCTCCCAATGATAATTCCTCCCAGCTCAGTGACCAGTGAGAAAGAGCTTTACAAAGGCATCCTGACTTCAAATAAATCTCTCCGGGAGGACGGTTGGGTGCGACCAAATCAAGCTAACGGTATATCAGATAGCTGTCCTCCACTCCTATGCTCATCGGAAATGGGAGAAGCGAGGAGGAGAAAGGCAGCCAAAACAATGGAGCATTTGCCATGGGACATGGAAATAAATGGGCGAGGGCATTTTTTTCATGTTATTATTCAAAATTCAAGATGAAAACCCTAATTTGGGGATCCTGTATCCCAAGTATAAATAAAATCCAAACATAAAAAAGAAAAAAAGGTAAGAATACACAGAGTATATGGTATGAAATTCATAGATTATATTTATAATTCATTTTGGGAAATTGTCGCAATTTCAGAAAATATTGAGGCAGTTTGGTGTAAGTAAATAAATAATAAATTTATTTCCGCAACGGTTGATTGGTTTAATTTTTTTAGGCATTTGGGACGGTGGGTGGGTGGGGAGAATTATTATATTATATGGAGGTGTTGGGTGGGTAGTTAGTACTGCTGCAGGAGAGTAGGTGGCGCCACTAATGCCTCTTAATCTATAATTCATGTAGCATGAAAATGAATGAATATGGCAAAATGTTGCATGTCCGCCATTTTGAATCTTGATTTGCAAGAAATTATGGGAGTGCTATATCAGAGTAGGAAATATATAAAACCTTTAATGTTCAGCATGGAATGAACTTATTGGTGCTACAATGTTCTTTTAAAGAGTTATGCATGTTTCCATAAAACATTCCATTTTTCCCATCATGCATTTGGTTTTCATAGATCAAGTATACAAGCTATGATATTGGTGAACACATTCTTTCAAGGTTCAATAAAAATGTTGCTAAAACAGCGTATATCAGATCTGAACTGAATCTATCCCAGCATGCACTGTAACAAACATTTCCAGTGGCACATGCAAATCCCTTATAGATAAGTGGTATGTTTTGCATAATTGGCATAGCTCTGCAGTTAAAGACATGGTCTTTGTATCACAGTAAGTAAGAATGCGAATGTACGTTTAAGTAGCGAGCTCCAGTCCTGCCACAACTGAGGCATAACTGAGGCATATTTTCATGCTTAACTACCTCATTTTGATTGGACATTTTATTTATGTCTACCTTAACAAGCAGATATAATATGGGTCAGATTTTCAGAAAATGTACAATTGGCCTTCACCAATCCTCTCAAATAAATCAAATTTAAGACTTAATTTAAGAAAATTAGGTTCAAAATACAAGCAGTTCACATAACCAGACGTGTTTATAGAATGAATACAATACAGAATACACTCAGATATATTTAGCATTTATCCATTTTTACTCTAATTTAGCAGAATTTGATAGATGTGTAGAACTGTAGATTCTGCATTTTCTGAAAATCTGACCCATAAACAGTTAAGCACAGTGAATAAGAATCAGATCCTTGAACACCACTACAACCTATACTTCTCTCCAGTTCTCTTAGTGGGCTAACTATATATTATAAATTATTACATGGATTATCATAATTAATAATTTACACATAATTTTACACATTTTACACATTTCTACACAAGTGCAAATAAAGTGCACTTCTCGCTATATAAAAGCCTGTATTTCCACATTCCCCTAACGAAGGCTACGCTAAGCCAAAACGTGTAGGGATTTCGCCATTATTTTCAAGCAAATAAACATGTTATAAAATACTACACTTGGAGTACTTACTTGTTCGACGATCCACACATTCCATTATTAATAATTACCTAAAAGTTAATATTGTATGTATGAGTTTCTGATTATTCTTATCAAATGTTATATAAAAGCGTGTAGGCCATGCATACCACTGGGTCCATTACTATTCCAACCAGTCCGATGGGATGTACAGAAACCAATCACAGTGGCCAATGGATAGCCACTCATGTGGAACAACCATACAATAAAGCATCAGTCTTGTTTTGGTAACCAACTGTGTTGGATCTCATTTTCTTTCTCTCTTCAATAGCCAATATTATGGTATCAGTAACACGCAGAATAAGCCGACTCACTTGGAGTTTTCTTACCAGTTTATCCCCACCTAGTTACTGCCTTGAACCGTACAGGGGCAATAACCACATTAGGTAGACTAAACTGATTAATAGCCTCCTCCATTGAGGGCCTGTTGGTGTATACCCCCGAGGTGAGCTTCTTATCTCTCAGAGGAATTAGTGATGGTAGACAAACCCTTGTTTGCCGATATTCAACTATATGACTTGTTATAGGTTATTAAAGGCACATGGGTCAGAACTCAATACAGAATAGACTCAGATAAACCTAGTATTTATCAAGTTTCACTCTAATTTAGCAGAATTTGATAGATGTGTAGAAGTGTAGATGTGTAGATTGTTTATTTTTTGAAAATCTGACCCATATACTGTATATATAATAAAATAGTTAACTAACTATTTGGGTGAAGGTGCTGAATAATTTCTGCAATATTCATTTTCCATCAACCAACTCGTTGCTTTACATATATATGTACAATATTGAGGACACATTAGACCTTCAGAAAACATTTTTGAAAAGTGAAAAGGATTTGGTTGTTCCGTCTCACGTCTCCCAATCTAGGTACCCTTAGCTAGAGGAGGTCCTCGTAGCTGCACACACTTGAGTGATTATTTCCTAATTGCTTTTTTAATTTTGTTATTGTTAAAAATTTTAATTTATGTGGTTTTTTTTGTGTTTTTTTAGAAACTTTATTATGATATATACAGTAACTTGTTCATAATGATCTACTCATTGGTTAGAGCAATCTTAACATTTTGACATTTCTCATTGAAATGGATTCACAGGTTATATCAATGTAGGAGGTAATTGTCAGTTCTGAGTAAATCAGATCTGGTCTTACTCAATACCACCTTAGTAGAAATAAACATTTGACATAACAATATAATAACTTCTGTATAAATATATAAGTGTAGAAATTTGTCATGGCATATATGTATAACCAAGGAGTGGGTTGGAATGAGATGAGATGGGATGAGGATAGGTTGAGTGATCCAGCTTGCAATGTTGGTCTAATTTTCAACAAATAAATTTACTATTGATTCATTTTTGGTCAATAGCTTGAAGTCTGAATATCTTTCAGTGTTTCTTACATCAGCATGTATGTCATTCCAAAGTAGTGCACATCTATACTCGACACTGTCAGAATAGGCTTTACCTCTTGGAATACCACAATTTAAGACTGTGGCGTCCCACTGTCTAGTGGTACCCTTGTTATGGTTGATATGTTTTGTTATTTTGCTTCTTTTATAGGCAAAATTTTTCAGGTGAGCAATGCGTCTGTCTTTCAATAGCGGTATTGAAGTGTTTTGATGTATGGTTAGTGTTGGTGTTCTAGGGTTCAATTTGAGAGCTGTTTTGATGCATTTGTTCTGTAATACTTGTAGTCTATCTAAGTGCTGTTGTGTGCAAGTGTCGTAAAGTATGTCTCCATAATCCATAATAGGAAGGATAAATACCTTATAGATTCTCAGTAATACTTGTGGTGGGACAAATTTTGTAATACAGAGTAAAGGGCCTAGTCCACTAAGCCGATTCCTGTGCGATTCTGACAGGGGTTAGTGCAAAAGAGTTCTCTGCGGCGCAACATCGCATGAGAATCGGCTTGGTGGACTAGGCCCTTTAGAGAGGTTGTCAGCCTATATCTATACATGTATACAGAGTCTGTGATATCCTATTTGAACTTAAGGTGACTCAGTACTGATCTTGTGTATTCAATGCATATAGCTCAGTACTGATATATGTGTATTCAACACATATAGCAGGGAATATCAGCATTATGCAGACGAAGTATGTATGTTAAGTCTTGATATAAACATTTCAGATAGAAAATGTATGCTGATTTTTGGTGTGGGAGTTAGTATCTACGATCCCTATACATCCATATTAAATTTCATTAAAATTTATGGAGCCATATGTGTATAAATCAAATATTTATTAAGAATTTTCTCATTTTTAGCCAATTTTCTCATAATTAAGTTGTAACACAAAAAAAATCGGCCTGGAAATTCATGCTGATTTTTGGTTTGCGAGTTAGTAACTATGATAGCTGTATCCATATAGAATTTCATCAAGATTTATGAAGCCATTTTTGTTCAAATCAAATATTAATCAGGAATTTAATTTTTTTCCCAATTTTTCTCATAAATAAGTCGTAATATAGAAAAATTTAGCCTGGAAAGCCATCCTGAATTTTTGTGTATGAGTTGGTAAATACGGTATCTACATTCATATTAAATTTAAAAAATATTCATCAAACAGTTTTTTTTTAAAACGCTGATTGTCATCAGCCAAAGTCAATTTTGCTAGTGCCCCATACTGCCACTAGGGGGCTTCCAGGGGGCTAACTCAGGATCTGAGGAAAAAAACATTATCTAATGATAAGTATATATATGTTGAATGTCTGGGTGAAATTTGATGTCTGAATTCATGTCAGAACCATTTCAAACGAATTATGTTAATAAATCACTCAAATGTAGTAAAATTACTCAAATATGATTCATTATTTCTATCTCCATACTGCCATAGCATGAAAACTAGCCTGGTGACCTATGTTTTTTTTCCTCTCAATAATGATTATTTCATGTCAACTATCATTGGTAAAAATTTTAGAAAAATTCATCAATAATCAAAATCACTACTGAGTCACCTTAAACACTCTTTTTCATCTAAATATAAAAAATATCAATTCTCTTTCACCCCTTATCAACGTTGTATTTCACTTTCTTAAAATCAATGGAAGAACAAAATTAAATCAACTGTAAAATTGAAAAATAAAAAATGGAATTGGTTCAGACGCTTCCCTGTGTATTGCTTCACATTTTACGAGCATTTTAAAGAAATATAATGACATAAAACAAATAATTCTTTATTCAAAAGCTGATAATCCACTTCCTATGATTGCGATCTATACGCCTGTGGTTTAGATCATTACCACATCAATTTTTAAAACCTCTTGACCAGAATTTAAATGTGCAATTATGATGCTTTCCATCGCGCCTGGGAACATCATTTGTTTGACAGATCGTTCGGCTGTGGGGGGATAACGAAGTTCAGTAGATGGAACAATTCTTTGGGTCAGATTTTCAGAAAATGTACAATTCATCTTCGCCAATTTTCTCAAATAACCCAAATTTCAGACGAAAATAAACTTCAAAACACAGCTCAACCAAACCAGACAGATTGCTAGAATTAATGCAATGCCAAATATAATCGAATTTACCTAGTATTGACCAAATTGTAGCCTAATTTAGCAAAATTTACTAAATGTGTTCAGCTGCCAATTGTACATTTTCTGAAAATCTGACCCCTTTATCAAGGGCTGAACAGTGTGATAAAGAAACTGAAAAAGTGTCACATCTTATTGTGAGGCATTGACACTATCATGGCAGCTCCTGCATTAATAAAACACAATCCTCCACACATCTAGCTTTATTCATATTTAGTAGAAACCCGCTGCTAGGCTCTAGTCGATCAGAACTTCAGCTACCGCGCTATAGTACTGCAGTTATTTTATGGTACATTCCTTGCCAATAGGGGATTTGCATAGCCGCCATTTTGAATCATGATTCTCGATGACATGAAACGTATCACGAATGTGAAATTGTCAATAAAAAATTTGTTTAAAAAAAATGGAATTATGGGACTAATGGTACAGTCTAAAATCTATAGGAGACATGCCATGTTTCGCATGGAGTATTTATCAATGCTCTATGGTCAATATCCATGTTTTGCATGTTATCATACCACAAGTCTCCATCTTTCCCATCATGCATTTGGTTTTCATAGATGATATATACAAGCTGTGATATTCGTAAAAACATTCTTGCAATTTTCGATAAAATTGTTGAGCACTACATATTTGTATGTCACATTTCAACAGAATCCATCCCAGGATGCACTGTAACAGACATGCGCAGTAGCACATGCAAATCCTCTTTTTGAAAAAAGAAAAATCTGTTCTGTATTGGGCCGAATGTTGGGATAGATTATTAAAGTTATCTTTTAGATCTTTCCATAATTTCCGAATGATTATGTTATTCCGTGCAATTGTCGAGGACCAATGTTGAGATATAATCTTGCCTCAATAGGACATAATTCTACCCTGGTCTGCTGGTATGAAGGGCCTAGTCCACCAAGCCGATTCTCATGCGATTTTCCGCCACAGAGGACTCATTTGCATTATTAAAATTCTGTGCGAATTGCATGAGAATCGGCTTAGTGGACAAGGCCCTTGAGTTGTGCAGTAGGAACCCGTTGCATAACAAATCCTTACTTGATGTCTTGCTTCCTTAGCTATCTTTTCTGGCTAAGCAGATGGCAAGGAACCTTTAGGGAAGGAATTTGCCGTACAGATACAGCTGAACATTATTCCTACAGTAGACAGTAGGAATCTCCTACCTAAGCAAGGGAAAATAGCTTAGTAACGGATATTTTAAGGACTTCTTACGCAACAGGCCCCACGACCCTCAACTATGAATCTGTGCCATCCTTTTCATATCATTGGGTTAAAGTTTCATTATTAGTCTGGACAGAATAAAGGATATAATTCTGGGTGAATAATTATTACATTGTTTGGTAATGTAGATTGGCTGTGATTATAAACAAACCGACAGCACTAGCAATCATGCTGTTACGTAAGTGTATAGCCTGCTCTCCATGTCTTGCTGCACCGACCGAAACGGTCTCACTTGAGCACACACATTGAAGGGTAAAGGTTGTTTCACCCCCCCCCCCCCCCAACCCAAATTCTAATCTTATTCTATTTTAACATTGTCATATATTATATTACATGTACCAATGCACTATGATTTGTTTTGCCGCTCAGAAATAAAAAGAATTTTACGGGCAATATGTCTTTGTTGGTAATTATATCATCCAAATATATTGGGAAATTAGCGGTAGGTAATGATTTTAATGGGGATTGTAAAATTAAGATTGGTAGTTTCTGTTAGAGTATTTTTCCCACAACCAGTCTCCCAGAGAAGGCTTTCTAGACGATAATTTCATCAGCGTATACCCCGATAAGTGAGCGTTCATCATACTAAAATGCTGAGAATTGACTGGCTTGATGAATTATTTGAGCATAAAAATCAGTCGTCATATTTAAAAAGATAAAACCATGCTGAATCCAATGATAGTAAACACTGGGTCACTTGATATGTATTTTTGTATTTTAAGTTTGATATTTTCATTTTTGAACTTTTCATTATGCGACTTGTGACTCCTTTTACTGGAACACATCACAAATGTCAGTCCCATTAATTTCCCTCTAAGTAGCTCAAACATCTGCCTCGTATTGTGTCCAGCTGTGCCGGGTTTTAACCGGACATTGGAGGCAGTACAACTAGCTCCCTGCATAGGCAATGTAATAGGGGAGTTGCATAGCCGCCATTGTGAATCTTGTTTCACATGGAATCATGGGAGTAATGGTACAGTATAAAATCTAAAGAAAACATGCCATGTTCAGCAATTCTCTAATGTCAATATGCTAGTGTTATACATGTTTCCATTACACAAGACTTTGCTTTTCCCATCATGCATTTGGTTTTCATAGATCGTTTATACAAGCTATGATATTGCTGAAAACATTCTTGCAAATTTTTATAAAAGAGAATTTGACTCATTAAACACAAGACTCATACAGTCATAGTCTACAGCCATTTCCTTAGCAAATTACTACATTAAAGCCCAGTGTCCAGCTGATTCATTGATGGAGGAGAGAATGAACCTGATCCCCTCCTGTACATTGTATATGGGTCAGATTTCCAGAAAATGTACAATTCATCTTCACCAATCCTCTCAAATAGCCCACATTTAAGACAAAAATGAGCTTCAAAATGCATTTTATCATAACAAAACTGATACTTTAAATCAATGCGATACAAAATATACTCAGATATACCCTGTATTCTTCATTTTTCA
Source organism: Sthenelais limicola (assembly GCA_942159475.1). NCBI lineage: Eukaryota > Metazoa > Annelida > Polychaeta > Phyllodocida > Sigalionidae > Sthenelais > Sthenelais limicola. The sequence continues at coordinate 6,869,002 of OW804096.1, forward strand.
GCCTAATTTAGGAGTATTTCCTAAATGTGTAGGGCTGCCAATTGTACATTTTCTGAAAATCTGACCCATATACACTGTACAGCGACTGTCTGCCCATAAAAATGCATAGTGGACACCGGGCCTAATTAATATTGCCACTCATGCCCAGTCTCCTGACTGGGCCTACAAATTACGCACAGATGATTAAAAATCAACAGAAAGCGACGGCAGCAATATATATCGCACTACTGGAGCCCTGTCTTATAGTGAAAGAGAGCCCCTCCTGGTCCTCCTGGGCCATTGGTTTTTTATAACCAAGGCGTTTCCTATACAATATAAATTGTACTCATACGTATAGTGCAGAGGCGTCGAGTTTTCCACTTCAGCAACCAGCGATGCTGTTATTTATACCATCCCTACGCCTCGATCCTGCCTTATGTAGATATTTATAAGCCATTTTTTCATTGATGGGTCTTTCTATGTTTAGCGCATCAGAAACAGGCATTTTTGAATAAAGAACTATCGTAACAAAACTACAAATATTTTGGAGCATACACATAAACAACCACTGTACAGATACATTGTCTGACCTTTCAAGGAATAAAATGTTTTCTTTAGTTGTTACTGAGGTTCAAGAAATGTACCATTGTATCTGAATGTTAGTAATGTCTTTGAGGGCGATAATGGGATGCGTTCTTGTCACAATAATACAGATGGAAGCTGACAGAAAGTCATCGTTGGGTTTATGCACAGGGAAGCATATTGTCTTTTTTAATATTCTCTTGGTACATCTCTGGGCCTATCAACACCTCAGAAATGAAACCGTCTTCCATCGAGGACTCCACTGAAATCCATAAGGAAATATTGCGTATGATGTCTTTAATAAAAAACCTTTATTGTTTCTGGCAGTTCATCTCAACTCTGTGCTTGGTATTGAGTTGTTGTCAAAGCTGTGACGGCAGTATGAAGGCATTGTATAGATAGAGTTATCACCACACTTACATTTTTGTTTCGATTTTGATGTACTATACTTTATCTATGAATAAAAACAATCTTTAATCAAATCACTATCAAATAAATCTGTCATTATCAATTTTTACAGTTGATTAAAATAACCTATATTGCTATTTCAAACCATCTAAATACTAAGACTAAAATGTGTATTGGAGATAGAGGGGGGATGGGGTGGGACTGAGACCTCCCCCCCCCCCCCCCCCCACACACACACACTACCCCAACCATCACCACCCCACACACACACACACAACATATGGGTCAGACTTTCAGAAACTGTACAAATCGCCGTCACCAATCCTCTCAAATAACCCACATTTAAGACAGAAATGAGCTTCAAAATGCAGTTTAACATAAATAACAGAACTGATACTTTAAATCAATGCGATACCAAATATACTCAGATATACATGGTATTCACAATTTGTCAGCCTAATTTAGGGGAATTTTCTAAATGTGTGTAGAGCTGCCAATTGTACATTTTCTGAAAATCTGACCCATATATAGTTGTATCAATGTCCCTTGTCCCAATGTGCCAATGTTAGTGCTTACATAATAAATGATTCACCATCACATTAGTAACTTTGCAACGCTCAGAGGGAAACCATATCCGAAACCACAAGAATAGGAAAGGATGGGCACAAAGACATAGGTGGGGCAGATTTTCAGAAAATGTACAATTCAACATCGCCAATCTTCTCAAATAACCCGAATTTCAGACCAAAATACAGTTCAAAATACAGTTCAACCCAGCCAAACAGATTGCTATAATCAATGCAATTCCGAATATACTCACATTTATCTAGTATTGACCAAATTGCAGCCTCATTTAGCAGAATTTACTAAATGTGTACAGCTGCCAATTGTACATTTACTGAAAATCTGACCCAGATATAGACAGAGACTCAGAGGAAAACCGAGCAAAGCTAATTACCACACTATATGAGGTTTGAATGAAAAACAAAAAATTTTGATCAAGGTTTTTCTGTCGAAGCTACTCTAAAATCAAATCCCAGTATCATCCTATTGAATCGAAAATCCATCTTCTTTCATTATCAAAAAAGGCTCCGCCATTTAATACCGACCGACTGCATGAAATAATGTATTGGTAAAACACAAAGGATAAGATAACAGAGTTTAATCTCAGAGCAATCGATCATTTGAGATTTATGCATAAGAACACCTCGGCTCATTATATGGGTCAGATTTTCAGAAAATGTACAATTCAACTTCACCAATCTTCTCAAATAACCCGAATTTCAGACAAAAATCAGGTTCAAAATACAGTTCAACATAACCAAACAGACTGTTTGAATCAAGGCAATACCAAATACACTCATATATACCTAGTGTTGATGATTTTTTAGTCCAATTTAGCAGAATTTACAATATATGTTGATCTGCCAATTGTACATTTTCTAAAATCTGACCGATATAGACCATGATGGGTGAAGGGAGGTTTCTGAAGGCTTTACTATAAACATAATGTAAACAAAGCAAGACTGACCGGAGTAATCAGATGCATTATCATCTATCAACCTATATATTCCCTCCTGGACATCCTCCAGTGCTTAGGGTACTACCAGTTAGTCATGGTATCTATGGTGCAAGATACTATCTACCTATGAATGGATATGGTCAGATTTTCAGATAATGTACAATTGGCAACTGTATACATTTAGTAAATTCTGCCAAATTAGGCTGCAATTTGGTCAATACTGGGTAAATCCGAGTATATTCGGCATTGCATAGATTCTAGCAATCTGTTTGGTTAGGTTGAACTGTATTTTGAACTTTATTTTCGTCTGAAATTTGGGTTATTTGAGAAAATTAGTGAAGGTGAATTGTACATTTTCTGAAAATCTGACCCAATAGATCTAAAAATGGTCTAAACGATGGGCTTTTGAACACTAGCTCAAATGCATTTACATACCATTATCGAAATAACATAAAAGATAGAGGATAGTGTTGATAGTGTTGATAGTCCGAGGTTATATAGAGGCAAGATTAACCACACACAAAAGGCAGTCGCTCTATTCATAAGAACAAGGGATCCCATTGGTTGATTGGCGACATTGATCGATCCCACATGGCCTGTTCTCTGTACTAATTGGTTGGAAGAGAGGTGGGCGTATCCAATCTGAGTATAGCTAGGGATGCCATGAAACCTCCTAACACAGGGGAAAGTGTAGTAATTAATAGTATGTAGGATTCCTTTTACAGAATCACCTTCCACAGCATTTGACCCAAAGTTATGAAAGTAATCCTTTATATCCGATAGTACATATATATGGGTCAGATTTTTAGAAAATGTACAATTGGCAGCTGTACACATTTAGTAAATTCAGCTAAATTAAGCTGAAATTTGGCCAATACTAGGTAAATTCGAGTATATTCCGCATTGCATTGATTCTAGCAATCTGTTTGGATAGGTTGAACTGTATTTTGAACTGTATTTTCATTTGAAATATGTATTATTAGAGAAGATTGGTGAAGTGGAATTGTACATTTTCTGAAAATCTGACTCATATATGCTGAACCTATCCGACTACATGTTGACTATATATCTGACTACATACATGTACGTTGACTTATTAAATCCCTGTTCTTATTTTGCAGGTGAGTATATTATCCTGGATTTACACGTGATGATAAGGAGTTAGACAACATTGGAATAAGTATTTGTTTTTTTTATTTCTAGACATAAGGATAATGACTAACATCAGAGCAACTTAGGGAATCCATCATATGTATTACACAGTTTTAAGCTTAGGATACATGGAGCACTGATATGAACGATTTGTGAATTGGGCTAAATTGAGTGTAGTCTCAACAATGAAATCGCCAAAAAATGTACAATTCACCTTCACCAATCCTCTCAGATAAGCCCAAACTTAAGACATAAATGAGGTTCAGAATTCAGTTCAACATACCCAAACAAATTGCTTGAATCAATGCAATATCAAATATACTCCTGGAATTAATCATTTTGGAACCTGGAATTGATCATTTTCCAGTCTAATTTAGCAGAATTTACTAATTGTGAAAAGCTACCGATTGTGCATTTGTTGAAGATCTGACTCATTCATAGTATCAGATCTATGGCTCAGATTTTCAATAAATTTATGTACAATTAGCAGCTGTACACATTTAGTAAATTCTGCTAAATTAGGCTGTAATTTGGTCAATACTAGGTAAATCTGAGTATGTTTGGCATTGCATTGATTCTAGCAATCTGTTTGGTTATGTTGAACTGTATTTTGAACTTTATTTTCGTCTGAAATTTGGGTTATTTGAGAAGATTGGTGAAGGTGAATTGTACATTTTCTGAAAACCTGCCCCCTATGCCTGGTTTACACCCAGACTCCTTTGTGACAAATGAGTGAAGGTGGACTGTTACCCCAGGCATAGCAGTGGAAATGTGTAATTCAATTTAGAGTCTGCATCCAGACCTGCTTGCAAAATGCCTTGATGACTGCAAATAAGACTAGTTTCAAATTGCCTTCAGTAACAAATGGGTGAAATCGCCAGAAAATGTACAACTCACCTTCACCAATCTTCTTAAATAACCCAAAATTAAGACGAAAATCAGGTTAAAAATACAGTTAGACATAAGTAGACAGTTTTATTGAATGAATAAAATACAGAAAAAAGTCAGATATACCTAGTATTTATCATTTTTCACTCTAATTTAGCAGAATTTGATAGATCTTTAGAACTATAGATTGTGCATTTTCTGAAAATCTGACCCAAATATCAGTAACAGGCATTCAGCTGTGCAAATAATGAGCTACATCAAACATGAACTGGATGCTTATTAGAATAAAATAGCAAACCTTTAATTTATCCAATAATAGATAATACATTTATAATGTTGTGATAGAGGAATGGGTCGACAAACATATTATTATTATTATATTATAGAATTTTTATTTCTCATCATCAATAGTGCAGTTACATAAAGGAGAAAAAGGGAATATATATAGTATACAATATGTTATCTGTCAGCACACCTTATTGGCATGTTGGTCTTCCCAGATTTCCTGACAATTTAGAAAATGAATATGACATTTGTTTCAACAACTGTTTCGAGACATTTGCAGCATAATATATGCTTGATATTACATTTGTAGTACCTATAAGTATGAGATTTACAATACCATTAATACACCGTATCAACAATTCAGGGTATATCTTCCAGCAGTTACCCTAAATTGGAATAAAGTTACTAAGAGGGCTATGTCTAGTCAAATACATTGGTTAAATAAGATATCTAATGACTATTAGATTCTCGTCTTAAATTTAAGATTTCTCGTAAATGTTTGCAATATTTTAAACCCATATAAGGGTCAGATTTTCAGAAAATGTACAATTGGCAGCCCTACACATTTAGGAAATTCTCCTAAATTAGGCTGAGAAATGATGAATACCGGGTATATCCGAGTATATTTGGTATCGCATTGATTTAAAGTATAAGTTCTGTTATGTTAAACTGCATTTTGAAGCTCATTTCTGTCTTAAATGTGGGTTTTTTGAGAGAATTGGTGAAGGTGAATTGTACATTTTCTGAAAATCTTACCCATATACTGTTCTTGCCATAGCTGATGTTAACCAAAGTTTGCAATAGTACTAAGCCCCAATGGCTTCTTTATAACTATACCAATACTATATGACACAATCACCTTTTTTATTAAAGTGATAAATGGACTCACTATCAACAAAGAAACCTTGCCATTATAAATACTGATTTATTTCATAGTCTACGATAGAGACCTATACTCATACTTATTGGCTTTTGTGGAATACCTAAAGAATAATAGGTCAAGGCCAGTGAATGATTCATTGTTGGATGCTTCTGGATTCTGTTATCTCAGATCAATAAGAATTTAATGCCTTCAATCACCTACGGTCTCATAAATAACGCTGAAAACCTAGAGCTTTTAATAGAAAGTTCAAGGTTCTGTACAAGTCTGGATTCTGTTTGGAAGTTATTCTTATTTAGAAAGAAACTTTGCACATCTGAGTCTTGAAATGTGAGAGCCAAGCGGTGGGTATTCTAAGGGTACTAACGGCATGGATAGATCTATAATACGGTCCAAACGGAGAAACTCATATTCATTCTCTTACTCATTAGAATATGACTTTCCAAAACTTCCAAAACTTTCAATTCATATTTATATTTATATTGCCTTCCACAGGTCAGAAGAAATAGTCAAAATATATCAACTGGTTTTAAATACAAAATTTAATAAGTAGTTAATAGGACATAGGACTCCAATACATACATGGGTCAGATTTTCAGAAAATGTACAATTGGCAGCTCTACACATTTAGGAAATTCTCCTAAATTATGCTGAAAAATGAAGAATACCAGGTATATCTGAATATATTTGGTATCCCATTGATTTAAGCTATCAGTTCTGTTAAGTTAAACTGCATTTTGAAGCTCATTTTTGTCTTAAATTTGGGTTATTTGAGAGGATTGGCGAAGACGAATTGTACATTTTATGAAAATCTGACCCACATAGGACATGAACAATCTGAATACACAAAAAACGAACTCTGTGTGCCAAATGACGGTAATATGGAAGACCTGCACGGTCCAAGGTGCAGATTGTATTGACCATTTCTAACAACAGTATTGTACTTGAGATGTTGGAATAAAAGTCTTATACATATATATTACTTAAAACAAATAAAAAGAAAAATACTTTAACCATAAACATTGCACTTTATTCAGCATTATGTCATCGCTTTCTATTATGTGAAAACAGGATCCTATAAAAGAAACTCTATTTATGCCGATAATAAAATATCGCATCTCAATTTCATCTGGGACAGACATCTTCATAAATTTTAATGAAGTAATGGACGTAAAATTTTAATTAAAGTCTTTACTACAGTCAACATCAACTTGGGACAACAATAACAAGAGCATTAAAGTGATGTGTTTTAGGAAAATGAGTGACAACTCGCAAAAATGATATTTATCAAAGTGTTTATTTCATAAGATCAGTTTATTGGAATATTTTGATTTTTGTGGACTTTATTACCTATAGTTACGTCAATCGATGTATCAAATTTCAGGACAATGTATCTAATATATCCTTTCGATTTAGAGGTCTTCATGGAGTATATTTAGTTACTTTACTGGTTATTGCCCCCGAGAAATATTGCAAACTTTTTTTTCAAAAATTAAAATATCAAACTTAAAATCTGGAAATACTTATTAGATTATTATACTGTTTACTATCATTGGAATCAGCTTGATCTAATCTTTGCAAATATAATGATATCTCAAAATCCATTTTTGCAACTTATGACTCATTTTCCTAAAACGGATCACATTTCTGACAAGCAAAAGCTTCAGCCAAACACTTGCCAAAAAATAAAAATAAAATAAAAATAAAATAGAAATTGCCATGTAATGCAAACTTTCTCGAGAAAACAATGAGATCTCCAAAAACCTGTTAGCGATGGTAATTATCATTTTAGATCATATAATAGATTTCCCAGGGTCTCATGAAAGATGGGCATGAGACGGTAAAATAGAAATTGCTATGTAATGCAAAACGGAATGCATCCATCATAGGATAAAACCTCCCTCATGGGAGACCCAGGCTCCCTGGGATGGCACCATTAATTTCCTTCCTTTAAAAAGACAAGCTATATTATATGTTAATATCATGAGGCAGCTGAGATAATCATTGATCATTTCATCGCATGTGTGATGAATTAGGTACGATATGAGCAGAATGTTAAATCGTATAGCCCACTTGTTCTACTGCACGAAATATGGCTTAAACTGCGAATACAATTGTGATAATGAATGGTATGTATTTCCTCTCAAAAACCACTCATTTCCGTGCTCATTGAAAAGAAGCAATACATATTTATTATTTCTAATTCCCCTCTATGGTATTACGCCAAATAGACATCTTGTTAGTATTAATAAATATTAATGATCAATTATGTTACTAACTAGTTATTAATAGCAAGTATCATACATTGTAGAATACTTGGACAGCTCCTTCTTCCCTTCCGTTGTTGTCCTTCTCCTTAACCCTCCCATTTTCTAGCTCGCTAAAAAGAAACAATAAATAATTAATGATTAATTAAGTTATTGATTAATAGCATTATTAAGTGAAAACATGAAGAGTTCGTGCTTAACTTTGGCCTATGCATTAAACGTCGTACTATACCTTAACCGATCCTCCATCTTCAAATTCCACCTCTAACGTTTTAAGAACATTGTTTCATATCTTTTAATCAACGGTTTTATATTAATCCCGAAATCATTAAAGCTGATATTAAATAACCAAGTGTAATTTACGTTGATCAACATTAATTAAAATCCCCACTCTAGGTACAATCCATCTTTACTCGTGAGAATACAATAGATACTCAGATGATCTCATTTAACTCAAAGATGAGACAAGGACGAATATTTAAGCCAAGCACACTCAGCCGATTTGCCTTACGATTGCCCCGCGATTTGGGTCTTCTGATGAATCCTAGGATTTCATTGCCAATCCTGGTTTATGTTTTTTCAAGAACATAAACCAGGATTTGAAATGAGATCATAGGATTTTTAGGAGACCCAAATCGGGGGAAAATCGGGAGGTAAATCGGCTGTGTGTGGGCAGGGTCTCTAAATCAAAATCCCACTTCCAACAGATAATAAATTTCCTTTGTCTCTTTCACCTAAAGGGAAAATCATCACATATTCATTACAAATCTTCTCCATTGCCAAATGCTTACAAAGGAATAATCTCAAATGTACCGTCTCTACAGTACTATATGGGTAAGATTTTCAGAAAATGTATAATTGGCAGGTCTACACATTTAGGAAATTCTGCTATATAAGGCTGAAAATATGAAGAATACCTGGTATATCTGAGTATATTTGGTATCGCATTCATTTAAAGTATCAGTTCTCTTATGTTAATCTGCATTTTGAAGCTAATTTTTGTCTTAAATGTGGGCTATTTGAGAGGATTGGTGAAGGCGAATTATACATTTTCTGAAAGTCTGACCCATATATCACTCTAAACACAACATACATTAAACTAGAATCTAACCATCGCGCAATACTTCCACAATCGAGCCCGACGCTTTGAGAGTCCCACTGCTCTTTGGAATCCCATTCAAGGCCTAGATGTGGGGTCTACTGAGTACGGCGATTCATCAACCTGGCTAATGTCCTTAGCTCTTAGAGGAGAGTTATGTATGTAAAATCTCTCCACCGTTTACCTCTCGGGCAGGCTCTCGGGCTACTAGTAAAGTACCTTATGCGGTTGGTACTACTTTATAGCCAAGGACACACCCACAACTTGGCTTCCAACTTCCATCTCGTACTAGGTTATTTTTACTAGACACAGGAATGGCTGGAGAAGAGTGTGTCCCCCTAAAAGGGAATAACAATAAAACATTGGGTACTGACTAAATACTAGGCACCAGCGCCGTGTTTCATAACTAACGCAGTGCATTATAGGACCTAATGGTTACCAAATAAAGAATAACATATTTTAACATAAATTGACGACAACTAATGTTGCGATACTATGACGAACGTGCGCTAAATGTATCGCTATCTGACCCATAGTTGCGCTACCATAACGAACGCGCGCTGCGTTAGATATGAAATGCCCTACAGGCTACTAATGTGATATATCTACTACCTACACTGACTTAGGACCACTAATTTAAGGTTAGGGTTAGGGTTATAATAAGTATTGTTATCAATCCATGTACAATTCACCTTCACCAATGCTCTCAAATAACCCACATTTAAGACAAAAATCAGTTTCAAAATGCAGTACATAACAGAACTGATACTTTAAATCAATGAGATACCAAATATACTCAGATATACCAGGTATTCTTCATTTTTCAGCCTAATTTAAGAGAATATCCTAATGTGTAGAGCTGCCAATTGTACATTTTCTGAAAATCTGACACATTATATACACGCTCAATATCATTTCATTTCATTGGAAGGGATAGAACAGAAACCAGCGAATCCCCCCAGCCCCCCCCCCTCACACACACACACTCCCTCCCCTTCCCTCTTGCACCAGTTCTAGGTATATACTCCCAGTTTTATTAAACTTCTCTCCTCCCGCCATTTTCCCTTCAATCCCCGCCCATCATATCGGCGTTCGCGCGTCTGTAATGACATCATCATCCCGTTCCAGTTCTCGAACATTGTGACGAGACGAGATATTATGAAGCTGCCCTTGAGATATCTAAATACCTTCATAGCCTCCACTCCTCCCACCCTTCAGCTATAAGGGTCAGATTTTCAGAAAATGTACAATTCGCCTTCACCAATCCTCTCAAATAACCCACATTTAAGACAGAAATGAGCTTCAAAATAGAGTTCAACATAACAGAACTGATACTTTGAATCAATGTGATACCAGATATACTCAGATATAGTCAGTATTCATCATTTTTCAGCCAAATTTAGCACAATTTCCTACATGTGTAGACCTGCCAATTGTACATTTTCTGAAAATCTGACCCATAAATCTCCTCCCCGACCGTTACCTTCTTAATGCTATTTCGTGAATTATGAAGTCTTGGCTTTAATCCCTCTTCAGCTGTCGCCTTCCATTTTAAACTATAGATCGCTTCCTCACTAGTGGATCTGAAGGATAATTCCTATTAAACTTAGGATTAACTGTGGGAAGTGGGATTTTAATTTCCTTATGTTTGTCTTAAACATTCCACTTTGGCTCATCTTTAAATGACTACGAAGCGAAACTTCAATTAGTTTCGTTTTTAGAGTCGATGAACTACCTATACTGGGTCAGATTTTCAGAAAATATACAATTGGCAGATCAACATATTTTGTAAATTCTGCTAAATTGGACTGACAAATCATCAACACTAGGTATATATGAGTGTATTTGGTATTGTCTTGATTCAAACAGTCAGTTTGGTTATGTTGAACAGTAATTTAAACCTGATTTTTTTCTTAAATTTGGGTCATTTGAGAGAATTGCTGAAGGTGAGTTGTACATTTTCTGAAAATCTGACCCTATTTCTTCTTTAACAGAATAATAGCAAAGATACAAGTAACATAAACCCCTCGAAATGTTGGGAATAAAGCCACTCCTGCATCCACACGATATGGGTCAGATTTTCAGAAAATTCACCTTCACCAATCCTCTCAAATAACCAAAATTTCAGACAAAAATAAAGTTCAAAATACAGTTCAACCTAGCCAAACAGATTGCTAGAATCAATGCAATGCCAAATAATACTCGAATTTACCTAGTATTGACCAAATTGCAATTGCAATTGAAAATTTGACCCATACCTGTTCTGCTTCAAGGCTAACTCAATTGGACACCAACCATCTCTTTAGATTCTATATGAAAGGAAAATAAGAATGACAAAAGTAGAAGGATTTACTCCATGTTGATGTATGTACCACATGGCTATTTGTATGGGCGGGAGTAGTGTGGTAATTTGCACCAATTCCACGCGTGTGGTATGACTTCCTGTCCCAGTAAACATAGCCATATAATGTAAGCATAGCAACATGGGAGTAAATATAGAACCAAAATTCGAATGTGGAACGCAGGACACTATTGCACTGTCCTTGATGTTTATTTTTTTTTGTAACCCACTCGCCTATCGGCTCGTGGGCCAAGAAAAACCAAACATTCAGACAGTGCAATAGTGTCCCTTGTACCACATTCTCATTAGGTTCTATCTATTTAGTGAATAGTAGAAGATGAGTGAGAACAGATTATTGAGTCTAGATACATTCTTCCACACAGTAGAAAGTGGGCAGCATTTCATAAATTCAATTCATTTGTTGAACAAAACAATGCTCTTCCCAGGTGAACAGTTGTGTAACATGTTGTAATATTTCAATGGACTCATCTATGTTGATATAAATGGGTTGCCATGCTTAAGGTCACATTCTTGGCTAAATGCCTCTGTCAGACGGTCGTACCGGTCACCCTTGTATTTATTGTGGGGTGTGGTGCGAAGATATTTGGGTCAGATTTTCAGAAAATGTACAATTGGCAGCTGCACACATTTAGTAAATTCTGCTAAATTAGGCTGCAATTTGGTCAATACTAGGTAAATTCGAGTATATTTGGCATTGCATTGATTCTAGGAATCTGTTAGGTTAGGTTGAACTGCATTTTGAACTTTATTTCCGTCTGAAATGTGTGTTATTTGAGAGGTTTGGTGAAGGTGAATTGTACATTTTCTGAAAATCTGACCCATTTTCCTGGTGATTATTGATCCTTGCTTCCTTCTCCTCCACATACCAATAAAAGACTTGTAATAACACATAGTTACAAGTCTGCCTACATTAAGGAGTTGTTGGGGAAATGAGAACACATTGTGTTCATTGGTTGAGGAGCTCTTTGGGAGCTATAAACTGTGATCACTGTCCATGTCATTGGGCATTGTATTTTGTATAAATATATAATCGATTGATCTTTATTCAGCAAAAACTATTATGTACAATTACATTATTCTCAGTTCATGCTGATTTAATAATATATGCAAAACATTATTCATAGAAGAAATCCATCCATTTTTGACAAATATGCATTACCGATCTTATGAAAAGGAAGAATAGCATCGAATAGACAATATTGATTGGATTGTAATTTGTAATCAGTTTAACGATATGACATATGTGGTCTTCATGTGTCCGCATCAGTACAGTCAAGTAGATCATTAATATAATAAATTCAATAGTTTGATAAAACAACTTACATCAAGTAATTCAAGTAATTCAAGTAATTCAACTCTCTGAGTAATCATCTGTTAATTCGGATGCCTGATTTTTGAACATTTTCGGATCATTTATTTGATCTTCAGATAATAGCGAAAACACAACTCCTGGCGTCACAAACCAATTCGAGATTGTCCAAGTTGGTGGAGGTCAATGATTTAAATGTAAATCACTAATGATATAATTGATTAGATCCTCATTATTGTGTATACTTAGTTGTATGTTCAATTTTTTTATATGGATTTGATCCCAATTAATGGTCTCAACTTGAAGACCTCCTATCAGTAGAAGAACACATTTAAGACAGAAATAAGCTTCAAAATGCAGTTTAACATAACAGAACAGATTCTTTAAATCAATGCGATACCAACTATACTTAGAAATACCCAGTATTCTTCATTTTTCAGCCTGATTTAGGAAAATTTCCTAAATGTTTTGAGCTGCCAATTGTACATTTTCTTAAAATCTGACCCAATTATCTGTTGATCTCAGAATCTCAACGGTCTTTGTTTAATTATCAAACGTTCATCGGTGTTTTCATTCTGGAAAGGTACAAGTTGACTTAAGGGCCTAGTCCACTTAACCGATTCTCAGGCGATTTTGCGCCGCAGTTATATTAAATTTTGTGAGAATCGCATGAGAATCGGTTCAGTGGACTAGGCCCTTTACCCTATAAACCCTAATAAATCAAAATACAGGGTCAATCCTATCTTTATCCATGGAGGCTAGGATTTGGTCAAACGAATCTTCTTTATTAATACAACCTTATTAGCTTATTGAAAGCAGACCAGACCAAGTGAGTAAGTAAGAAAATATCCTACCTAACTGATTAAATATTGTATAAAACAGTGTATGGAATATCACCCAATCATATCAGTAGTCATACTATTGATTAGGGAAAATGAATATGTCAATATCATCATGACAGATGACTTTTATTTTTTGGTGTGATGTGGACAAAAGTACTCTTATTAATCTACAGACGAACACTATTTCAGACAAAATAGTGGAGTAAATAATAAGAAAGAGCTCAAGATTACCGTACGGCGGGATTGATCACATAATGACTAATAATCTTTGTGGAAATAATACATCCCAGGTCGAGAAGTATATTCTACACTCACAGACAAGCAAAAACAACTATTAGAGCTACCAATATTGTATTACAGCGCTGTAAGTAACCGTTGATTCGTTTTTTTTATTAATAACAAAACATCATATCGCTGATCTGACTTGAGACGGTGGGCGTAAGCAAAGTAAAAGTAACAGCAAAAGTCTATATAGGCGATATTATGTATCTAGAGGGGGGGGGGGAGAATTGCTTACAAGAATGGCGTCTCTTCCTCAAGGCCCCTAAATGTAGCGGAAGGAAGGAGATGTCGCAAGGCATTGTGGGGAAATCTGGATGATGAAAGATGACCCCTTTTGACCTCTGGCTCTAAACGAGTGGAGTGCACAGGCACACCTCCAAAGCTCCAATATCCCAGAGTGCCACGCGCGAGTAATGGCGGCCACAATAAGTGGCCGATATAAAGATCGATGTCCCCCTAGCGGTGAAATGGAAGACTTAACCTGGTGCTTCAGAACCCGGCCACCAGGGGAGCATTGATAGGGGCATGTGTAGGTAGTGTAGGTAGCGCTTGACGATGGGAAAGAGTTTTAGAAAATGTACAATTGGCAGCTGTACACATTGAATGAATTCGGCTAAATTAGGCTGCAATTTGGACAATACTAGGTCAATTCGAGTATATTTGGCATTGCATTGGTTCTAGCAATCTGTTTGGTTAGGTTGAACTTTATTTTGAAGCTCATTTTGGTCTTAAATGTGCGTTATTTGAGAAGATTGGCGAAGGTCAATAAATTATTGTGCATTTTCTGAAAATCTGACCAAGGTAGTATAGGTAGCGGTGGACGATGAGAAAGAGTATAAACTTGTATGGGAAAAGACGATCTAAAGAGAAAGATCATGGTAGCATGTTTGTGGAAGGTGTTCTGAATGTGCCTACGTTGGATATGTTGATGTGTGCCTTAAGGGCCTAGTCCACCAATCCGATTCTCATGCGAGCGGGCAGAGGACTCTTTTGCACTAAATTCTATGAGAATACCCCACTTCACAAATTCCGTCGCCAGTGCGTACCAGTGACTGCGGGAATAATTTTTACCACTGTGCACATGCCCAGTCCAGCTGACCCACCTGGCTATGCGGGCCAAACCGTGCAGCCTCCATCCAAGCTCCCAGTGGACGTGCAGGGGTGTGTGTGTGCCTAGGTGCACACGGCCTCTGACCCACTGCAGGCCGTACACCTACGCTTACTTGTTTTTGTTGATACACTCCTACGAAAGTTGCCATATACTAAAATCTAGCGGATGAGGTCATCTTCATTTCATCAATATTGGGTTTTATAAATGTTTTGGGAAGAATGATATTATATCGCATCATATACATGTCTACGTATCCGTAGTATTATAACTCTAATGATTTGTCAAATCGAAAATGTAAGAGATTGTGCTAAGAAAATTGTATTATAATATAAAATACAAATACTTGATTGAAGAAAAAACGTTCAAACAACCAAACAGTGTGCTGATAGTGCGAGAAGAGACATCAAAAGTTTAACTTATGCAAAATGAGTTCTAGAATTTTCCTTGTTACAAAGTTACATTTATTACAGGCAATGCTATTGTGTATTCCTGCAATAGGAATTTCCTACTAAGCAAGGAAACATAGCTTAACAAGGAATAATTTAGATAAGGATGTATTTTGCACCGGACCCATGTTACCATAGCCTGTGCAGACTTGCTTGATGCAGTGCGCTTCTCAGATGTCCATATTCATGATTGTCATGTAACATATGTGAAAGGAAATCGGTGTCCGTGTCAAGAGGCAACGGCCACTGCCAACTTACCATATGTGCTCTCTGTAGGCTCTATGTCATATATATGTATCACAACTCACGTTAACTCCTAGACTGGGGCCTGTTTCAAAAAAGATTACTTAAAGGTGGTCTCCACTGGCTGCGGTAAGCTCTGCGGTAAGCCTTGCGATGGTGTTGTGATGGTGAGAAGTGGTGAGGTCCTGCCTACATAGCCAGTGAACCATGTAGGCAAGCACCTCGTCATTCCTCTCCACCTACAGAACCAGCACAAACCATCGCAGAGCTTACCGCAGAGCTTACCGCAGAGCTTACCGCAGAGCTTACCGCAGAGCTTACCGCAGCCAGTGGAGACCACCCTTTACTTAAGTACTACTTAATACTTGAATACCTGAAAACATTATGCATCATTTGATAGCATGTTTATCAAAAGCTTATTTTATTATACCTAATGGCACAATGAAGGTTTGTAATCGATCTCGACGTTGGGTCAAATTGCATTACACCCCAGGGGTGGAGTGCAATTTGACCCAACGTTGAGATCGATTACAAACCAAACAGAGTGCTATTAGGTATTCATTACATACTAAATCATTAAGAACTTGATTTTGATAATATTTTTATACCTTACTTTCCATCAATCTTGTTGATATTCGGCACAAATAGCACATAGGTGCTATTTGACTTTTCAAATAGCACCCCTGAATAGCACCCCTGAAATCACATACATATGTAATAATTCCTGTAATAACATTCTATAAATAACCAAATCATACTGAGATTCTTTCTATGCGGATCTATATTGGGCTGTACATGCCACATGTTGAGATATGGGTCAGATTTGCAGAAAATGTACAATTGGCAGCTGTACACATTTAGTAAATTCTGCTAAATTAGGCTGCAATTTGGTCAACACTAGATAAATTCCAGTATACTCAGCTTTGCATTGATTCTAGCAATCTGTTTGGTTAGGTTGAACAGTATTTTGAACTTTATAGACTAAAATATGAGCTATTTGAGAAGATTGGTGAAGTGAAATTGTATACATTTTCTGAAGATCTGACCCATATGGAGACTGGGACATGATGAGAGCGACTGTCAGTAACAGGTTGCTGTGTTACACTATACTATATATGGCACTCGACCTGCTACCCTCCCGCTGGGACCTTACTGTATATTGCAGCCTGCCGGCCTCAGTACTTGAGTCAACAGTGGAATGATTGCATGATCCGACACAGCGCCCCCCTGTGACTGTATTCCTGCGCCCTCTAGTGTGGGGGCAGGTGTACTAGAGGGTGCTGGGTGGGGCAGACATGGGGAGTTAACATATGGGTTAGATTTTCAGAAAATGTACAATTCACCTTCACCAATTCTCTCAAATAACCCAAATTTAAGACATAAATCAGGTTCAAAACACTGTTCAACATAACCAAACAGACTGTTTGAATCAAGGCAATACCAAATAGACCCATATATACCTTAGTGTTGATGATTTTTCAGGCCAATTTAGCAGAATTTACAAAAGATGTTGATCTGCTAATTGTACATTTTCTGACAATCTGACCCATATAGCTCTTGTATAGTGTGTAGAAATGATTTAAAGCAGCGATGATCCCAGCTAAATAACCAAACATTTATTTTTCACCTGGAATATTATTTGTGATGTTTTACAGGAAAATGAGTCACAAGTCGCAAAAAATAGATTTTGAGATATCATCATATTTGAGAAGATGAGATCAATCGGATTGTAATGATGGCAATAAGTTGTATCTTCAATTTCCCCTGCAATTCTGAAAAACAGTTTAGGTAGAAAATTATCAGGAATGTCTGGTAGGAATGGTAAGTATCACCCCATGGACCATGAACATAATGGCAATATCCTTAAATACTGTGGCCATGTAGCGAGTGATTGTACCAAAACTAGCAAATTTTACGTTTTTGCCACAATTTGCAGGGAATGCAACTTTAATAATGGGAGTTGTGTAATCGGTCCTAAATTCATAAAGAAGTATTTTCCTACTATTATCACTTGCTGGTGAAATATGGGGCCCACCAGCCATCACCAATCTATGAGAGTTCCCCCCCCCCCACACACCTCACCCTCACCCCACACAGACACCCACCATGCCCATAACCGCCCCCCTCCCTCACCCCACCCCCTCACCCTCACCCCACACACACCATCCCCATAACCAAGACCTTCTTCTTCGTTTTTTGCCTCGCAAACAATGGCGACCCATTCATTGAAGGCAGTATGTATTGAGAGTAGGTCGTTGTGGATATGGGAGCAGAGAGTAGAGTTTGCTGGCTGGAATGTAATGAGGACATTATGTAAATCTCTGTTTATCCGGGGTGTATGAGGCTGCATACATGTATCCATTGGTGTATCCATTGGTGTATCCATTGTCCCACTGCATGTTCCCCCTCCCCATGCATGCAAGGCGTTTACCCACTAAAAGGGTAGGCAATACTAGGCAAGTGGATTTGAGGAGACAAGTGTGTATCAGGCCATGCATTCAGTACTATAATACTTGCCTCCCTGAATACATATATGGGTCAGATTTGCAGAAAATGCACAATCTACATTTCTACACATCTCTCCAATTCTGCTAAATTACAGTGAAAAATGATAAATACTAGGTATATCTGTGTTATATTCATTCAATAAATCTGTCTTGTTAAGTTGAACTGTATTTTTAACCTAATTTTCTGTCTTAGATGTGGGTTTTTTGAGTGGATTGGTGAATGCCAATTGTACATTTTATGAAAGTCTGATCCATATACAAAGGCATTATTTAGTCACAAAGGATTAAAGGCAGTGAGATAAGACTAGTTGTAGTTTCTGTACAAATGGATTAAATGGAATGCAGACGGGCAACAGTACCTAAGCAATGTAAGGTTAACTTAATCCTCTTTGATAAAAAATTATTCCTTGTTACATCCTTGTTAAGGATGTTATTGCATTTTGAGTGAAAGAGGAAAGGGAGTAAAAAGTATTGTAATGTCTATGCGATTCCCAGTTGTTTTGTTTAGGTTTCAATGTGTAACAAGAAAACATTTATAAATATTTTATTCATATTGTTGAATGTGTTATACAGCTGTTGATGTTATGTAGTTAGTACCTTATCTGTAGGCTGTGCATGGGTCAGATTTTCAGAAAATGCACAATCTACAGTTCAACACATCTATCAAATTCTGCTAAATTAGAGTGAAAATTGATAAATACTGGGTATATCTGAGTATATTCTGTCCTGTACTCATTCAATAAATCTGTTTGGTTATGTTGAACTGTATTTTGAACCTGATTTTATTGTTAAATTTGGGTTATTTGAGAGGATTGGTGAAGGCCAATTGTACATTTTTTGAAAATCTGACCCACATATGTCCCTTACCTTCCTATCATCTTATAATAACAGAGCCAGAGAGCGTATTAAACGACTGCATATTGGTGAAATCGCCAGAAAATGTACAATTCGCCTTCACCAATCCTCTCAAATAACCCAAATTTAATACATAAATCAGGTTCGAAATACAGTTCAACCTAACCAAACACATCGCTAGAATCAATGCAATGCCAAATATACTCGAATTAACCTAGTATTGACCAAATTTCAGTCTAATTCAGCAGAGTTTCTTGAATGTGTACAGCTGCTAATTGTACATTTTCTAAAAATCTGACCCACATATATCTTGGAGGAGTTGCTCTTGTCAATAAGCAAGCTCTATTGTAATGATAGAGCAGGAGATAGATTGTGTTCCATCTCAGGCCAGTGATAATTACATGTATGCTCTATTCACTCGCTGCACGTGTGTCCCTTTTAATTAAATTCCATTTCATGCTTTAGAAGATTATTGATTTCACTCCTGTTGTTCCTCACTTGCTTTCCATCTCTTCCATGTGTGTATATCTTGTATTGATATCTTGTCCTTATGTTCTTATATGGGTCAGACTTTTTAGAAAATGTATAATTGGCAGTTCTACACATTTAGGAAATTCTCCTAAATTAGGCTGAAAAATGATGAATACAGGGTATATCTGAGTATATTTGGTATCGCATTGATTTAAAGTATCAGTTCTGTTATGTTAAACTGCATTTTGAAGCTCATTTGTATCTTAAATGTGGGTTATTTGAGAAGATTGTTGAAGGTGAATTATGCATTATCTGAAAATCTGACCCATATATGGGTGAAGTCGAAGGCGGAGAAAATGAATTATTGGCCTCCACATATCCTCTCAGATAACACAAAGTTAAGCTACATATATATCAGGTTCAAAATTCAGTTCTAACCGACATTTTTGTTATCAAAACAAGGCAAAATAAACTCAGGTATACTTAGGATATATTTGCAGCCTTATTTTGAAGAATTTATTAACTATGCTGAGCTGCATATTGTACATTTCTGACGATCTGATGCATGGATAATGTTCATGTGGAGAATTATGTGATATATGAATCGAGTAGAAATAGGCAATGTCTAGTTTCATACCACGAACCCTCAGAGGACCTTAGTACTCTAATAGTACCTAATAGTACCTAATAGTACCTAATAGTACCTAATAGTACCTAATAGTACCTAATAGTACCTAATAGTACCTAATAGTATCTTATAGTACATAATAGTACATAATAGTAAGTCATCACTTCTTGAATATATGGGTCAGATTTTCAGAAAATGTATAATTGGCAGCTGTACACATTTAGTAAATTCTGCTAAATAAGGCTACAATTTGGTCAATACTAGGTAAATTCGGGTATATACGGCATTGCATTGATTCTAGCAATCTGTTTGGTTAGGTTGAACTTTTATTTTGAACTTTATTTTCGTCTGAAATTTGGGTTATTTGAGAAGATTGGCGAAGTTGAATTGTACATTTTCTCAAAATCTGACCGATATACATGATCAAACATACCTATTCATATTTCCATTTCTCTTAGATTAAATAAAATTGAAATTCTCATCTTGATCAAATTTATGTCCAATGTTTAAAAGAATGTGCACTCCCATTTAACCCCCCTCCTCCCCCCCCCCCCCCCCATCCCCCTCGCGCTCTTTCCCCATGTGCTGTCCAAAAGAAATAGGATTTAGCTAGTTATATTTCAGTACCTTAGAAAGAAGTTATTCATTTTGGATTTTGAGAATTTATATTGAATCTAGTGTTCGATGTATTGCAATCAATGTTATGACATCCATATATACATGGGTCAGATTTTCAGAAAATGTACAATTGGCAGATCTACACTTTTAGTAAATTCTGCTAAATTAGACTGAAATTTCGTCAATTCTAGGTAAATTCGAGAATATTCGGCATTGCATTGATTCTAGCAATCTTTTTGGTTAGGTTAAACTACATTTTGAAAGTTATTTTCGTCTGAAATTTGGGTTATTTGAGAAGATTGGCGAAGTTGAATTGTACATTTCATGAAAATATGACCCATAAATTCATGCTCTCTTATTGATAGTATTTGATTGTATTTGTCTTGATATTGTTTAATAATCCTGATTATAACCCTGATATTCTTGAATTACCTAAACCCACCACATTCTAGCATTTAGATCTATAAGAAATAAATGCCATTTTTACAACCATTTCATGTTTCGAGGATAGAACCAGATGCTAAACCTCTTAAATCAGGCTAAATGCCATATCTATTCCCTACCCTTAAAGGTGCCATATTAATCTTAATATGGAGATAGGAAGGGATTGTGAGCACCAAGGAAGTGGTCATATAAAGGGTTTATATTAAGCCTTATTGCCCATAGCCTCACCCCACATCAGTAAGCCCCACAATATGGTAGATTCCGTTGGCCATATCTTTGATTTGGGACTAGAGCTTAGTGGGATCTGGCTTGCCTTCCCATATCAGGGTTAGATTTTCAGAAAATGTACAATTGGCAGCTCTACACATTAAGTAAATTCTGCGGCAATTAGGCGGCAATTTTGCTAATACTAGGTAAATTCAAGTATATTTGGCATTGCATAGATTCTAGCAATCTGTTTTGAACTTTATTATTGTCTTAAATGCGTGTTAATTGAGAGGATTGGTGAAGATGAATTGTACATTTTCTGGTGATCTGACCCATCAATGCCCAATATAATCTAATAGGCGAGTTGCATAACTGCCATTTTGAATCTTGATTCACATGGAATTATTGGAGTAATGGTACAGTCTCAAATCTATGGAAAACATGCCATGTTTAGCATGGACTGTTTATCAATGGCGATATGCCAATATCCGTGTGACATACATGTTTCCATGATGCAAGTCTCCATCTTTCCCGTCATGCATTTGGTTTTTATAGCTCATTTATACAAACTCTGATATTGGTGAATACATTCTTGCAATTTAAGATAAAAAAAAACTGTCCAAATATGTGTATAATTATTGTACAGAATCCAACCCATCATGCACTGTAACATACAGACATGCGCAGTGGCACATGCAAATCCCCTATAGAAGACGTGTATGCCCCACATCGTATCAAAGCTGCATTTTATTATTACACCAAAAACAAACCTTACTAAATTTACTAGTTGTTTGATCAATATTTTGCAATAAATTATCAATATTTAGCTGCTGTTATATTTATGGGTAAGATTTTCAGAAAATGTACAATTGGCAGATAAACATATTTTGTAGTTCTGCTAAATTGGACTGAAAAATCATCACCACTAGGTATATATGGGTATATTTGGTATTGCCTTGATTCAAACAGTCTGTCTGGTTATGTTGAACAGTATTTTTAACCTGATTTTTGTCTTAAATTTGGGTTATTTGAGGGAATTGGTGAAGGTGAATTGTACCTATTCTGAACATCTGACCCATATAATTATGCTTAAACAAGAATTTGAAGTCGGCTCAAAGAAAACAAGCGCCGGTGAACGATAATAAGTGAACCCACTGCAAAAATGCTGAGTCATTGGCAGCCCTGCCGCAAAAACAAGCGGTTCAATCCCAGAATATTTAAGAAAAGTCGAATGATTTCAAATTATATAATACCTATCCGACTACATGTTGACTGTTATATCTGACTACATACACACATGTTGACTTATAAAATATCTGTTCTTATTTTACAGGTGAGTATATTATCCTGGATTTACAAGTGGTGATAAGGAGTTAGACAACATTGGAATAAGTATTTGTTTTTTTATCTCTAAATATAAGGATAATGACCAACATCAGAGCAACTTAGGGAATCCATCATATTATGTTTTAAGCTTAGGAGTGAGTGAGTGAGATTGGTGGCTTTACGCCCTTATCAACACTTTGAAGTGTTATATTAAGGGCGGGAGAGCTGTGAAGGACGCAGTTTATGATCATACCCAGGAAATAGAGATAGAGAAGAAGGGAGAGAGAGACAGAGAAAAGAGACAAAAAGGCCCTTTAAGGTCTTACCCAGGACCAGGCACTTTAAGGTCTTACCCAGGACCGTTAAGCTTAGGATACATGGAGCACTGATATGAACGATTTGTGAATTGGGCTAAATTGAGTGTAGTCTACACAATATGCGAGTGAAATCGCCAAAAAATGTACAATTCACCTTCACCAATCCTCTCAACTAAGCCCAAAATTAAGACATAGATGGGGTTCAGAATTCAGTTCAACATACCCAAACAGATTGCTTGAACCAATGCAATATAAAATATACTCAGACATACCTGGAATTGACCATTTTCCAGTCTAATTTAGCAGAATTTACTAATTGTGCAACGCTGCCGATTGTGCATTTGCTGAAGATCTGACCCATTCATAGTATCAGATCTATGGCTCAGATTTTCAATAAATGTACAATTAGCAGCTGTACACATTTAGTAAATTCTGCTAAATAAGGCTGCAATCTGGTCAATACTAGGTAAATTCAAGTATATTCGGCACTGCATTGATTCTAGCAATCTGTTTGAACTGTATTTTGAACTTTATTTTCTTCTGAAAATTGGCTTATTTGAGAAGATTGGCGAAGTTGAGTTGTACATTTTCTGAAAATCTGACCCATGTGTGTGTCAAAACTGTACAAATATTATAGCAAGACGGTTGAATATTCAAGACAGGATCTTATAAAGCCTTCACGAAACATTGCCCCCAAGACCAGTTTTATACTCCATGTAATGTTCGTGTTATTCTTCCCATCTCCACTTATCTTTTTCGATACAGAAACTACAATTATTTATTGCTTTCAATAGCCCTGCGAGCTTTCAGATTAAAAGAAGAATAGAGAATTAAAAAGCAATTTACCACCTTCGCTCTGGGTGTAGCTCCACCAGATAGGATGTTAGAATTTATAGGGAGATTGCCATTTTATGAGGCCGTGGGGTCTGACTGACATTAAAAGTTCATAAAGTCCTGATTACATTTCCCCTCTTCCGACGCGATTGCGTAGTATGCGGGAGCGCAATTGCCTTGACTGCTCCTCAATCGTGGCTACGTGATGAGTGGGGTAGGGTTGTTTGTTCAGTCCATTGGAATGTTACCTACAGGCTTGACTCCTATTTTCGCTCAGCGGTCGTTGCGGTTGTATTCTGTAGTGCATTCCCAATCCGAATACAAATACACTTTAACTCAATTCAATTCAATTCAAAATATTCTTTATTTGTACCTAAATATTTTGTACAAATAGGAGCCATGTTTCAGAAACGTATTCCTGGTCTTCCTGCATGGTCCTTGACTATATATATATAAAGATTTTTATTCCGATCCTTGACAATACATTCAATAATTTGCATATTCATACATATTGAATCACAAGAAAATCAGGAATTGGGCATTAATAACCATCTGTAACCAGGTCTTCCAGATCAGCCAATTATACACCACTAGGATGTATAAGTTTTAGATAATATGTGTAAAGACCAGAAAGTTATTTGTTGCTGCACTAAAATGTCTACAGTAAATATCTTTGTTGTTACACAAACTGTCTACACAAAATATTTAAACTATTTGGACATAGTAAATCAGCATTAATGAATAGAGTAAATAAAATAAAATCTGAAATACCTTGACTATACCTTCATAAACTGGGTTATGATACCGGTTAGTTACCACTGATAGACGCCGGTGTATACAGTTTAAGTGATGAGGTTTCTTTGGTATTTCTTATACAACATGTTAGATATTCACATATTTGTGTATTTTTTATATTATGCTTTTTAAAACAACAAAAAAAGGAGTCTGGGGCCAACAATATAACTGTCATTTATGAAAAGAAATGTTTATGAAATAAAGGTACCTTTGGCCTCCATTAACCCTGTGATGTCAACCTTCTCACACGAATGTGGTATTAATTATAAGAGAATTAGGTGGTGATTTCATAGGCTATAATTTCAAGCCAGAGAAACACCTGAATACTTGTATCAAAGTAATATCATCTGCATAATGCTTGATGTTTGCCTCTCTTCTCCCTATTTTAATGCCCTCTATATGGGACAGATTTTCAGAAAATGTACAATTCGCCTTTACCAATCCTCTCAAATAACCCACATTTAAGACAAAAATGAGCTTCAAAATGCAGTGTAACATAACAGAACTAATACTTTAAATCAATGCGACACCAAATATACTCAGATATACCCGGTATTCTTCATTTTTCAGCCTAATTTAGCAGAATTTCCTAAATGTGTAGAGCTGTCAATTGTACATTTTCTGAAAATCTGACCCACTTGTTGGTCTAATAGCCCAACCATCGTTGTAAAAAGACATTAATATTGCTGTTAAAGAAGATTAATGGCACTTGCGTTCTGCAAGAGTCATTCCTTAGGAATACCACAGCCCAACCTTTCCTTGCATGTTTCCGCGGGGGTGGAACCAGGAATTGATGTAAGGGAGAGAGGGATGTGGTGTGGAACGATGGGGGTTCGGGACTAGCCTAGGCTAGAGATATCATGCATTCAGTGAAATATGGGAGAGAACTGTTATAATAGGGGGTTTGCATAGCCGCCATTTTGAATATTGATTCGCATGGAATTATGGGACTAATGGTACAGTATACAATCTCTGGAAAACATGTCATGTTCAGCATGGAATATTTATCAATGCTCTAATGTCAGTATCCATGTGTTATACATGTTTCCATAACACTAGTCCCCATCCTTCCCATCATGCATTTGTTTTTCATAGATCATGTTTATAAGATCTGATGATGGTGAAAACATTCATGCAATTATGATGAAAAATGTTGCCAAATATTTGTGTCAGATTTCTACAGATTCCATCCCAGAATGCACTGCAGTAGACATGCGCAGTGAGACATGCAAATCTCCTATTGAAATGTTTATAATTATATAAACATTTCAATAAAAACAAACAATATATTGTTTGGTTCTATCTGGTGCAAAAAACAGAAATGCTAAATCTTTTAAAAACAGATTGTTATTTCCCGAAAATTTCCCAATTGTGGTAGGGGATATTTGATTGTGGGGTTTGGTCAGTAGTCCTGACATGTCCATCACATTATCTTGCTTGCAATGCTTTCGACACATTCAGATCTATAAGGGTCAGATTTTCAGAAAATGTACAATTCAACTTCGCCAATCCTCTCAAATAACTCAAATTTCAGACGAAAATAGAATTCAAAATACAGTTCAGCCTAACCAAACGGATTGCTAGAACCAATGCAATGCCGAATATACTTGAATTTACCTAGTATTGACCAACTTGCAGCCTAATTTAGCCTAATTTACTAAATGTGTACAGCTGCCAATTGTACATTTTCAGAAAATCTGACTCATATAATAGATTATGTTCTTGCAGAAGCATGATGCAGTTTGTTAAACATGTTAGCCTGTCCTGAATATAGGCCAAAACAGACCACTTGAACAACCGCACACGGGGCGAATTAACAATATATCAATCGTTTGACGTTGGTTTGACTAGATATATCTTTATTTGATTGGTATCCTCTGAACAGATGGTGACTTTAGAGAGTTTATCTTCAGCTTAGTCATATATTGTAGGTATTTCCACAGCTGGGAATGTACCTTTACGACTGCACTTATCATGAGCGGTGCATAATATACAGTATAATTAGGGAGGTTCCGCAAGCAAACGTATCTCAATACGTCACTTCTGAGATCGGGTGTTATCTTGTATAAGAGGTAGAAAAAAGCTATTTCCGATGCAGTGCTCTTGGCACATACACTTCCAGTTCCATAGCTATGAAGTATGCAACATGATGCGAAGGTGCTGGCTACTTTCGTTGGAGTTGATAAATTTCTACAGAGTTTGGAATTTACATGCTCTGATTATGCTAGACAGGCTGAGGGAACCTTGGTTAATGTCTGATTAAAATGTTGATCACCATGAAAGCGGTCCTGGGTAAGACCTTAAAGTGCCTGGTCCTGGGTAAGACCTTAAAGTGCCTTTCTGTCTCTTTTCTCTGTCTCTCTCTCCCTTCTTCTCTATCTCTATTTCCTGGGTATGATCATAAACTGCCTCCCTCTCAGCTCTCCCACCCTTGATATAACACTTCAAAGTGTTGATAAGGGCGTAAAGCAACCAAAATCACTCACTCACTCATTTACAAAAGGAGGCGACTGGTGCGTATGCTGGCGGAAATGCGTATATTGTCGACGCACGTCATGGTTGCGCTATTTCTACCTCCTTTCGCCCACTAGTTGAAGTTTTGTTGTATGAAAACATGTGAAAAACATGACTGTTTAGATGAGATCCCTGTTGAATACCCCATGCTGAACATAACATGTTTTCTATTGCTTCTACAATGCATGACATAAGGGTCAGATTTTCAGAAATTGTACAATTGGCAGCTGTACACATTGAGTAAATTCTGCTAAATTAGGCTGCAATTTGGTCTATATAAGGTAAATTCGAGTATATTTGGCATTGCATTGATTCTAGCAATCTGTTTGGTTAGGTTGAACTGTATTTTGAACTTTATTTTCGTCTGAAATTTGGGTTATTTCAGATGATTGGCGAAATTGTATTGTACATTTTCTGAAGATCTGACCCATAAAGTTCCCATAGTTCCATGCGACTCGAGATTCTAGAAGGCGGACATGCAATGCAAATCCCCTATTGGCTTTGTTTGGATTGTAGTGTTATTATGCGAACTTGAAGCTTCAAGTTTTCACAATAATCATTCATTGGATGGGGTGTAATAAATCCCGGATCCACCGTAATTGAGTACCCACAGTGGCTAAAGTATTGCCCTCATTCTTCTCACGAGGGGTCGCTCTCAGGTTCTACACTCAAGCACCCACTAGTAGGAGAACGCTGGCAATAAATTGCCTCATGGGTCAGATTTTCAGAAAATGTACAATTCACTTTCACCAATCTTTTTTAAATAACTCAAATTTCAGACGAAAATAAAGTTCAAAATTCACTTCAACCTAACCAAACAGATTGCTAGAATCAATGCAATGCCAAATATACTCGAATTCACCCAGTATTGGCCAAATTGCAGCCTAATTTAGCAGAACTTACTAAATGTGTACAGCTGCCAATTGTACATTTTCTGAAAATCTGACCCTCATGCATCCTTGGTAGCTTTCACGTACGTCCTAAGGGGGTTTCATTTGAGGGTTGTGGACCCAGAAACCCCCCGAGACCACCCTACCTCCCCTACCCCTCAATCTAGCACCGTGGATGATACATAGGTCAGATTTTCAGAAGATGTACAATTCACCTTCACCAATCCTCTCAAATAATCCAAATTTCAGACGAAAATGAATTTAAAAATACAGTTCGACCTAACCAAACAGATTGCTAGAATTACTACAATGCCAAATATACTCAGATTTACCTAGTCTTGACAAAATTGTAGTCTAATTTAGCAGACTTTACTAAATGTGTACAGCTGCCAATTGTACATTGTCTGAAAATCCGACCCACATAAGCAATGACTTTAGAGTATCTGTTTGCCCTGTGAGGGGGAACCATGTAAAAAGGATCGGTTATAAAGATAGGAAGAAGATGACTTATTGGGCCTCCATGTACCTAATGTATCATTGCCACTGGAGAATGTATACAATGCCCATAAATAGATGACCTGGACGATAGACTATGGTTTGTAAAGGAAAAAATAGAAAGATATGTCCTAGCAATCTAGACGGCTCGCTGCTAAGAAAATGTGAAGCTTTTTTATAAAAGGCATCTCGTCATCACTCATTTTCCTTTCATGCAAGCATACAATCAGCATGACTATATTATTAACAAGACTTGTGGATACATGCGTAGAACTCTATAGAAGGCAATTGGTTTTATGAGTAAGATTGTCTCCGAGGGAATGGGCTCATCAAGCCGGTCTCTATCCAGGCCGAGTCAGTTTAGCATAAGTTATATCTCAACCAGACTATAAGGCATGGGGCCTGTTGCATAAGAAATCCTACCTTAAAATGTGATGTGTTCCAGGGAAATAAGTCATAAGTCGCAAAATTGATATTTTTTTAAGTGTTTATTTTACAAGGTCACTTTATTGCGATGTTCTGATTCTTAGGGAGTTTATCACTTATTGTTATATCGATCGGTGTATCAAATTTCAGGACGATGCATGTAATATATCCTTTCGTTTTAAAGCTCAATGTATGGACAATATTTAGTTACTATACTGGTTATTACCCCCCAGAAATATTGTTAACTTAAAATCTAGAAATACTAGTTAAGGAATAATTTTCGAGGTTTTTTCTGGTCGCGGTCTCTATAGCGTCAGGGAGTTCGAGGGCGAAGCCCGAGAATTCCCTGACGCTATAGAGACCGCGACCAGAAAAATCCGAGAAAATTATTGCTTTTAGAAGAGAATTGATGAGATTCCCTTAATGTTAGAGCAAAAAAGATAGACAAACCTTCTTTATTCCGTCCAAA
Organism: Sthenelais limicola; assembly: GCA_942159475.1. Taxonomy (NCBI): domain Eukaryota; kingdom Metazoa; phylum Annelida; class Polychaeta; order Phyllodocida; family Sigalionidae; genus Sthenelais; species Sthenelais limicola. The sequence goes on from OW804096.1 coordinate 6,898,455, forward strand.
AACATCCAAAAACATCCGAAAACATCCAAAATATCATGCAAATCGTCAGCCTGTCTATGAGACCGGAAGTGCACTGCTTTAATCGGAACCTATATAATACCGCGACGGCTGACCGAATGAAGCTTCAGCCACAACAGCCAATCAGAGGAGCGTATTTGCTAATGTTTATGTACAGCCAGCCGGCCTGTTTTTGCAAGGTTCCGCTGCTTGCTATCCAAAGCATCGGACACCGCGTTAGTCGAAATCTAAATGATACCGCGACGGCTGGCCAAGTGAAGTGGGCGGGGCTTAGCGGAGAAACAGCCAATCAGAAGTGCGTATTCGCTAATGTTTATGTTCAGCGAGCCGGCCTGTTTTCGCAAGGTTCCGCTGCTTGCTATCCAAAGCATCGGACACTTCCGGTTCTCGAATGCCGTGTTGCGTGTGTCTAGGGACTTAAAAAAGAAATAAATAAAAGATTTGAATCGGTAGAAATGATTTAAATAGTGTTTGAGCCCGATAGCGAAGATTTAGTCGACGGGAATCGAGTAATAAATGAATGGCCAGTTCAGAAGCTATACGTGCTTACGTTTCGTAGACCGGAAGAGATGTGGAGATCCTTCGGCATACCCACTCATGTGCACGTTCACTTGGCGTTGCATTGTGTACGGTAGTCTATATAGCGCACGGAGGATTTCATTCGAAAGTGACCCGCAACTAGCAACTAGGCTTCTAAATTAGTTTCAACCACATACGCTAGATGTCAGCACAAACTTAGGGAGAAGTTGATCTATGGAGTTGATCTATGGAGACGAAAGAATTGATCTATGGAGACGGAAGTATTGATCTATGGAGACGGAAGTATTGATCTATGGGGAAGTCTTGATCTATGGAGACGGAAGTCTTGATCTATGGAGACGGAAGTCTTGATCTATGGAGACGGAAGTCTTGATACTGATCTATAGGGACTGTTACTGCTCTATAGGGAGTCTTGAGACTGAACTATAGGCTTGATACTGATCTATAGGGACGGTTTTATGGGGACGGAAGTGGTTTAGAGGGAATCTATAAAGAAAAAAAACCTCCCAGAATCTCATCAGATCGATTCTAATACTTATTAGATTATTAGAGTTAATTTAATGTAACTGGCCTTCCAAATGAAATAAAAAAAAAAAAAAAAGAGTGTTTACTATCATTAGAATCCACTTGATCTCATTTTTCCAAATAGGATGGTATCTCGAAATCTATTTTTTGGGACTCATGACTCATTTCCTTAAAACACATCACAAATGTTCCTTGCTAAGCTATTTCTCCTTGCTTATAGGGTAGCTCTACTGTAGGAATACGAATTAGCATTGTCTGTATAGGAAATTTCTTCTCTATAATTTCCTTACTAGATACCTAGCAAGGGAAAGTAGCTAAGGAAGGAGAATAGTAAGTAAAGGGCCTAATCCACTAAGCCGATTCTCATGTGGTTCTCACAGAATTCAGTGCAAAAGAGTTCTCTGTGGTGCAAAATTGCATGAGAATCGGCTTAGTGGACTAGACCCTTAAGGATTTCTGGCATGTGACATCTGACCCATATATTGTTCTTACCAGAGAATTCACTTTAACGCAACTGTCACGATCATATTGTCTGTACAACATTTCTCTATTCCTTAACTCTGTCTTAGACCATCATAGTTCTTGTATTCTAATTATTTTTTTATCATTGACGCCTTGTAAAAATTACAATGCCACCAAATTAAAACATAATTAACACCCATTCATACCGATCAGATGTTGGTACAGGGTTAAGAGCGACGCATACAAAACATGCACTTGAAGGTTTAGAAATTAAAAATTCCTACCATCACAAATCGCTTTAATTGTCAAAGCGAAGCGAATAATAAGCGCGAAAATAAATCAAAGGACGCTGCATGAGACCTAATAGGACAGTCTCAGATAAAATCAGACTTTCTTCATACAATCAGCCACAGAGGCCCATAAAATATAATGGCTCAAAAGGAAAATGGGTTCGGTTTCATTATTATTATCAGGGGAGCACAGAATATATTAATGAAAATTGACTCATTAAAGAGCGTTGCTGCACAAGGGAAGAAGGGATCCTGTGGTGTAGTATGTGGGTCAGATTTTCAGAAAATGTACAATTCGCCTTCACCAATCTTCTCCAACAACCCACATTTAAGACAAAAATGAGTTTCAAAATGCAGTTTAACATAACAGAACTGATACTTTAAATCAATACGATCCCAAATATACTCAGATATACCCGGTATTCTTCATTTTTCAGCCAGATTTAGCAGAATTTATTAAATGTGTAGAGCTGCAAATTGTACATTTTCTGAAAATATGACCCATGTACACAAATCTCTCATACACTGACGTGTTTTATCCACCCAGTTCATCCACGTAATATCTTGTACTATGGGTGAACTCGCTTGAAGATGTTCAATTGGCCTTCGACAATCTTTTCAAATTATAATGAATCAAATTTAAGATAGAAATGAGGTTTAACATACAGTTCAACGTAGCCAAACCGATCTTTTGAATCAATGCTGTACCCAGGATATACCTGGTATTTATCATAAATTTTCAGCCTCATTTAATGGAATACACTAAATATGTTGAGCTGCCAGTTGTACATTACCAAGGGGCCTAACCCATATATGGGTCATATTCTGAAAAAATGTACAATTCACCTTCACCAATTCTCTCAAATAACCCAAATTTAAGACAAAAATAAAGTTCAAAATACAGTTCAACCTAACCAAACACATAGCTAGAATCAATGCAATGACGAATATACTCGAATTTACCTAGTATTGACCAAATTGCAGCCTAATTTAGCAGAATTTACTAAATATGTATAGCTGCCAATTGTACATTTTCTGAAAATCTGACCCATATATACTAAAATAAATACCATTTGTTTGTTATACTGGAATTGGATGAGGTAATTATGGATAGTATTGTCAATGGAGACTCAGCTAGACTAAGCATGCACATGCCCCATTGACTGAAGTGTTATTACTTGCATTTCATGGCTACCCCGCATATAATACAATATAAAACCTAATAAAAATTGATTGAAATGGCATTTGATATCCATTCCACCAAGAATTATAATCACAACACATCATCTTATTATATGTTCCATATATTTATAGCCATAAGCGAAACAAGGATTTTGAGACACTATTATGTTTGAAAAGATGGGATTAAGTGGATTTCAACGATGTTATCAATTAAGGAAAGGTTGTATTTCTTTTTTTATGCGTGAATCTTTTGACTTTTGAATAGAAAGTTTTTCTAAACATACTCCATTGGATGACCTTAGAAACGCAAGGATAAATTTGATACACTGTCTTGAAATTTGGTACATTTGTGATCCGTTTTAGGAAAATGAGTCATTAGTCGCAAAATATGAATTTTGAGATATCCCCATATTTTAAAAGAGGAGATCAAGCCGATTCCAACGATAGTAAACACTAGGGCACCTAATAAGAATTTCTATATTTTAAGTTTGATATTTCTATTTTTGAAAAAAAAAGTTTGCAGTGTTCATGGATGGGTAATTACCAGTAAAGTAACTAAATATACTCCATACGAAGGCCATCAAAACGCAAGGATATGTTTGATACAATGTCCCGAAATTTGTTATATGGATTCATATGACTACAAGGGATAGACCTTCTAACATTCAAAATATTTCAATAAAGAGATTCTGTGAAAAAATCACTTTGAAAAATATCAATTTTGCGACTTATGACTCATTTTCCTGAAACATATCACATTTATTCATGCGACTAAAAACACTAAATACCCCAAGGAGGAGAACCTTTCTACAAAAATATCTTGTGAATAAAACATTTTGAAAAAATATTAATTTTGCGACAGACTCATTTTCTGTAACACATCACATGTTCAACATAGTGGCGTTCAGCTATTTATCGTATCATAGCCTAAGATTCATATTCACAAATTGGCAGTAATTATGAGTTAGTTCTAATTCATTTAGGTAATTAGTAATCTCCGCTCTTGCACTCAAAGACAATAATTGTCAACATTATTTGGAGAATGATACTAGCAAAGTGCCATATGTGACATTTTTAAGATTCGGAGAGGTTCATTCTCTTGGAAATTTGAACCAAAGTAAGTACCATAATATTCCCTAATCTCCCCCCGACAGTTGCAAGCAATGACTGAATGACCCCCAATGAATCACTACTGCAGCGATTCATCAACGAAATTAATTTATTTCTTGATATAGCTAGGAAAATTGCAAACATCCAAGTTACATTCCTTTGAACGTTGAAGATTTCCTTCATTTTCCACTACAACGATCTGCAATTAAATTAATGGGAAACAATTTCCTTGCTTGGTAATGAGGCCTTGAATGAATTCAGAGATTTTTAACGCGTGAATGGGGGGAATTTCCAGGCGAGATTGTGATTATTTTTTATCTGAGGAAATCAGCATGGTCTCTGCAAGCTCAATCTTAAAAGTAAAGGCACCCTGAGCTTCGGAGATAGACCTGGGAACTATTTGGGAATTCCAAAGACTTAAGTCATCTTTTTTAGCATCCGGGATGAACATTACTGGGTAAGATTTTCAGAAAATGTACAATTCACTTTCACAATCCTCTCAAATAACCCAAATTACAGACGGAAATAAAGTTCAAAATACAGTTCAACCCAACCAAACAGATTGCTAGAATCAAGGCAATCCCAAATATACTCGAATTTACCTAGTATTGACCAAATTGCAGCCTAATTGTGCAGAAGTTACTAAAATGTGTACAGCTGCCAATTGTACATTTTCTGAAAATCTTACCCTACTATGGTTATGGCGGGTGTAGAGCTGTCAGTGGCCATGGGTTGGAGGGAGTGAGGCTGTCTTTGGTAGCTTAGATGGTAACAGTGCCAGACATGGTATACCGAGGTGGTGGGTTCGATTCCTTGCAATGTCACAGCATTAATGTACTGTCCTTCAGGAGTCGTATTAAAGACTGAATATAATGTAGCAACAGGAAAAAAGAAATCCAGGAATAAGTTGTGGGGAAGAATCCTTAGTGAACTAGAAGGGGATGGGGAGTAAAAGTCTCATCGGTACATACCCTAGTGTATACAAAGAACACTACATCTATGTTTAATGGTAGTCGAATGACTCTTTTTTTACTTATTTTGATTGAAGAAGTATTATAAATTCAATATTGTTAAGGGTGTGAACGAAAATCGAGAAAATACCAAAAAAACTACAAAACATAAAGGTACGACAAGGAAGTCAGTTTAGAATTGTAAGAGCCACGATGGCAGACTATGTTGAATAAAAACCTTTAAAAACAAAAAAAAGACTGAATATAAATTTGTTCTTCTTAAAGAGTGTTTTCTTTAAACCAGGAGCACAAAGAGGAGTATTAGACCAAACTATCCTTTTAGATTGTAATTATGCAATAAATTTACACATAGCGCGATTCCACGATTATCTGATTATGATATTAGATAAATATTTCATGTTTAGTAATAATGCTTTGCCAAATAAATCTGTGTGGGGGTAGTTGGGTCAGATTTTCAGATAATGTGTAACTCACCTTCACCAATTCTCTCAAATAACCCAAATTTCAGACTAAAATCAGGTTCAAAATACTGTTCAACATAACCAAACAGACTGTTTGAATCCAGGCAATACAAAATACAATCATAAAGTGTTGATGATTTTTCAGTCCAATTAAGCAGAATTTACAAAATATGTTGATCTGCCAATTGTACATTTTCTCAAAATCTGACCCAGTTGTCCGCGATATACTACAAACGGAAACATAGTATAGCAGCTCCTACATCTATCCCATCTCGCCAACCTCCCTTCCCCCTCCCTCGCCTCTTACATCTCCACGCCCCCACCCCCACCCATACCCAACAGCCTCCGCACAAATCAACCCAAATATCCGCCTTTTGACCAAGCAAAAGGAAAGAGAACAAGCCCGAATAGTACGACTATAGCGCCCTCAGATGCTGCATCTATAACCATGTATACAGTGTGTCCTGTTTATCAGATAAAGGGAATGAGATGAAAACACCCAAGTTGAGAATATTCGATGCAATGTCATGTTTGGATATCCTGAATTATGCACCCGTTGATGTATGTTGATCCCGTGTACTCAATAAGGCACTCTGGTGCCCCTTTCAGTGACTACTCTGCACCGGAAAGGGCAAAAGTGATCCCGTTGCACCGGGTATTACGTGTATAAATCATTGAGAACTATAGAGAGTTTGACCGCGCAGTTCGGGCCCGTTCCGCTGAGGGGCGCCACCTCGGTGGTATATGGGTCAGATTTTCAGGAAATGTACAATTGGCAGATCTACAAATTTAGGAAATTCTGCTGGATTTGGTTGAAAAATGATGAATAGCCTACCTGGTATATCTGAGTATATTTGGTATCGCATTGATTTGAATTATCAGTTCTGTTATGTTAAACTGCATTTTGAAGCTCACTTTTGTCTTAAATATGGTGTATTTGAGAGGATTGGTGAAAGTGAATCGTACATTTTCTGAAGATCTGACCCATAACGCAAGTGGACCCTTTTGACCTCTGCGCCTACACCTGAGGGTTGCAATAACGGACGCCATGTTGGGTTGTGAGCGATAATAGGTGTAGTTAAGGTCGCTCACCTGTGGCTCGACCTTGACCTTCGCTTGGTGGAATGTTGATTAAATAACCTTTTTATGTGACTTTCATTCCGCGTAGAAAGACCAAAATAAGAGGATGAGGAGGGGGCCATTATAGCTACAATGTCGATTATACTTGTTCTTGTGCGGGAGCTCCAGTCAAAGCCCTTTAGCAACAATGGCGGTTTATATGAGTCTGTATAAGCCTCTAAAGGGCCTTGATTTATGTATGGATTCACCTTTTGTGCCATATTAGTGCAAAAGGCATGTATTGTAGCTTGGAAATGAATGTCTGTGAGGATCAATATCTCTAGTTGATGGGTCAGATTTTCAGAAAATGTACAATTGGCAGATCAACATATTTTGTAAATTCTGCTAAATTGGACTGAAGAATCATCAACACGTACTAGGTATGGGTATGTTTGGTATACCCTTGATTCAAACAGTCTGTTTGGTTGTGCTGAACAGTATTGTGAACCTGAATTTTGTCTTAAATTTGGGTTATTTGAGAAAATTGGTGAAGGTGAATTGTACATTTTCTGAAAATCTGACCCTGATATTACATTGTTGGTGCCTTCCACATTTGTATACAAAATTATAAAATAGCCAAATTAAAAATATTCACATATTTTCATGTTGCTATAACATATTTGTGATATGATATTAGACCTTACCTTGGAAACAAACAGACCATGAAAAGTTGTTTTTTTATTTCTTTTTTAAAAATATCGTTATTGGCCACATCACATTTGATAGTTACAATATAGTTACAATATAGTTACAAAATATACGCATAACCAGCAAAATGACTTTTGTTCATATGTCCCCTTGTTTAATATCATTATTAGGAAAATAAATTATTTTAGTCAAATATCTATTGTTGTTGAACCAAATGGATCAGATTTTCAGAAAATGTACAATTAGCAGATCAACACATTTAGTAAATTCTGCTAAATTAGACCGACAAGTCGTATATCTGAGTATATTTAGTATTGCCTTGATTCAAACAGTCTGTTAGGTTATGTTCAACTTCATTTTGAACCTGATTTTTGTCTGAAATTTGGGCCATTTGAGAGAATTGGTGAAGGTGAATTGTACATTTTCTGGCGATTTCACCCAAATGTAATTTGACAGCCCACCCACGCCTATATAGCCACACAACCCTGCTCCCATGTCCTAACTTTCGACCACAGCCGTAATCCCTCCTGCTCTTACCAATGACTGGACGCTTAGTCAGGGTGGATTGGTCATTCAATGACCCACAAATAAGCAGATTTGGACATTGAGGTGGTGGTAGGGGTGATGGTGGTGGCGGTGGTGGTGGTGGTGGTTGAGGGTGATGAATGATAACCCTGACTGGACAATACCATACTTCTCAGTCCGGGGATACCATAAATCCTCTCTGGTGAGAAGCTTGTTCACACCCAGTGACCGTGGGGGGTTTAGGCCTGGGTATGCACAGGGTGTTAGAAAATGTACAATGCGCTTTCACCAATCTTCTAGCATATTCATCCAGCCCTCTAAAAATAACCCACACTTAAGACAATAATGAGGTTTGAAATACAAACAGTTCAACATAATGGAAGGACTGCTATAGCAGAGACTACCTCCTTTTTCACCAATAGTTAGAGAGAATTTGCGATGGGTTACAGAAAAATGAGTCGCAAGTCGCAAAAAATTTATTTTGAGATGCCATCATATTTTAAACGAGTAGATTCCAATGATAGTAAACATTAGGACTTCTAATAAGTACTTATAATTTTATTTTTGAAAAGAAAAGTTTGCAATATTTTTGGGTGGACAGTTACTAGTAAAGTAACTAAATATACTCCATAACATTACCTTAGAAAAGCAAGGATACATTTAAAACAGTCTTGAAATTTGGTACATGGATTCATGCTACAGAAAGCGTTAAGCACCTCAAAAATAAAAACGTTCCCACAATTTTTTTTTATACATCTTGTGAATAAATCACTTTGAAAAATAGCAATTTTGCGACTTGTGACTCATTTTCCTGTATCTTCATTTCCAACCTAATCTAGCAGAAATTTCTAAATGTGTGCAGCTGCAGATTTTATCGATTTTCTGACGCCCTGACCCACATAAGCTCTGTAAACTGAATTGGCATTGATGTAAGATCATTAAATTGGGCCTGTTTCGACTAATATTTACTTGATGTTCTAATATTTACTTGATGATTGTAATTGTTTAGAATGGATGGATTGGGTGTCATGCACCACATTTGTCTGCAACAGGGTCAGATTTTTAGAAAATGTACAATTGTCAGCTGTATAAATTTAGTAAATTCTGCTAAATTAGGCTACAATTTGTGTAATACTAGGTAAATTTGAATATATTCGACCTTGCATTGATTCTAGCAATCTGTTTGATTAGGTTAAACTGTATTCTGAACTTTATTTTCGTCTGAAATATGGGTTATTTGAGAGGATTGGTGAAGGTGAATTGTACATTTTCTGAAAATCTGACCCAACAACGCAAAGCTTCAGGATTCACTTCCTTTTGTATGCACCATGCACCTTCCTGGGTCAATATTCCCAGCATGACTTCTGGTAATACACACCTATCAGGGCTTTCATAAACCCTAGTTCTCTGGATAATAAAAGATAAGATAGTAGGTACTCTGAACCATAAAGAGTTAGCACAGTGCAGGATTTGTCAGGGTTTAGTCCCTGTTTGTTGGACTGGCCGGACAGTTAATACACATACAGACCAGTTGTACTAGTGTTGGACTGGCCGGACAGTTAATACACATACAGACCAGTTGTACTAGTGTTGGGCTGGCCGGACAGTTAATACACATACAGACCAGTTGTACTAGTGTTGGACTTCCGTTTCCAGCCGACCGCTTACATCAACGAAAATACAAAACAATATTAACTGCCAAAAACGGCACGATCCACTGGTTCAATTTGCTTCAAAATCGTTTCTAAATTGTTGTTAATGATAGTAAGAGCCCAATAAAAGGGGACTAAAGCCATTAGATCCTTTGTTTATGGTCCTTCGTTTTCTCTAAGCCTCCCGGAAACAATTCGCCTCGGCTTGGTTTCCCCGGAGGCTTAGAGAAAACTTAGGACCATAAACTCAGGATCTAACTGCCTACTAGATAACAGAAACAATGATGGAAACGAAAGGCTCTCACACCTTGCATAATATGTATAGAGAGATTTTTTTATTTCTGAGTTTATATACTTTTTACATGAACAGTCAAAGGTAGAACTCTATTGTTTTTACAAATAAAGTTGATTAATCTATTCAGTCATTTTCAGTTGGTCGAGGGGGGCGGGTGTTTTTGTCACCGATACACGTGGTGATACATAGAAATAAGTTAGCAAAATCTGTGTTCACAGGTCTTGCACCTAATTACTCCTTTTCCAGATTACATACGTTACATATTATGCAGTGATCAGCCATTGGGATAACGTTGTCTGGGTTAAATCGCCAGAAGATGTACAATTCGCCTTCTCCAATCCTCTCAAATAACCAAAATTAAATTAAGACAAACATGAGGTTCAAAATTCAGTTCAATATAACCAAACAGATTGTTTCAATCAAGGCTATATCAAATATACTCAGATATACCGAGTTTTGACCAGTTTTCAGTCTAATTTAGCGGATTTACTAAATGTGTAGACCTGCCAATTGTACAATTTCTGAAGATCTGACCCATCTATAGCATATAATATTATTTCAGGGTTTAGTTCAAGGGTACAACAGTGTCCTTTGTTACGCTTAATGGTATTCGAAATGTTTTACAAAGATTATACATCTTACATAAGGTCTAATAGGATGTAAATGGGTCAGATTGTCAGAAAATGTACAATTCGTCTTCACCAATCCTCTCAAATAGCCCACATTTAAGACAAAAATGAGCTTCAAAATGCAGTTTAACATAACAGAACTGATAGGAGAATTTCCTAAATGTGTAGGGCTGCCAATTGTACATGCTCTCTTCTATCAAATATACAGGGTTTATTATATGTCTATTCTATCCAAATAATCTCTATAATTTATTGTATGTATTATAATTTTATGAAACGATTTGCCTCTGATATCTAATTCTATTTCATCTTAACTTCTCTTTCAAATTCATGGAGTACACTGGAAGAGCTGATAAAAATAAAAACAGTAATTAAATAAAAATAAAAACAATAATTAAATAATTCACTAACAGCATTAATAATCATCATAAAGTTGGTGATAATGATAGAAGCCAGTGATTGATATTATAATTAATGAAAGCACTAATTAATCAATCAAATCACAAGAAAATGGTAATAATTAATTAACCAAAGTTATTTTTCAACAGACAAAAAACAGTGAAAACACAGGACATAAAACACAAAAGTCTTGATGCTGTTAGAACGGCTCCGATTGTAACGAATGATGGTAATACAATAGTGTAGTGTTCTTCTTACACAACCCAGGTTCGGACTTAGCAAAGAACAACCATAACTCAAATGTTGTAAGCACAACCAATGTTAGATTTATTCTCTCAACCCTCCGCGGGCCTCTTGCCTGAAACACAGGCTCAGAGGGCTCCTAGGTAGTTTAGCTACCTAAGGGTTCATGGTGTTTAATGAAACATACAGCATACATACACAATGATATGATGAAATAGTACATGTTGAGGGATGAAGAATGCATCACAGACACTTATACACATATTGACACATTATGGTAAATAGTATTGAACTCCATACCTATGTCTTGATAGGTAATAGCTACATTGATCATGTAGATTGATCAGATATAAAAGCAATGGCTTAGCAGTACAGCAAACAGTAGTGACCTCTGTTGGTATTCAGTAGAACTAATCAACAGCTCCAATGTATGAAATACAATGACACCTAGAGTATTGAATATCACTACAATAGAATACATGTTTCTTTAATATTATATTTAGGCAGGAATTATGAGAAATCTTTATCAAGCAGCTAAAATAACTGGGGACTACATTTCACCTTGTTCCAGTCTAACAGGAGTGATGGAATATAATGTGCAATGTGCGGAATAGGGGGTTTGCATGTGTCACTACGCATGTCTGTACAGTGCATCATGGGATGGATTTTGTTGAAATCTGGCATACAAATATTTGGCAACATTTTTATCGAAAATTGCAAGAATGTTTTCACCAATATCATAGCTTGTATAAATGATCTCTAAAAACCAAATGCATGATGGGAAAGATGGAGACGTGTGTCATGGAAACTTGCATAATAAAGTAATATTGATTTTAGAGCATTGATAAAAAGTCTGTGCTGAACATGGCATGTTTTCAATAGATTTTAGACTGTACCATTAGTCCCATAATTCCATGGGAATCAAGATTCAAAATGGCGGCTATGCAAGTCCCCTATTGAAACAAATGTATATCCAATATACTTGGCATCTCTACCTCAGATAATTACGAGTAGTACATACTAATACCAAACTCCAGATCAAGTACCAAAGCTGAATAATGATAAGCCTGGTTATAACCTATCGTATTTCAATGTGGGTAGAAGCGATCCAATTAGCTTTTCAGACAGCCTCAGTGCATCGGACAAGAAGAAATGCACGCGAACCCTAGAGCATATAGAAAGCGACCAAAGGGATATATATCTGTCAGATTTTCAGAAAATGTACAATTGGCAGCTGTATACATTTAGTAAATTCTGCTAAATTAAGCTGCAATTTGGTCAATACCAGGTAAATTCGGGTATATTTGGCATTGCATTGATTCTAGCAATCTGTTTGGTTAAGCTGAACTATATTTTGAACTTTATTTTCGGCTGGAATTTTGGTTATTTGAGAAGATTGGCGAAGTTGAATTGTACATTTTCTGAAAATCTGACCCGTATGCACCTTTCTGTCACATTAATCTAAGGTTACATATATGTGCCCTTCATAGAAAAGCCATCAGCAAGCCTGCCATAGAGGAAGACGATCTGTGTATGTGTAGAAGCAATAAAAGGCCGTTCATGACAATGTGCATTGCTCGGTTGAACCAATTTCATGCAGGTAGGGTTTCAAGGCCAAAGAATCGCCTGTCCTTGTTGGGGTAAATATTTGGCATTGAATATGATATCAGTGTCAGGTGAGTGAGTGAGAGTGGTTGCTTTACACCCTTATCAACACATTTAATATGGTTATATCAAGGGCGGGAGAGCTGAGAGGGAGGGAGTGAGTGAGATTGGTTGCTTTACGCCCTTATCAACACATTTAATATGGTTATATCAAGGGCGGGAGAGCTGAGAGGGAGTGAGTGAGTGAGATTGGTTGCTTTACGCCCTTATCAACGCATATATAATATGGTTATATCAAGGGCGGAAGAGCTGAGAGGGAGTGGGTGAGTGAGATTGGTTGCTTTACGCCCTTATCAACACATTTAATATGGTTATATCAAGGGCGGGAGAGCTGAGAGGGAGGCAGTTTATGATCATACCCAGGAAATACAGATAGAGAAGAAGGGAGAGAGACAGAGAAAAGAGACATAAAGGCACTTTAAGGTCTTACCCAGGAAATAGAGATAGAGAAGAAGGGAGAGAGAGACAGAGAAAAGAGACATAAAAGCACTTTAAGGTCTTACCCAGGAAATAGAGATAGAGAAGAAGGGAGAGAGAGACAGAGAAAAGAGACATAAAGGCACTTTAAGGTCTTACCCAGGACCACCAGCAGTTGTAGTGTACACATAGTTAGTGGATGCGTTAGTGTTGCGTTGGTGCGTTGTGGTTGCTAAATAGAGATAGAGTAGAAGGGAGAGAGAGATACAGAGAAAAGAGAGAGAAAGGTAAATATTTGGCTATGAATATGATATCAGTGTCAGCTGAGACCACCCGGAAATGTACATTGGATTTATAAAGCGATTGCATTTTGTATGCAAATAATAATGAGAGCCCACAATAGGAACTAATCCCTAAAATCCTACAAGACTAGTTCTGATTTAAATGGATTTGTGGGGATGGGCTTAGCTTTAATCTTAGATAAATCTTGACATGAAATCGGAATATTAATGATTCAATATAATTGTAGAGGAAATTATCATTAGAATTGTCTATTGCTTTTGTAATGATAATGCTGTTTTCTTATTACGATTTCAGGCCAAAACCAATTACAACAGTTCCTGTTACCTTTGTAATGTGTTCTATATTAAGTGTTGTATCCATGTCATCTAAACAAGTTTATAACAGAATCAATAATTTGTCAGCAAAACAATACAGAACAGTCCGAAAATAGATTGATTTTAAATTAAATTGATATTAAATTATGTTTATTCAGGACAACAGAAATACATTTCAGCGACAAGCGTTTATATTCTCAGAAGTTAAAAAGAAGGCGTTAAATTAGCATTGAAAATGTATGTTCTCACTGTAATAAAATTCTTAAATAAATAAACAGACATCACAATTACTTCGCAAACATAGCAAAACTGTAGGTGAACTCATTGGAACATATATACCATACCAAGGCCTTGTCTACATGGACTGGCATGTGCCACTGTGCATGTCTGTTACAGTGCATTCTGACACAGTTCATATATTTAGCAACATTTTCATCAAAGCTTGGCGAAATATTTCACCAATATCACAGCTTATACAAACGATATATTAAGTCACCGCATGAAAACTTTCCTGAGGGATAGTGCGTTTTTTTTGTAACAATTGTTTAAATTTGTTTATTGGCCCGAAATGAAAATTAGAAAAAAAGTCCAAAGGTAAATCCCCTTGCTTTCCATTGATAACCTTTGATAACTGTACACTCTCCCGCGCACCGTACCCGCGCGATACAGAGCGGCAAGTTTTTTCGTCTTCAGTGTGACGATTTTTGTCTACCGAGCACCGCGAACGCTACTGGTGAACTGTGGTGACGAAATTGCCTGAACTTCTGATACGAAAAACGGTCATTTGAATCTCGGAGACGAAATATGATATGCTCCGTATTCGCGCTCCGTTTTTCGTATTGAGTTTTGAGAACTACATATTGAAAGACCAACATAAGAAAGGTTTGTATTAAGGGAGACAGCAATGGAATGATCTACCTATAGCCGTGAGGGATAGCAAGGATATTAAAACATTCACTTCTTTGGTTTGTAACATATATATCACAGCCTCAATGTCACACATTTAAGTTTTAACACTTGTTAATGCCCCTTTTCGCTCACCCATAGTCATAGGTGTGGCATCATTTTCACACGTTTGAAAACTAAGGTGAAACTATTCGGTGTTCAGAAATCGCCACAATTGTTACAAGTGTAAGTGTCTAGGGGTAGTTGATTAGTCCGCCCTGGTTAGTCTCGATCTTGTCCGCCCTGGTCTCATTTCAAAATTAATAAATAGAGCTACTACAGTATGAAATTTCATCTCTCTACCATTTGTTTCTGCCCCAGAAATGGCCAATCTCTGGCCGCCGCATTACAACCATATACCTTAGCTATTTATATAAAATTATTGTGTATCGCACACCATACAAGCACTAACATTTACCACTCCTGATAGAGAGGACAAAATCCTCTGGCCCAACGTGTCCACAATAAACGAATTACACTGTATGTCAAAAAAATATTTCGTGTACATTTGAGTCTTTTCATCATAAGTAATTCTCACAGCCACACTCCCGCAATGCTATGAGTATTTTTTTTTTAAATATTTTTATTGGCCTAGACATTAACAAATAATAATGATTATAATGATGAGAAAAATACGCATAACTGTCCACACAGCTATATTTCATGCATTGCCCCTACGATACTAAACTACAATAAAGATTCACAATCGATGGTATTCTTGTGTCCGAACTTCTATTACATTTTTGGACTGTTACGAACGTCCATTTACGTCCATTAAATCTACAAAATAGACAAGTTATAGACAATGTGTTGAGGTGATTCAAATACTTCCAATTCTGGTACAATCTCACAATAAAGGCAGGTCTTTACATGTCAATATATCCAGGACAAAATTGTGACTGGAAACAAAATCTGAGTTGGTCTTTCAAGGCCAACTCCCCGCCAACTCCCCTATGACACATACATGTGTGTATTGACTGGCATCCCCTGATATAGTACGGACAGGCTTTACCCATAGATATTTTTAGCACCGTCGCATGGATAGGCAGAGCTAACAATACACATTGTTAGCTCTAGCCATTGTTTTAGTGTCTAGGTCAACTTGCCTGGCCTGTGTTTACCTGTGTTTTGCGCGCTCCCTTGTTCCGCATGACCTAGTAATAACTAATTATAGTCCTGTGACTGACCATCCATGCTATCATGGCCATTCTTGGACCATACCCCCAAGCCAACTATGCTGGACAACTTAATGAAAAACCCAGGTGAGTAATATCTATTGCATTAATAGTGAGCAAAGGTCTGCGACGGCTACCCCCTTATTAGTGAAACACTAACATAAATATGAGATTTGTAATGATATCCAGTTGGGAAAGTAATAGAACATCTAAAGAGTAAAATTAGTGCTACCTAAACTGACCTAACTAATAGAGGGTGGCGTCGCCACCCTCTATTAGCATTATATCAACTGTAACAGTGTAATGATGGAAGGTTAATGTGTATTTAAGTATTTTACAGTATTTTAGTTGTGTTCTCACTTCTAACAAAGGTTGGCGCATCACTGACAGTCCTCTCCCTGTAGGGTAGGTAATATCTAGAGACGCCAAAATACATTTAGTTGGATAACACTACAATTCCTATATTCTTTTTGGACTTTCACTAATTGTACATTTGAATGTACTGCCCTCGTCGCATACTTTCTCTCCCTATAGGGAAGGATAAGGGTGTGACGATCAATGAATTTTGCACTTCTTGGTTACTGTAAACGTATTTATTTTCGTGCTGATGAATTTTCGTGCACTAAGCACTTTGATACCTTTTCGTGTGGATTTAAATTCGCACACCAAGGAAGCCTAGTTTCGCACCATCAATTAGAAAGGGAACACACATACAGTGGTTGTTTTGTTTGGGATTAACGAAGTGGTTACTGGTATCAATATAGCTGTTTGTTCATGACTGTTCAACGCTGTTTCATCATACTTTTAACATATGGTGGGCTGTGTCTATGATTTGGAGATTAGACTAATTGTTTAACGAGTTAACACCAATAGCCTCATGCACACCTACCAGTTACGGGAGAGAAAGAGGATGGCACTTAGGCTTATTGTTTGCATCCTATGTAGTAATGATAATTATAGTGCATGGATGAACTTTTCATGAAAGCACATTGAGCGGACAATAATTATTTTCTATACAGTTAACTATATCTAGCATCAAATATAAAGTCTGTTCAATTGTCACTGCCTGCGGATTGTTTTAATGAATATTAATTAACCCAATTTGTCTGTTTCTTCAGGAGAAGTTCCTATCTCTGGTGACGGAGGGGCACCCCTGCATAACTCACATTCAACACCATTCACTTTGGGTGATTGCACATGGGCTTGACACTTGGATACACATATGATATGTTTATATATCCAAAGAAGCAAGGCTAATAGACAATCAAGTTGTTAGTCACAGTTAGAAACAAACTAACAGACCAATCAGTTGGGTATATATATATGCTTCACTGAGCAATGAATCACCAGTAGGCACATAATTATACACATGTATACATGACTATGGTTTGACAATTGGCACTTAAAATTCAATCAATTGATATGTCGAACTGAATAATAAAGGAGTAAACTGTGCATAATGTAAACCATTGTCTTGTCATCTCTTGCTTCAATTTCGCCAATAATATACTCATCCTTTTTCATACAGCATGGTACAGTACAATACAGTAATTGCAATATAATACCGGATATAAACAAACCATTAATTAAAGCGAATATTTTCCGTTTTCACCCTGCCGCCCCCCATGCGAAATTCACCGTCCCCGTCCCCCCCTGAATCCTGGCCCACCACGCTACCACTGCGCTAAAAATAGATTTCTGAGTGCACGAATTGCTGATACGAAAAACGCTGCGCGAACCGCTGATACGAAAAACGCTGCGCGAATACGCTGAGACGAAAAATTTCGTATCAAAAGTGGGGACAAGAATTTCGTATCCAATTTCGTATCGCGCGGATACGTTGCGCGGGAGAGTGTATATTCTTGGCTGAATATGTGGGTCAGATTTTCAGAAAATGTACAATTCACTTTCACCAATCTTCTCAAATAATCCAAATTTCAGACGTAAATAAAGTTCAAAATTCAGTTCAACCTATCCAAACCGATTGCTAGAATCAATGCAATGCCAAATATACTCCAATTTACCTAGTATTGACCAAATTGCAGCCTAATTTAGCAGAATTTACTAAATGTGTACAGCTGCCAATTGTACATTTTCTGAAAACCTGACCCATGTAATTTATGTAGTAAGTTTTCATCAGACAACTTACCAACTCCTATGATTGAATGCAAATCTAAATACAAAATAGTCGATATGCAAGTCCCCCTATTGCATGCAAGTCCCCTATTGCGGCAGCGCTGGCTACTGGACAAAGGTCTGTTCTGCGATACTATTTTAATCTGGCGCTGCGCCATTCAGCGATCGCGAATTTTGTCAGTAGATTTCATCATTTTGTGATAGAGCATTGCTATTCAACTGTCCCATAGCTATTCTAATCCTTTGGAGCTCCAGCACAACCGAAAATGCTTCTTAAGTATGAGGTATGAATGCCTAGTTTGTCCAACTGAGACCTAAATGGGTCAGATTTCCAGAAAATGTACAATTTGCCGTCCCCTATCTTCTCAAATAACCCACATTTAAGACGAAAATAAAGTTCAAAATACAGTTCAACCTAGCCAAACATATAGCTAGAGTCAATGCAATGCCAAATGTACTCGAATTTACCTAGTATTGACCAAATTGCAGCCCAATTTAGCAGAATTTACTAAAAAATTAATGTGTACAGCTGCCAATTGTACATTATCTGAAAACCTGACCCACATATGGGCTGTGGCTGAAATTGATATGCGTGCTCACGAAATCTGGAAGCAATGCCATTGTCCCAATCTGCACACCCATTCCCATAACTTCATAGAGTGAATATTCAGATGCAAGCAAAATATTGGCAACCGTCATTTTGCAAGGATATTACATTTTATTTTCAACCAGATCGACCAACTTAAAATACGAAGCTATGGTATTGCCTACCATCGCATTTTTCAAAACTAAAAACCTATTTTCTCTTTTTTGGTATAGTCTTTATTTGTACTATGTGTTTCTAAATCCACATATTACTGTCATTCCCCTACCCAAGCCAACTCCTAAACGTGGTTAATATATGGGTCATATTTTCAGAAAATGTACAATTGGCAGCTCTACATATCTAGTAATTTATGCTAAATTCTGCTAAAAATGATAAATTTGGGGTATATTTGAGTATATTTAGTATCGAATTGATTTAAAGTATCAGTTCTGTTATGTTAAACTGCATTTAGAAGCTAATTTCCGTCTTAAATGTGGGTTATTTGTGATGTGTTTCAGGAAAATGAGTCATAAGTCGCAAAATTGATATTTTTCAAAGTGTTTTTGGAATTATTGGAATGTTCTGATTTTTGGAGGGTTCATCACTTATAGCTATATCAATCGATGTATCAAATTTCAGGACAATCTATGTAGTATATCCTTTAGTTTTAAAGGTCCTCATATGGACTAAATTTAGTTACTTAGCTGTTTATTGACCCCCAGAAATATTGAAAACTTTTTTTTTCAAAAACGAAAATATCAAACTTAAAACCTGGAAATACTTATGAGATTATTAGACTGTTTACTATCATTGGAATCAGCTTGATCTCATCTTTTCAAATATAATGGTATCTCAAAATCTTTTTGCGACTTATGACTCATTTTCCTGAAACACATAACATTTGAGAGAATTGGTGAAGGCGAATTGTACATTTTCTGAAAATCTGACCCATATATGTCCAGAGATGCGCTGGAACCAAGGGAGTATTTCTCCTCAAAGGTCCTTTGTCATATTGTTCAAATTAATCGGAGAATAATATAAAGACCAACCATTATTACAATTATTGCTATTTGTATTCAACGATATTATATCCCAGAGACAACATGAAGCACCCACCAAATTGAGAATGTGCTGATTATTTAGTTGACATGTCGGCAGAGATAACATAGCAATGCTCTTTACCCTAATGTATTGGTGCCCGCTTGGTGTGGGTGACACTCCCCATTCAGTATACTTGTAAATGTGCTCCAGTAAATCCTAGGGCGACCAGAAAGCACAGTGGTAGCAGTATGTATATGTATACATTTACGCCTGTGTATTATCCCCTCCACTAACCCCTGGAGGGCCGGGATGGGGAGGTGTAGAGCTAGCCAGAGATACATACAGGCCGGGGGAGGGGGGGTCGGAGGGAGGGGGCGCGAAGGAGGGGGGAAAGGGGGCCGGTAGGAAAATAGAAAGGACATTCTACCCCATTCAATACTCAGATATACTGAGATATATATACCAATATGACAAGTGATTCTAATAAGGGATTTGCATAGCCGCCATTTTGAATCTTGATTCGCATGGAATTATTGAACTAATGGTACAGTCTAAAATCTATAGAAATCATGTTATGTTCAGCATGGACTAAATATCAATGCTCTAATATCAATAGGCTTATATTATACATGTTTCCATCTCCATCTTTCTCATCATGCATTTCGTTTTCATAGATCATTTATACAAGCTAACGTATTGGTGAAAAAGTTCTTGACATTTTCCTTAAAAATGTTACTTAAAATATTTGTCAGATTTCCCCAGAATCCATTCCAGGATGCACTGTAACAGACATGCGTAGTGGCACATGCAAATCCCCTATTAGATTTAAGCCAGTAGCGTGGAGAATGTCAGACTATACTGATCATGGTATATAATAGCACTGGTGATGACAAACCCATGTATTTCCATTATTAATAAATAAAACACACAAGCGTTTTCTTTTTTTCATGTATTGGTCTCAAAGGGGAACGGCAATCAACAATCAAGATCAGAATCACGTATATAAGCTACCTTAGTTATTTCAAAACAAGAATAGGGTTCTGGAACTCCTTCCACGCATCTTGGCAGTTATTATATATAAACACATATTAGTATTAATGTTTTGTCGAAGAAATTAATTGTTTTAGATGAAAATATCGGGATCTTTCCTCGAAATTGTTTGCAATAAAAACCTATTAAAAATACGTTACGGCAATTATGTGTCAACCAGTTTACTTGATCCTTATGGGTGGTCTCCACTGGCTGCGGTAAGCTCTGCAGTAAGCTCTGCGGTAAGCCTTGCGATGGTGCTGTGATGGTGAGAAGTGGCGAGGTCCTGCCTACATCATTCACTGACCATGTAGGCAAGGACCTCGTCATTCCTTTCCCCCCAAAGAACCAGCACAAACCATTGCAAGGCTTACCACAGAGCTTACCACAGCCAGTGGAGACTAACCTTAACCCTCTTCAGCCCCCCCCCCCCCAGCCTCCCCCCACCCACAACACACACACATACTGGCAGAAACCCTGTTATCTGTCCGACCGTTAGCAGCAGCTGATCCATGACACTAGCGCCACCTATACGCACCTTCACAAAGCGATTCCAACAGTCAACTGCGTGCCTCTGCCACTCTGGCCTTATGGACACATGGCTGTATGTCCGAGTTACTCAATGTCCTTGTCAATAGGTGCGAGCTTGATATACTATCTAGCCTCTTGGCCCAGCAAGCCAGGGGCTGAGAGAGGGCATATTGACAATAGGTCGGATCAACATAACATCTACCACCTTTAAAGCTGCACTCCCAGCTAACGTCAGTAAAAATCAAAATATTTTCTAATTTTTTTTCCATTCTTTTCCAACCCACCTAAAAGTCATTTGATAGAAATTGTGTATGAATCTGTCAAGTTGTTTTTGCTAGAGGGCTTCCAAAACATCCTTATTTGTATTTGGAGGACACAACCGAATCCTTCCCTATGATGACTTCACTTATTATCGCTCATCTGCAGCTGTTTTCGTTCGGCCAATTTGCCTTTAAATTCATGTACATAGACATATAACAGCAGCAGAATATTGATACATTTAGTCCTATAAGTCATAATACGAGTTGATTTGGTGAGATTGTCTTTGTCATAATAGCTGAGAATGCAGTTTAAATTGTGTCTTTTAAAATTCGCAAAACAACACAAAACGGGCATAATTCCATTCGAGGATTTTGTTTTTAGCGACTGTTCAAAATAGGTAACAGATGTTACAGTAGGGACGATATATGTAGGTTAAAGTGCATCGTGGTTTATTTTTCTGTTTTTCAGTATCAAGGTTCTTTTTTTGTTATTACAAATCGAATTTTATTGCTGAAGTCATAACACATTTGTGATGTGTTTCAGGAAAATGAGTCATAAGTCGCAAAAATGATATTTTTCAATGTGTTTATTTTACAAGATCATTTTGTTGGAATGTTCTGATTTTTGGAGAGCTTATCACTTATACGTACATCGATCGATGTATCAAATTTCACGACAATATATGTAATATATCCTTTCGTTTTAAAGGTCCTTATATAGACTATATTTAGTTACTTTACTGTTTACTACCCCCCAGAACTATTGCAAACTCTTTTTTTCCAAAATAAAAATATCAAACTTAAAATCTAAAAATACTTATTGGATTATTAGACTGTTTACATTCATTGGAATCGGCTTGATCTCATCTTTTCAAATATAATTGAATCTCAAAATCCATATTTTTCAATTGTGACTCATTTTCCTAAAACACATCACATTTGTTCACGGTTACGGTTTGTCCACGATTATCTAGGATAATTTCATTTAATTAAGGTCTTGGATTGTGTTCTGGAGGCAGACACCAATGCCTCAGAATTAGTGGGTCAGATTTTCAGAAAATGTACAATTCAACTTCGCCAATCATCTCAAATAACCCAAATTTCAGACGAGAATTAAGTTCAAAATACAGTTCAACCTAACCAAACAGATTGCTAGAATCAATGCAATGCCGAATATACTCGAATTTACCTAGTATTGACCAAATTGCCGCCTAATTTAGCAGAATTTACTAAATGTGAACTTCTGCTAATTGTACATTTTCTGAAAATCTGACCCACGTACATACGAATTACCATCAGTATCAAGGTTTCCCTTTCTGTACCATTTTGTGCCGATCAACGAACATAGTAGCTGCTACATGATCTCATATCAAGTGAATAGTTGATTAAAATAGAATTTTGAAAAGAAAAGAGTGGTTGATCTGGTATATCTAGTTGTTGCTAGTAAGAAATGATAAACTAGTTGATAGGCCTCTTGCACCAAGAATTCTTGCTATGTCCTAATTGCTATCCAATCTCGTTTTCCCTTGCAATCAATATCAAGAGGGAGCTGTTTTAGCATCGTTAAAGAGCTGCTCCCCTGCGATAATAGGGGATTTGCATGTGCCACTTCGCATGTCTGTTACAATGCATCATGGGATGGATTCTAATGAAATCTGACATACAAATATATGGCAACGTTTTTATCGAAAATTGGAAGAATGTTTTCACCAATATCATAGCTTGCATAAATGATCTATATTAACCAAATGCTTGATGGGAAAAATGAACACATATATTATGTTATGGAAACATGTATAAGGCTGCGATTCCACTGGCTCGCTCTTTTGGTACGCTCTTGGACCGCTCTTTTTTATTGTCTTGAGCGCATAACAAGCGGAGATAGAGCGAAACCAGAGCGGTCTAATGGAATCGGTTACTGCGCTTTCTGTACGCTCTAAAAAGTGGCTATGTGCGCTAAGTGGCTAAAAAGTGGCTAAGAGCGCAGGACGTTGCGCTAATATCTGACGTGTTTGATTTGAGCGCAACTACACAGCGCTCTTTCTACCTGTTAAATTAGCGGACCAAGAGCGCAGTAAGAGCGCACAAACGCATTTACCATTGATTTCATATAGGAAACAAGCTCAGCAGTAGAATCTCAGTAGAATCGCTCTGCGCTTGTCTTGCGCTGAAAATATTAGCAGATGAAGAGCGAATAACAAGCGCCCTACAAACAAGCGCAGCAAGCGCGAGCCATGAGCACATATATAAGCGAACCAGTGGAATCGGACCTTAACTCATAATTATTGACAGTAGAGCACCGATAAATATCCCATACTGAACATGGCATTTTTTGCTTTAGATTTTATACTGTACCATAGTCCCATAATTCCATGCCAATTTAGATTTAAAATTTCGGCTATGCAAAATCCCCTATAGTTACCACGTAGAAGAATGACCGTCAAGGTTATGAGCTGGCGCAAAGGTCTCTTTCATTCTTTGGGAGGTCATGTCACTACCATAAAAATGCTAATCATCGTATTTTGCAATCAATAAGTACTAGACGGAGTCAACACTTGAACCAGTGGAAACATCCATGGCACCATGTTCCATCCCTTTAAACCCTGCCCACACACAGCCGATTTGCCCCCCGATTTTGATCTCCGGATGAATCTTAGGATTTCATTTCCGATCCAGGTTTATGTTATTTCAAAAACATAAACCATGATCTGAAATGGTACCTGGGTACGTTAGAACAACCTGGTTTGTCCGGGAAATGATATCTCCCAGGTGAAATAAAATCTTCATAAAAAATGAAATCATAGGATTCATCGGGAGACCCAAATCGGGGGCAAATCGGGGGCAAATCGGGGAGAAAATCGGCTGTGTGTGGGCAGGGTCTTATTCTTGTATAAACTTTAATTTAGACCTAACGCAGGAACGAGGTGAAAAGCAGGCAACTATAAATACATGATCCTCGTCATGCTGAGAAAGCAAAATCACTCATTCTTATGTTACTGCTTAAATAACATATGTGATGTGTTTCAGGATAATGAGTCACAAGTCGCAAAAATAGTATTTTTCAAAGTGTTTATTTCTACAAGATTACGGGATTGGAACGTTCTGATTTGTTGAGAGTTTATCACTCATAGTTATATCGATCGATGTATCAAATTTCAGGACAATGTAGCTAATATATCCTTTCTTTTCAAAGGTCCTCATATGGACTACATTTAGTAACTTTACTGTTTATTGCCCCCCGGAAATATTGGAAACTTTTTTTTTTCAAAAATAAAAATATCAAACTTAAAATATGAAATACATATTAGACATCCTAGTGTTTACTGTCATTGGAATCAGCTTGATATCCTCTTTTCAAATATGGTGATTTCTCAAAATCCATTTTTTGCGACTTATGACTCCTTTCCTTAAAACAGATAACATATTCTTTTTAAACACTTGCGATGAATAGAATCAGTGGGAAAATATAAAATATGTTTGCGAGAAAAGATGTTTAGTGCACTCACCCTGTAATGCTCAGAAGGATACAGTAGGGACTTCCTGGATGTCGTGATGATCAGCCCTTTCCTCATCATTAGTCTTCCCTCCTTGTCCTTTGCATTAATGGCAGTTTCAGCATAATTAACTGTCCTTTCTATTGCCAATAAAATGGTGGATGGGTCTCCATTGGGGAGGGGGTTGTGCACTGAGATGAACTATGGACATTTCCTCCTCTCATTGAAGACTTACTCACGGACACTTTAATATCCCCAGACAAGATTAGGCTTGAATAAGGAATGGTTGATAAACATGCCATACATATTTTTTTTTATCTCGTGATAATACTGTTTTATAACCGTCATAACATTTCATTTTATATTTCCATTCTCGTTAAAGTAGAGGAATTAATAAAGCTTGCGTAAAATTAGTTCATGTATATTTTTTGTAAATTCTTATTTGTAGGTATCCTTTTTGTTCCCCAATAAACACATAGAAAGTGAACATAGATTTTATATCTGTACATGGTCTTTTCACACTTGCATATTGCATGGTATGTATATATGGGTCAGATTTTCAGAAAATGCACAATCTACAGTTCTACACATCTATCAAATTCTGCTAAATTAGATTGAAAAATGATAAATACTAGGTATATCTGAATATATCCTGTATTGTGTTCATTCAATAAATCTGTCTGGTTATGTTGAACTGCATTTTGAACATGATTTTCGTCTTAAATCTGGATTATTTGAAGGGATTGGGGAAGGCCAATTGTACATTTTCTGAAGACTTGACCCATATTCTAGCATACCTTGTTTGGTCCTCATGCACCATGTTCTGAAGCAATTAAAATCTTATGCCATAGCTTAATGAAGATGCTAGCAAATACGGACCTGTCAATTATGATATGATTGACAGTGTGTCATTTAAATCCAAAAGTATAAATATTCTAAATCACAATCCATACAAAATTTGAAGTTAAATTGAAATGCAACACAATACCATATCCAATTCCCCGAGGCATATGAAAAACTATGCCCCTATCTAGAAATCGAGTATGGAAAAATATTGATTGGGAATTGCTATAGCAACGGACCAGAACATATTACCATTAATTTCTATGATGACGATTAGCATTGATTCAGCAGGCAATTCCATATGGCCATAACCTCATCATGTAATCCCATTTATACATTTCCCCGATTGCTTTATTCAATATTATTGTAATGAGAATTACATACATTTGTGGAAATGGCTTTTGACTTTATTACCTAGCTAATAACAATTTTCCTGATTCCTGATTAACTCGATTGCAAATTATATTAAGTATTATGTCCTATTATGGTTCAGGAAAGTCCAACTTGCATAAGTGTGACTGTTATCCAAATAGATATCAGTGACTTCATCAGGAATATGGCATAACTAAAATGAGGTTATAAACCATTTCAATCGTGGGGAGAATGAGAAACATACTCAATATATTGGCAAATAAGTGAAATAACGATACATTTTACGTTATCTTTGCTCCTTTAAAGCAGCAACTAAATCTTACAAAATTCATTCACTCATTGTTTTGATTTATAGGACAGGTATCAATATTCTACGCCTGCTATATGTTTATACCAGAATTTGAAATTGAATCGGCCGAGAGAAAACGGCCTTCGGTGAGCGATAATAAGTGAAGCCACTGCAGGAAAGAATTTCAGCGTGTCTCCGAAATACATATGTGATCCGTTTTAGGAAAATGAGTCATAAGTCGCAAAATATGGATTTTGAGATATCACCATATTTGAAAAGAGGAGATCAAGCTGAATCCAATGATAGTAAACACTAGGATACCTAACATGTATTTCTATATCTTAAGTTTGATATTTTTATTTTTGAATAAAAAAGTTTGAAATGTTTACAATGTTTCTGGATGGGTAATTACCAGTAAAATAACTAAATATACTTCATACGAATACCTTCAAAACGCAAGGATATATTTAATACAATTTCCCGAAATTTGATACATGGATTCATCTGACTATCAGTGCTAAACCCATTAGAAATCAGACGATTTCAATAAAGAGGTTATGTGAAAATAATACTTTAAAAATTCCAATTTTGCGACTTATAACTCTATTCCTGAAACACACCACATATGGACTTCCATGAAGCCCTGCAGCAAAAACTAAAGGACAAAATCTTTCGCAAGTGTTTATCAAATGACTTTTTGTATTATATATTGTTTATTTCTGGAAACAGTACATGACAATGAATATTTATTATTATTTCAGGTGAGTACATTTCCTGGAGTTACAACCTGTATCTGTGAGTATATGACGTCACGGGCCAGAACTTAGAGGGGGGGGGGGGATATACAACTCAGGGCGTCAAGTTGTGGACAACGGGGTCTACAAAACTTGAAATTGAAAAAAAGAAAATAAACAATTGTTCTTGTCAGATAACATACCGGTAATAAGTTAAAATTTACAACAAGAGGCAATATAATTAAATAGTTCTGTTGTCATTCACCATTAGCTGACTTCCTTCTACATTAAATATTCTCAAACATATTATTTTCATATTTTGGGAGTTGTTCAATGTCTTACCATGCATCTGAATACATAATTATGTCTCGGTGGCCAGACGTATAATAATGGAGCAGCAGAGGCCCCAAAAAGGCCTTATAACTATTTATAAGTTGTGTGATATTTTACACCAGAATGCTCCTTGCCCCCATCCAGATAGGCCAAGGTAACTTTTCATACCTAAACTTGGATCTAATCAGAAGGCTTTCCTTTACCTCTCCTTCCTACAGCAAGCACCAGACACCACAACGGTCAGATTTTCAAAAAGTGTACAATTGGCAGCTCTACAAATTTAGAAAATTCTCCTAAATTAGGCTGAAAAATGATGAATACCGGGTATATCTGAATATATTTGGTATCGCCTTGACTTAGAGTATCAGTTCTGTTTTGTTAAACTGAATTTTAAAGCTCATTTTTGTCTTAAATCTGGGTTATTTGAGAGGATTGGTGAAGGCGAATTTGTACATTTTCTGACAATCTGACCCACAAGCGATGAGTCAGTGCCGATACCCAACCCCTAGGATCAAAGTCCATGGAGGCACAACAATCAATCTATCGTTGATAGTGTTTGGGATAGGTGGAAAAGGTGAATGTTTCCCTCTGGGATAAATATTTCCTTGAGCACTTGGTGCCACGCTATCACATGGACTGAGAGGGGCTGATATCAATATTGCCCCTGATGTACATGCATTAGCTTCAGCGTGTCAAGGCAAGGCACTTCCTAACTTGATTGTCTCAATGCAATTCCATCCATAGGCTACCGTGATGCAGAATGGTTCATTTCATCATAGGTCCAGCAACTAGTCTGCTTCCTATAGCTATAGCAGGAGGAGGAGGTTCCTATAGGAAGTTACCATAGAGGATGGACTTCAAGACAAGTCAATGGATGTATGGTCTTTAGGCAAATTGCATTTAAGCATATACTGGAGTGAGTGAGTGAGATTGGTTGCTTTACGTCCTTATCAACAACACATTTAATATGGTTATATCAAGGGCGGGAGAGCTGAGAGGGAGTGAGTGAGTGAGATTGGTTGCTTTACGCCCTTATCAACACATTTAATATGGTTATATCAAGGGTGGGAGAGCTGAGAGGGAGGCAGTTCATGATCATACCCAGGAAATAGAGATAGAGAAGAAAGGAGAGAGAGACAGAGTAAAGAGACAGAAAGGCACTTTATGGTCTTACCCAGAGATGTATATATGTGCATTCCTATTTTGGCCCACAAAATGGTCTTACCCAGGACAAAGTGTTCTTAGGTACAAATTAATAATAATATTATGTACAGGACCATAGCATATACTGGATTTATATAGCTGAAAGCTGGATTTTCATCTAGTTTTGATCTCTTTCATCATTTCCAACCTTTCAAAAGTCACCTGGAGATGTTTCAAGTATTTCCTAATCTAACATGAGCAGTTTTTTCCCTCCTCCAGGGTCACCTCCACCAAGCCCCTCATTCTCCCCCTGGCTCATTAGTGTGTACGATCATGCCTGTTTCAGTCCCGAACTTGTTAACCCCATATGGGTCAGATTTTCAGAAAATGTACAATTGGCAGCTGTACACATTTAGTAAATTAGAATAAATTAGGCTAAAAAATGGTCAACACTAGGTATATCTGAGTATATTTGCTATTGGGTTGATTTAAACAATCAACTTGGTTAGGTTGAACTGCATTTTAAACTTTATTTTCGTCTGAAATTTGGGTTATTTGAGACGATTGGCGAAGTTGAATTGTACATTTTCTGAAAATCTGACCCATATGTACCTAAGTACCACCTGTACCTCAACCTCTGTCCCTTCCCACACAACCATGTGAAACTATAAAACATGTAACATAATGATGAAATGGAAATACTACTTTTTTTTTAAATTTAATTATACAATCCTTCAGTCCCCAGTAAAAACATTCAGTCGAGATAGCTCAGGATGTAGTGTCCTGAATGGCCATCAAACATGAAAGGTCGTGGGTTTAAATCCTGTACAGGCACCAATCCTACAAATGGTTATCCGGAGAAGTAGTTGTTTACTGAATATCCTGTTTAAGAAGTGGAATTTGTTATTATAGCAAGAACAGCATAGTATCGCGTATGAGGTGGACCTCGTAGTTTATAGTATTGTGTATGAGGCCTCGTTGTTGTCTACCAAACTCGGTGAATACAGACCACCAAAGATGCGATACTGTGCTATTCTTGTTTTTATTCCATAATTCCCACCTTATTCTTGGTTAATTTTAATTTATTTTATCAAAATATGTTGTCCGCATAACTCACCGATAGTCTCGTACGATCATGACGTCACTGGACAATACAGTCAATTTATACTGTACACCTTGTGAGTGGCAAGTATATCGATTATCGCTCACGGCCAAATCATGGAATAAAATTATATCTATGAATAGGATAGGTCACTTATTATAGGTCTTGACAAAAGGATCTTGCAGAATAGATCTGTCATTTCGACCTAGTGACTATATCATGAAGAAACCCATGTACCACAATTTCAAAGAAATTCCTGTAGGGCCCCGTTAGTGTGATATGCATTGTGTTTAACGGCCATTCCATAATATACTTACATTATTTAAGACATATTTCTATACAGCCAACACCAATGTCAAACTCAAAGGTTAAAGGTAGTCCATATATTGTAAAGTATGATAGGAAATGTCATCATACTTGGGTCAGATTTTCAGAAAATGTACAATTCAACTTTGCCAATCTTCTCAAATAACCCAAATTTCAGACGAAAATAAAGTTCAAAATACAGTTCAACCTAACCAAACACATTGCTAGAATCAATGCAATGCCGAATATAGTCGAATTTACCTAGTATTGACCAAATTGCAGCCTAATGTTGCAGAATTTAATAAATGTGTACAGCTGCCAATTGTACATTTTCTAAAAATCTGACCCACTTATACTTCATGGTCTAGATGCTATGTGGGCGCACATTTCACTTGGAAGAGCCATAAGCTATACCTAGGTGTAATCTACAAATCATTATTGGATTTTCTTATGATTTTCTTATGAGCCCCACTACCTATCTCCAGGAGACTTGGTATGGGGTAGATAAGCCAAATGTAACCCAGAGCTGAGCCGAGTGGAAAGGGGGGGGGGGCAGAAAACAAGTATTAAACCATCAGTCCTGTATTAAATTATGGCTCACATACTTTATTACTTTACACCACACTGTGTATATAAAGCGAACCTGCCACGATTATTCGTTTAAAAATGTTAACCCAATCAGAATGGAACTGATTGGGAATAGCAGGAAGAGTCAAATCCTCACTGTGTACCTCATGTGGAAAGTTGTTCACATTGTAGCTAGATACCATATTTTAAAGTCCGAGTACGCTATGAGGATCAATTGGAAGATCTGCAGGTTGCAGATATTGTACTCCGATGTTGATGTACATGCACTTTGAAATAAAACTATATATGGGTCAGATTTTCAGAAAATGTACAATTCAGCTTCACCAATTCTCTCAAATAATTCAAATTTCAGACTAAAATAAAGTTCAAAATACAGTTCAACCTAATCAAACCGATTGCTAGTATACATGCAATACCGAATATACTCGAATTTATCTAGTATTGACCAAATTGCAGCCTAATTTAGCAGTATTTCCTAAATGTGTACAGCTGCCAATTGTACATTTTCCGAAAATCTGACCCATATATAATATATATCAAGCATTCCATTTTGACACCTGTCGCTACCTCACACTTCTAATGCCATAGGTTCTATTTCAAAGGTTTTTGAGAATATCTGTAAGCATTTATCGTAAATTGTACAGCTTTGTATCTTTAAGATGTTGTATATCAATCACTCGCCCAGACAGCTTGAGGTGAGCGATATTGCACTCTTTTGGCCTTTTCTTCAAAACGTAAAGGCCATCTACATACATATGATATATCATAGGAGCCAATAAATGCGAAAAAGACAATGTAATATATCGCTCTGTCTCAGGATATGGGTCAGATCTTCAGAAAATGTACAATTCGCAGCCCTACACATTTAGGAAACTCTGCTAAATTAGGTGGAAAATTAAGAATACTGGGTATACCTGAGTATATTTGGTATTGCATTGATTTAAAGTATCAGTTCTGTTATGTTAAACTGCATTCTGAAGCTAATTTTTTTTTCTTAAATGTGGGTTATTTGAGAGGATTGAAGTTGAATTTTACATTTTCTGAAAATTTGAGCCATATAATATATCATAGGAGCCAATAAATGCGGAGAAGACAATGAAATATATCGCTCTGTCTCAGGATATATGACCGCAATTGGCCCCACTTCACAATGATGATCTATTGCTCGAGGGGGCTGCTCGGAGCTACTCCACCAAGGCTGTATAATGATATTATATTGACCAGGAGGAGCAAGAGGGGGAGGGCAATGTGAGGTATATGGTGGCCCATAACGAGCAAATGGATAGACCTCCTGTCCACCTTCCAATAAAGCAATCTTATAAACGTGGGACGGAGACATATCAATACTGAGGGGTAATATGCTAGAGGGTCAGATATTCAGAAAATGTACAATTGGCAGCTGTACACATTTAGTAGATTCTCTATAATTAGGCTACAAGTTGGCCAATATTAGGTAAATTCGAGTATATTCAGAAATGCATTGATTCTAGCAATCTGTTTGGCTAGTTTGAACTGCATTTTGAACTTTATTTTCGTCTGAAATTTGGGGTATTTGAGAAGATTGACGAAGCTGAATTGTACATTTTCTGAAAATCTGACCCTAGAGTTGCTCAGGCTTTGGTCAAGGGTGGCAAATCAAGAGAGCAATTAAGGGGCTGGAGGGAATTGTGGAAATCACTAATGTTGATATACTGATGGGGTATTATGACAGGTTAGGGTTTGCATTGATAAGTAGGGGGTACTTGTGCTAAAAGACATTGGCAATGTATTGTTTGAGTGTTTAAAGGGTGGTCTCCACTGGCTGCGGTAAGCTCTGCAGTAAGCTCTGTGGTAAGCCTTGCGATGGTGCTGTGTTGTTGAGGAGTGGCGAGGTTCTAGAAGCCTACATCGTTCACTGACCATGTAGGCAAGGACCTCGTCATTCCTCACCACCTACAGAACCAGCACAAACCATCGCAAGGCTTACCGCAGAGCTTACCGCAGCCAGTGGAGACTACCCTTTAAACTCAGACAACGTATAAAAACATCCTTGAAGGACATCGCGTTTTTCCATGTGAAATATATTGTAACTAAAGA
Organism: Sthenelais limicola; assembly: GCA_942159475.1. Lineage (NCBI taxonomy): Eukaryota > Metazoa > Annelida > Polychaeta > Phyllodocida > Sigalionidae > Sthenelais > Sthenelais limicola. The sequence continues at coordinate 6,931,206 of OW804096.1, forward strand.
TTTGGCCTCTAAATGAAATTTACAAAGAATATATATGAGGAATTGTGGTGCTCTGCCAGAAACGGAATCACTTCCCCCATCGTACTTTAGGGCATCGGAATACATTTTCGAGCAAAAACGGAGATCAGTGATGTACAATTCTTCTTTTTCTTAGATGTTATTGGCCTTTACAATAACATGTTGCATTTAATTATATACAAGGATTTTCGAATTCATATATTTTTTCATATTTATTTGTACATATTTAGTTGTACATATACATCTTAAGTCTGTGTGAAGTCGTAATTATATAAATAAATAGTGTCTGGTACTTTTACAACACCCTATCATATAAAGCCAATATTCCTTGAATGATTTCAATGACATTGGATGAAGAAGCTGTAGGCGTAGGTTCAAGCTAATCCATGCCAGTAACAGGCGTCTCATCCCGTCATAATTCGGATGTTGGGGATAGTTTGCCTTGCCCATAGGACAAACCCAGCGGGACGGATTATAGAACTAAGTGCTCTATTCTATTCTAAGCTTAAAAAAAAACATCTCTGAGTTGCTCCCTTAAGGGTGGTCTCCACTGGCTGCAGTAAGCTCTGCGATAAGCCTTATGATGGTTTGTGCTGGTTCTGTAGGTGGTGAGGAATGATGAGGTCCTGCCTACATGGTCAGTTAACCATGTAGGCAGGACCTCGCGACTCCTCACCATCACAGCAACATTGCAAGCCTTACCACAGAGCTTACCACAGAGCTTACTGCAGCCAGTGGAGACCACCCTTTAAGCTCCGTATGCACTGTGCCGAATTTCGTCAGCTAAATTCATCTTCCATGCACCTCCACTGGCCTGACTGCCCACCGTTTCTCCCACTGCCCCGTTTGCGATAATCGGTTCAGTAGACATGGAGGCCTAAGTCATAAATAATCGATTGAATTTGTTTATCCTTTAACACATCGGTATATATAATATATATAATATCACATGTATGTTCCAATATGACACAATATTTGACATTGTTGTCGAATATATAGTATGGAAATTCTAGTTAGAAAATGATCCAACAAATAAGGTCATCGATCTTTGATAGAGTTCAACTTCGAGCTCTGCAGGTACTTAAACTAGTGCAGGTTAACAAATAACGGAAATGGCCTCCTTGCAAAACTCCTAGATACACTATCTATTCAATATTGAAAATAACACCGGTGAAACCCTTCTAATTTCTACATGTATATTGGAGTCAAATGTGTTTAGATAATTGTATGGATAGTGGCTGTATTCTACGGCTTCATCAATTAGATTCGTTTCCCGTCCCAATCCAGTTACTCTATCTTTCTCATTAAGTTACATTACCTTAGTGATGTCTTGACTTTTCTGTTACAAAGGCAGGTATGCATAGAATCTATCATTAGGATTCATTATCCTTACTTCCAGGACAACTTTCAGAGACAACATATATGGGTCAGATTTCCAGAAAATGTACAATTCACCTTCACCAATCCTCTCAAATAACCCAAATTTCAGACGAAAATAAAGTTCAAAATACAGTTCAACCTAACCAAACCGATTGCTAGGATCAATGCAATGCCGAATATACTCGAATTTACCTAGTATTGACCCAATTGCAGCCTAATTTAGCCAAATTTATTAAATGTGTACAGCTGTACATGTGTACATTTTCTGAAAATCTGACTCATATATAATAAATAACTGTATCCTATGGAATTGGCAGGGAACCTTATAGCAAAGACGTGCGCCCCCGTGGAAAGACTAAGTCCACATTAGCAACAACAGTCATAGGCCTATTAATCTAAATTAATTTTGTTTCCAACTTGTAATACAGTTACATAGAAAAAGGTCATGTCACTTTCTGTGCAAACATAGATCTTCCAAGAGCGCCTTGATTTGATGTTATATATTTTCATTTCTTTAAGACATCTAATATATGATGCTTCAATTCAATTCAATTCAAAACATTTTTTATTTGCATCAATGGTGATTACAAAAAGGAGGGCCCAGTTTTGTAACCTATGTTCCAAGTCTTCCACTGGGTTCCTTAGATGGATGCTTAGATTTGTTCTTATCACATCTAGAATAGATCTTTAATCGGGAAGTTGGAAATATTTACTAATAACTTACTAAACTGGATCATGGTGTACTCCATAGAAGGATAATTAAAAACACTGACTATAATCGCACCAGATTAGAAACAGTGTGGCATTCCTTGAAAAGAAAGTCAAGTACACACTCAATTACAAACGGCAAAAGAGGTTTCACCTTTGCTCCAGGCAGAAAAAAATATCACTTTGTTGAAAAGTAAGTGAAATTGCACTTTTAAGCAAAACTTTGGAGATAGCAAGAACAGGGATTTAGAGCTTGGACAAACCGTGTGACAGTCTCGGTTAAGAAAAGACCACCGCAAACAGCAGGGATAAGCTTTCAATCCTTTTCTGCCTTCCAGAGAAAACTCCTGAGGGCGAATTGTACCCTTTCGATTGCTTTCATGTTCTAGGTAAATTGGGCAGTTTTGTGCGAAGATGTCCGGGGCTAATTGTGATTCTGACCACGGCCTTGGCCGAGTCTTTAAGAGATCACCCCATTGCGATCAACAAGCGTGAAACGGAGCATGCGCAAGCCATAGTACTTCCGGTCTGCAGTGGCGCCCTCTCGTGCATACGGCCATTTGTAATCCGGGAAGAGAAGGGTCCTTAAAAGCACCAGCAGATAGGACTAATGAGCTATGACATATTTAATTGCTTGTGGCGCAATAATCTCGCTGATACACTTTTATAGCGGGACCACGAGCATCGACGAGTGTTCACATTAATCCACCATAGCTCCAAGTGGAAAAAAGAAAAAGAAGTTAGTTTATTTCTATCGTAATTTGTCTACCATGGCGAAATGAAATAATGATCCTGTTATGTTGGTTGGTAATTGGCTTACGAACCAGAATTCTAAACTCGAGCAGAAATATATTTTTTAGTTTGTTCCCTAACTGAAATAAAAGATGCGTAAGAAAACGAAACGAAAGGTATTTTAGCATCACATTCCTTTTTCTCTATCTCTATTTCCTGGGTATGATCATAAACTACCTCCCTCTCAGCTCTCCCGCCGATGATATAACCTTCAATGTGTTGATAAGGGCGTAAAGTAACTAATCCCACTCACCCTTATATATCTGGTTGTTATGTCCTTCTTTATGGCTATTTATTCACAATGTGAGGGAAAGAGAACTCCTAATATCTTCTATGCGAAGATTGTAGTCTTATAGGATGACCCTTCGATGTAAATTGGCTTACTTTATCCAATTAAGAACTTCAACTTTGATAATGCCTATCCTTTGGGGAGTATCCCTGGCGTTTCTAAGATAAGAACTGTTAGTCTTATTGGCATCATCTGTTATCTTTTTCTGAAAACACGCAATAGTATAACACCCTACATGCAAGACATAGGTCAAACATTAAAGATGACATAGAAACTTTTGACGAAAGAAACGGGCCCAAAAACTAAGCATAACAAAATCTGTCCATGCAGTTGTGGTACAAAGTGGAAAAGGCTACATCGATAATGTCGATTTGAACGTGATTTCTGTGAGGTATCATGTATCTAATTACCTTCTTTGTTCTTCTATGAACTGGCTAATTGAAAATCCAAAAACATTACTACTTATAGGCGACCACAAAGGAACCCAAAAGGTACAAAGGATTCGTGTAAAAAAAGAGGGAAATTCGTCAGAGAGCAAGGCTCAGAAGCGGGCAATAATAACAAAGAATTCCAACTTAAATAAAGAGTCATAATTCTTAAGAAGCCAGCGGAGAAACCATGTATAATAAAAAAAAATGTTGGCAAACTGGATGTCAGGGAAAAAGTATTTTGCAGTTGGCCAGACTGGCTGCCTATTGACAGAACTCATCAAGGACGGTCTAGCATTTTTTGGTGGAGTTGTTTGTTTTGGGGCAAGGGGGGCGAGGGGGGCGAGGGGGGCGAGTACTTGCATCCCCTCTTTAAGGAAAAGATGTCTTCAGCCCTGCAGAGCGCAGTTTTTTTATGTATACTGCTGTATTTATACCCTTACATACATGTGCATCTTATTCTGAATCACATTAATTTGAAAAAAGAAGCTTGATAAATAGATGATAAATTGTAATGATGTGTGCGCGGTGGGGGCTGGGGGGGGGGATTAGGCCTACCTCTAAGCCTGTCAGTGCCCCCGTTCCACTGGCATCAACAGAATGAAATAGCCATTGAATGCGATTTCTATGGAGCAAATCAAGCAAAGATGAGACCGGCAAAAGAAGGGTTATAAAAAGAAAACCTTCTCCCAATACCCCCATGCAAGGTGGGTATCTGGTTGTAGTCAAGGAGACAATGTGGGAACAGGACCCAGCGTCTTCTTAGCAACCGGTTGCCACGCGCCTTACCTCCAATAATTTACACTCACAGCCCAGCATGCGAATTGCTGGGTTTACATAAAAGAGGTAAGGAGAAGGAATTGCTCGCTATTGCTCGGAATTGCTCGATTATCTGAGCCGCTTTTCACCCGATCCTCACAACCTTTATGCATTGGCTTCTAGTGGTCCTTACAAGAGGTCCAGCCCGTGACCCTATATAGTGGGTGTGAGTGTAGTAAATATACATGTACATAATATTATGTTTGTATGTGTGTACTATTGTCATACGTTGAGCATTTGTGATCCGTTTAAGAAAATGAGTCATAAACCGCATAATATGGATTTTGAGATATCACCATATTTGAAAAAAGGAGATCAAGCCGATTCCAATGATAGTAAACACTGGGAGCTGCTAATTACCTAATAAGTATTTCTATATTTTAAGTTTGATATTTTTACTTTTGAAAAAAAAAGTTTGCAATGTTTTTGGATGGGTAATTACCAGTAAAGTAACTAAATATACTCCATGCGAAAGCCTTCAAAATGCCATGATATATTCAATACAATCTCCTGAAATTTATATGACTATACGTGCTAAACCCTCTAAAAATCAGAACATTTCAATTAAGTGATCTTATGATAAAAAACACATTTGAATAATATCAATTTTGCGACTCATTTTCCTGGAACACAACACATTTAGGTACAATCAAAAGTAGAGGTTATACAGGGAGCACAAGTAGTAAATGTGCCTATATATAGCAATTTGTATTGTAACTTTAGGAAGTGGGGAGTTCCTCTTCCTCAATTCCCATTCCATCACTTTTCTAATGTTGTTCCAATCAATTTTGTCACTTTGTCCGATATTTGGAGAATAACTTTGCAGTCTTGTCTAAGGAATCAGCGTTAACTACTGATCCCACACAAGAGGATAAAGATAAAAACTATGTCCTTGGCTGTTGGGTCAGGAACAGTAGCTTGTTAGAAGGTCTTTGCCTTTCCGACTTAAGCCTCCTAATTACCGAACTCTGAAATCACGTGGGTCCTTTCTTAGGAAGGAATGAAAGCCCCCATCGGTTCCGGTTTTGAGCAGTCTATCGCTGTATTGTCTAATAGGCCTGCTCAGAATAGAACTACTGTAAACGTATTAATGTTCGCGCAGTATTTATTTTCGCGATTTTCGCGCACACCCCTATGTGCGCGAATTTAAATCCTGCGCGAACCTATAATTATTACATAAACAAGACATGAGCCTTCCTTGCTGCGCGAATTTAAATCTGCGCGAAAAGGTGTCAAAGTATTTAGTGCGCGAAAATTTGTCCGCGCGAAAATAAATACGCTTACAGTATTTTTTTATTCCAATGATAAGGCCAGCCAGATTGATTATCGCTTTACAAAAGCACATAATTGAATTCAACATCCTCATTTTTGCATCACATTGGTTAACGCTTAACAAATGCCCATCATTAAATTCAACCTGCTACATTTTGCATCTGCATCACATTTTATATTTCATGTTTATTTTCCAAGATGATACAGAAAGGAGTTGATTCAGGAGGACAGAAACTTAACTATCGGCAGCTTTACACATTTACACATTTAGTCACTTCTGCTAAATTAGGCTGAATATGATTAATTCTAGGTATTTCTGAATGTAATCGGTATTACCTTGATTCGAAAGGTCTGTTCTATTAAATTGAACTGTATTTTGAAGCACTGCATATTTTGTTCTAAATTCAGTCAGATTTTAAGAAAATGTACAATTCAACTTCACCAATCCTCTCAAATATCCCAAATTTAAGACGAAAATAAAGTTCAAAATACAGTTCAACCTAACCCGACAGATTGCTAGTATCAATGCAATGCTGAATATACTCGAATTTACTGAGTATTGACCAAATTGCAGCCTAATTTAGCAGAATTACTAATTGTGTACAGCTGCCAATTGTACATTTTCTGAAAATCCGACCCATTAGTGATATCGAATTGTATACTTTCTGACACCCTGACTTACTTCCGTCACATTGCCTGAATTATATATAATTCCGAAACATATTTAGCTGTAGATAAAATTAAACAAAAATTATTGTTTAAGTAAAAAGTGAATTCATGTAAATTTGATGTACATATTTCGACCCTATGGATACTGAGAATGGTTTATCAAACACAGTGGAATCCCGCTAATGCGACCGCCCTGGGGTCTGAACGACTGCTCATCGCATAGCGAGGTGGTCGCATTATAGAGGGGCTAATATTGAGAAAAACTGATCTTAATAAAGCGTTGGTCTCTATAACGAGGTGAACGTTAATGTGTGTGTGATGTGTTTCAGGGAAATGAGTCATAAGTCGCAAATATGATATTTTTCAAAGTGTTTATTTGACAAGATCCCTTTTTTGGAATGTTCTGATTCTTGGGGAGTTTATCACCTATAGTTGCTTCGATCGATATCTCAAATTTCAGAATGATGTATCTAATATATCCTTTCGTTATTAAGGTCCTCATATGGACTATATTTAGTTAGGTCACTGGTTATTGCCCACAAGAAATATTGCAAATTTTGTTTTTCAAAATTAAAAACATCAAACTTAAAATCTGGAAATACTCATTAGATTACTAGACTGTTTACTATCATTGGAATCGGTTTGGTCTCATCTTTTCAAATATAATGATATCTCAAAATCCATTTTTGCGACTTGTGACTCATTTTCCTGAAACACATCACATGTGAGGTTCCACTGTATTATTACATTCATTTGAGATAGTCTTAGGTACACTTTATATAAAATATATGGTATGGTCAATATCTAAAATCCCAACACCTCTATTCCGATGCATGAAGACATTTCATCACCAGCACATTCCATGTAACCCCACTCCTCATTTAATCTCTAGGGTGTATTTATAGACCTGAGTAGGGTTATAGTAGCTAAAAGTACGTCCTGCAATTACTATTAATAACTCTACCACCCCCACCTCAAAGTCCACACATAGAGGAATCAGCTAATCATACCTTTGTTACATCCACATCAGAAGTGCCGTCAGACATGGCAAACATCAAGGGATATTTTGTCAATAATTATTTGCAATTGCATTGATGTCGGAAATGGACCACTGTTTGCCTTACGGGTCTCAGTTAGAGTGGTTAGTTCCAGCTAATGATGCTGAATGATTACCGTATTCATTGTAATAATGCAAAATAAACACGCTAAATGAGATGGTGTGACTTTGGTCTAAATATAGGCTATGGCAAATATTAGTAGTACTTTAACGCCATCATGTCGCGGGGTATTGGCCTTTCATGTGCTACTATTCTCTTTAAATATACGGGTCAGGTTTTCAGAAAATGTACAATTCGCCTTCACCAATCTTCTCAAATAACCCGAATTTCAGACAAAAATAAAGTTCAAAACACAGTTCTAACCAAACAGATTGCCAGAATCAATGCAATGCCGAATATACTCGAATTTACCTAGTATTGACAAAATTGCAGCTTAATTTAGCAGAATTTACTAAAAGTGTACAGCTGCCAATTGTACCATTTCAGAAAATCTGACCCAAATGTATAAAGTCGATCATGCTGCTTTCGGTCATATCCGCAAAGGTAGCATGCATGCTCATATGTGATGTGTTTCAGGAAAATGAGTCACAAGTCGCAAAAAATGGAGTTTGAGATATCACCACATTTGAAAAGATGAGATCAAGGTGATTCCAATCATAGTAAATACTAGGACACCTAATAAGTATTTCTATATTTAGAGTTTGATATTTATATTTTTTTAACAAAAAGTTAACACTGTTTCTGGATGGGTAATTCCCAGTACAGTAACTAAATATACTTCATACAAAGGCCTTCAAGACGCAAGGATATATTTAATACAATGTCCTGAAATTTGGTACATAGATTCATATGACTAAGAGTGCTACAACCTCTAAAGATCAGAACATTTCAATGTGGAGATCTTGTGAAAAAATCACTTTGAATATAGTAAAAGCTTTAACAACCAGATACATATTGAGCATTAGGATTAATCAATTATATTTCCACGGAACAATAATAGCAACGATCAGAACTTCATTCTGTATTTATATGTGATGTGATGTGTGGGGAATAATAAATTGTAAAGGCCATTACTTATCATCAATTCACTGTACGATCAAACCTCTAATGAAAAGGTGGAACTACGTATAATTATATGTGATTTAGGACTGAGAGAAACTGGTCTTAATAAAGGGTTGGTCTCTATATGGAGGTGGTCTTTATGCGAAGTTCCACTGTACCTGTTTGCAAAATGTTGTTGTTAAAGGGCTTTGGAAGGAAGACTTACAATTTGAAGAGAATGAATGTTCACGCTGTTAAAGGATTAATGATCAACATTGAGGGGCTGCTAGTGCACTGTTGGGATCAGTGCACTGAATAGCAGGCCCGAAATGGAGGTTATTAATCCTTTTAATATCGGTCTAAGGTGGTTATATCAATACTGGGCTCCAGGACCTCCCCACCCTAGACTTTCCCCATGGACCTTTCCGCCTGGGATGCCCCCCGCCCCCCGCCCTTGCTTTGCAACGTCCTTTGCAAGAGTGTACCAATAATACCAACCTAATATCATGAATAAGAGATGTCAGTATACTATACCAAGGGCTTGTTGCATAAGGTAAGGAAAGCACAGTGGGATTCCTACATTTGTTTCCTTTGATGGGTATGAAAAACAAATCCTACCCACCAGTCCACCAGTATGTGTATAGGCTATTCCTATCAGCTGGGAAATACACGTAGGAAGGTGAAGGAATTCCCACAAAAATCCTTTCCTTAGCTTATAAAGGGTCAGATTTTCAGAAAATGTACAATAGGCAGCTCTACACATTTAGGAAATTCTCCTAAATTAGGCTGAAAAATGAAGAATACCTGGTATATCTGAGTATATTTGGTATCGCATGGATTTAAAGTATCAGTTCTGTTATGTTAAACTGCATTTTGAAGCTCATTTCTGTCTTAAATGTGGGCTATTTCAGAGAAGTGAAGGCGAATTGTACATTTTCCGAAAATCTGACTCTTATACAACGGGCCCCTGAAAACAGTGCAGTAACAAGGTACGACCAGAAATAGAGTAGTTCTCCATGAGGGCTAGTTGAGAATTCACTACCCATAAAGTGCTTATTCAGAATCAGAGCCTTGTAAAACATTGTTCAGCCAAAGCAGCATATACTCACTCAACAGTAAAGGGAATCAACTCATTGTATTATTGCTGATTTACACAAATTTTGTTGTCTGGCCTTCAATTGGGTGCCCGGGAGAGCAGGAGAGAGTGAGAGAGGGGGGGATTGTTGTAGCAATTCCCTATAGGGGAGTTGCATGTGCCACTGCGCATGTCTACTGCAGTGCATGCTGGGGTGGATTCTGTTGAAATCTGACATACAAATATTTGGCCACATTTTTATCGAAAATTGCAAGAATGCTTTCACCAATATCATAGCTTGTTTAAATGATCTATGAAAGCCAAATGCATGATGGGAGAAATGGGGACTTGTGTTATGGAAACATGTATAACACATGGATATTGACATTAGAGCATTTATAAATATTCCATGCTGAACATGGCATGTTTTCTATCGATTTTACACTGTACCATTAGTCCCATAAATCCATGCGAATCAAGATTCAAAATGGCGGCTATGCAAATCCCCTATTAGAATCACTTGTCATATAGGTATAAGTATATGGGTCAGATTTTCAGAAAATGTACAATTGGCAGCTGTACACATTTAGACAAATCTGCTAATTTAGGCTGAAATGTTATGAATACTTTCTAAATTCGGGTATATTCTGCATTGCATTGACTCTAGCAATCTGTTTGGAATTCCATGCGAATCAAGATTCAAAATGGCGCTATGCAAGTCCCCTATTGTTTTAGCAATGCCCTGTTGGATGCTTGAGGGATTTGAGACAGATAATATAATCCGCATTAGTCTCCATACGTTCGCCTCAGTACATCATGAATATTTCAGTTCCAAGTGATTGTTCCCTCCCTCGGCTAGAGAGATATTTATAATGCAGTAATGGTGGTTGTTGACTAGGAAGTGGAGTACTTTAAATATGTGTGAAAGAGAAAGAGTGAGGCGAGATGGAGTAGACCTGATATGTGATGTCTATGGTATTTTTATATAGAAGCCCCAAAGTATGTGTGTCAGATTTTCAGAAAATGTACAATTCGCCTTCACCAATCCTCTCAAATAACCCACATTTAAGACAGAAATGAGCTTCAAAATAGAGTTCAACATAACAAAACTGATACTTTAAATCAATGCGATACCAGATATACTCAGATATACTCAGTATTCATCATTTTTCAGCCAAATTTAGCACAATTTCCTAAATGTGTAGACCTGCCAATTGTACATTTTCTGAAAATCTGACCCATATATATTTGATCAATACACGACTGCAGGGGTCTGACATGTGTTTACTGATGATTACATACACTACTATTTATCATTAAATGGAAACACACTATTACACTCTTTTTGGCTTTTCAAATATATCAGCAATGGCTCTTTAATGATTTAGTTTGATTTGAAAACATTTTTATTCAGGAACGAAGACATTACATCGATGATGCTATTCTCAGAATTGCCTGATGTTACAATACATTTTAAAGTTTTTAATGCATACTTCGCTGAATGAACCTGCTTTAACATGCTTAGGGTGCATTGCACTATATACTATTCTGTGTTAAACCACTCTTAGAGGCTTTGTAACTCCCTCTTAGCAAACGTTGCATTGCACTATATACGATTGTTTTCTGAGAGAACTCTGAGAGACATCTGAGAGACATCTGAGAGACATCTGAGAGACCTCTTACCTCGCTCAAATGCATGAGTTTCAATGCAACAACCCTCGTATCATAACGCCCTCGTAGTCGTCAATTTAAGAGGGTGTTACAAGGCCTTTAATAGTGCAATGCAACCTTAAGGCTGGATTCCACTGGCCGGCTACTTCTCCCGCAACTGCTCCCGCTTCTGCTCCCGCTTCTGCTCCCACTTCTGCTCCCGCTTCTTTGGTCCTGCTACTTTTAGAAGCGGGAGCAAGTAAAAGGAGGTAGCTGCTTCAATTCAAACATGTTTGATTTGAAACGGCTTCTTCCCGCTACTTCCCATTACTTCTAAAGTAGCGGGAACAAAGAAACGGTAGTAGTAGCGGGAGAAGTAGCATGGCAGTGGAACCCAGGCTTTAGTGCCACAGACACCCATACACACGACCAACCCATGATAACCCAGTCACCAAGCCCTGTACTGAATAAATGAACAGAAACACTAATGCTGCCTATCGGGGAATGTTTTTCAGAAAATGTACAATTCATCTTCACCAATCTTCTCAATTAACCCAGATTTCAGACAAAAATAAAGTTCAAAATACAGTTCAACCTAACCAAACAGATTGCTAGAATCATTGCAATGCCAAATATACTTGAATTTACCTAATATTGACCAAATTGCAGCCTAATTTAGCCTAATTTACTATGTGTACAGCTGCCAATTGTACATTTCCTGAAAATCTGACCCATATACACGACCAACCCATGATAACCCAGTCAGGAAGCCCTGTACTCAATAAATGAACAGAAACACTAATGCTGCCTATACGGGCAATGTTTTTCGTCTTAAACGTTGGCACATTCATGACAAAGAGTAACCTTGATGGAAGATGTATAATCAGCACCAGGGCATAGTAGGTAGAGGAGTGAGGAGGGAAATGGCAAATGTCTCTCTGACAATATCATAAGACTGATCGAGGAGTGAGGTGCAAGTCAGCCATCTACAACCTGTGTCTGTGTCATATAAACATGAAGAATGAGCTTCAATATGAACTGCTGAGGTTATCTATAGCTATCTCTCTTAAATTCCGATCAAAAACCTTATTATTGGCACAAAAGATATGGTTTAAAACCTTATAATTCACCTTTGCCAATCCTCTCAAATAACTCAAATTCCAGACAAAAATAAAGTTCAAATACAGTTTAACCTTATCAAACAGATTGCTAGAATCAATGCAATGGCAAATATACTCGAATTTACCAAGTATTGACAATATTGCAGCGTAATTTAGCAGAATTCAGTTGCCAATTGTACATTTTCTGAAAATCTGACCCATATGCAGAAACCACTCCCAAAAAAATAAAGGATATGGTCTAAAACCTTATTTGCAGATACAAATCTAACCCATAAGGACTGATTATAGGACTTAAAATATATTTAAGGTTGAATAAAGTCATTTTGGTGAGTAGATTTGAGATTGAAATCAATCCAAAACAAGGCGGAAGCAGAACATGGGGTGTGTGAGGTTGGGTATGGTTTATTAGGGGTCCGACGTTTCGGTCAACATACAAACTTTATCAAGGATGGGTGAGTAGATAATTACTCGACGAATGAGATATATCACTATGTGAAAATTCCGTCAATAAAATTTATTATAAAAAAAAACAAAAACAAAAATATTGTCATCATGGGCAGTTAGGCACAAGATTTACTACTATTTTCAATTATCAAGGACCAACGTACTCACATCAGGACATCAGGACTTTCATTATAGGTGACTTTTACTGGTCAAGGCGAGCTTGACTCTTATTCCAATTATTAATGACTTTTTCTGATCAAGACAAATTTGACTCTTATTCCAATTATTCATGACTTTTTCTGATCCAAATAAACTTAAGTCTTACTCCAATTATAAATGACCCACTCTAAACAGGACAAGCTTAACTCACCCCAATTATAAATAATAATTTTAGTCGCTACAAAATGTAATAATGTAAATATACTTTATCAAAATGTGAAGATACTCCCTAAAAAATGTAAAGATAGTCTACTAGAAAGCTAGAGCTTCTAGTAGAAACAAAGTTGTAACCTTGTTCTGCTCCGCAGAATTGTGTCAAATTAATAAATATTAGATAATCTGGTATTACATGATTAGAAAGAATATATCTTTGGAAATTCACATAAATGTAAATTTGAATTCTAACTACACACTGATTTTTTAATATGTAACTACATGATCGTTGTATTATATCTTCTCCCATATTATATATTATTTAAAGGGATACCAGGAAGATCTCAGCGTACAAAATACATTGAGAGGTACCATTCCTTTTCAGTATCGCATTAGAACAGAAATGTATATGTTTATTGAATAAAAGTGTTATATAAGGGTCAGATTTTAAGAAAATGTACAATTGGCAGCTCTACAAATTTATGAAATTCTGCTAAATTAGGCTGAACAATGATGAATACCAGGTATATCTGAGTATATTTGGTATCACATTGATTTAAAATACGAGTTCTCTCATGTTTAATTGCATTTTGAAGCTCATTTTTGTCTTAAATGTGGGTTATTTGAGAGGATTGGTGAAGGCGAATTGTACATTTTCTGAAAATCTGACCCATATAATGATATCTCTAACCAAGACAAGCTTAGCTCTCATTCTGACTGTCTCTAACCTGTGAGGATATAGGAGCTTCACTGTAGAACTGGCCATCTTTGGTCCCTGTTAACTATATGATACTGCTGAGTCTAGACCTGTCCATTTCTTGATGATATCTTCCCATCTTTTCTTCACTCAAAAAACAGAACAACCTAACCTCTCCTTTCATCTATAGATAACACACTCCAGTCAACACAAGCTTAACTCTCATGTCAATTATACACTTTGCCATTACAATCATTACCCCTCATCCCTCGCCATCCCACCATGTATGGCTTTTTCATGTACTTTCCATTAACGTTTATTGCCTGAAAACATTATACAGCACAGTGCCTTGTATATGGCACATCCACACAGTAATATCACTATGAATCCCCTGCAACACCGTCACGAAGGCATGAACTATTTATTGGACAGAACATCTTTAGTAAAAATACTTTCATATATGTCTGCTGGATCGCCTCACTTGCAGACATATAGTATTTTATCGTTTACATTAGGATCCTAGCGGGGTCGGCAACTGGGAGTATCAGAAGCCTAATGAAATTTAGACATCCATCTTTCTACTAACGTTTGTAAATATATATATAAGATATAAATATATATATTATATACGCTAGATAAGTACCGGGAGAAGTATCGAGGCTTATTTTTCGCGGTAATTGCAGAATAACGTTTCCAGCAGCCACAGTTGGAGGAAATATAAATATAAATTATATATTCACTTTCTGAGTCAGAAGAAAATCCCTAGTAATCCCCAGGGTGTACATTTATACTGTACTTTTTGTACATTAGTACTTTTATACTGGCTGCTCTTCAATTTGGACACTACGTTTTTGCAGATAATTGGGCCCAGTTCCTAGAGCCCCTGAAACATAAAGCCTTTTGTGTGGGTGGTGTAGAAGGTACAAGAAATTAACCCGACTGATTCAGGATTAGATACGACTGAAAGCTACAATCTTACCAAATGTGATCCGTTTTAGGAAAATAAGTCACAAGTCGCAAAATATGGATTTTGAGATATCCCCATATTTGAAAAGAGGAGGCCAAGCCGATTCCAATGAATGTAAACATTAAGGACATCTAATAAGTACTTTTATCTTTTTAGTTAGATATTGTTATTTTCTTAAAAAATTTGCTATATTTCTGGGTGGATATTTACCAGTAAAGTAGCTAAATATACTCAATGGGATGATCTATAAAAGAACGCACTGATATAATTAATAAACTGTCTTGAAATTTGGTAAATGTATTCATACAACTAAAAGGACTAGACACTCCAAAAATGAAAATATTCCAACAAAAAGATCTTGTAAGTAAATGACTTTGAAAAACACCAATTTTGCGACTTATGACCCATTTTCCTGAAACACATCACAAATGTACTCATTGCATTGTGCTCATGTTATATAATGCTTTGAAGTGGAATCGGCTGAAAGATAATGAGCGATAATAAGTGAAACTGCCCTAGTAAATATTTCGGCGGGCCGCAGAATAATATGTGGACATTCATGAAGCTGTGCGGTCACTACAATAGTGTGAAATCCTCCAAAATGTAGGTTAAATGAGTCTCAGATCCGAAGGAAAAGAACAGAAGAAAAGTAGAAAATCTTGTTGGGTTTTTTTTGGTTTTTAAAAGGTTTTATTCATGATATCCTGCCCTCTAGGCTTTTACACATCTAAAGTTCAGTATCAGTCTCCCTTATATTTCGTATTTTTTTGGTATTTTCCTGTGTTTTCTTTTTCTCATCGGCTTAGGGTCTTGTCCCTTTACATCTTATGCGGTATCAATTTCATTCATTCATAGCAAATACCTGTACCTTTATTAGAAGACAACACCAGCCTACAATAAAAAGACAGAAGTATAATATCAAGATGTTTTACGTCCTATGAGTTCTGCTTTACACCTTTTTGGCCTCGCTGCTAGAAAAGTAGAAAATCTTTACTATTTGATAGTTGCTATCTTACAATGCTACTTTGATAGAACTTAGTGAAACATGCCTTCATTTCATCCATGAAACGGTCATCACAGAGATATCTAGATCCTGTGCTCAGCTTCTCTTGTCGGTTCCATATGAAAAACTAATGAGGATATTACAGTGGTCTTCTCATTCTGTGTTTCACAGTGTTAGGAACTGTAACGTTTCTAACATACATTAGTCCATTTTCAATACACTTTACTTCATATGGGTCAGATTTTCAGAAAATATACAATTGGCAGCCCTAGACATTCAGGAAATTCTCCTAAATTAGGCTGAAAAATGAAGAATACCGGTTAAATCTGAGTATAGTTGGTATCGCATTGATTTAAAGTATCAGTTCTGTTATGTTAAACTGCATTTTGAAGCTCATTTTTGTCTTGAATGTGGGCTATTTGAGAGGATTGGTGAAGGCGAATTGTACCTTTTCTGAAAATCTTGCCCACATATAGTCGAGCTTAAATTGTGTTTTGCCTTGCCTTGACTGGACTGAAATGTAATCACTGGAAAGGCATAATGATGAGTTCCAGAATTCCGGGAATTTACTGTTATCTTTTTGAAGGTAAGGGAAGTCCATTGGACAAGGGTGACAATAGGGGATTTGCATGTCTCACTGCGCATGTCTACCGTGGTGCATGCTGGGATGGATTCTGTTGAAATCTGGCATACATATATTTGGCAACATTTTAAGCGAAAATTGCAAGAATATTTCCACCAATATCAGAGCTTATATAAATGATCTATGAAAACCAAATTCATGATGGGAAAGATGGGGACTTGTGTCATGGAAACATCTATAATAGATAGATGTTGACATTAGAACATTGATATATTCCATGCTGAACATGGTTTGTTTTCTAAAGATGTTTGGCTGTACCATTAATTAGTCCCATAATTCCATGCGAATCTAGATTCAAAATGGCGGATATGCAAATACCTTATTAGGCAGGCATGAATGTTATTCTAATTAAATTTTCTGGAGAGGTGAATTTCCAACCAATCTAAGTAGGAGTAATATCGGTGTTCCTATTCAATACACCCATTACAAAGTCATAGGCAAAAGGATCGATTTGTATTGTTTCAAGTTTGGAAATCCCTGTAAATCCCCTTTGCTTCCGATTGTCAATTCCGGAACTTGATGTGGGTCATGATACTGTGTAAACAGCATGCAAAACTCTTATTAAATTCTCTCATAAGGAATAATATACTTAACTTAAACAGCCAGTTAAGCAATCTTTCATCCTTTTGAACATGTTTTTTATGTTTCACATTTCCAAGGCCACATAGTTCTGTAATCGAATCATTACAGTAGGCTCTTGAGGATTTGAAAAAAAGCATTCTCTGTTTCTCCTCAGATCCTAATTGTTGTATTTCTCATTCTAAGATCTAATCTAATGAGGTAAAGTTAGTTGTAGCTTGACATGGTAATGATCTTTCTATAGATCGATATGTGTACAGAGGCATTCTCGCAATTTGGTTTTGTTAAACATTCTCTTAATAATATGACATTTTTTACGTCATGCTGTATAGATCTATCACAACTGTCACATTTAAAGCTGCATCCCAAGTTAACATTGGTCAAGGGCATTTCCAAACCATCAAAGAAATCATTTGACCAACATTTTGGAGGATTTGTCCAGATGTTTATCCCACAGTGCTTCATAAAAATGCACATTTGATACAACGAAATCTTTTCTTGTGGTGACTACACTTATTATCGCTCACTCGGCCGATTGAACTTTAAACTTTTGTATCCCAGGAAGAACTGGCATCATTGTTTGTGCCAGAGGTGATCCACCATTGTAATAACATCAGCAATAAAGAATTTTTTAATTGAATTGAATTGATAAACATATAAGAGCAGCCAAATGTTGCTAAATTCAGCCCGCTAAGTCATTATTTGGGCAAATTTGGTAATAGCTGAGAATGGAACATACCTAGCTTGTGTAACAAAAAAAAGATAATACAAATTATGTTTTGATATTATGTGTAGATGGACCTGATTTAAAACATGAAACTCTATTTTTAACCCATTATTCAATGTGTCAAACTTCCCTGTACTTCTCTTGGAATCCGCAGAATGTCAAAAAAGATCAAAGGGAAGTTTTCCTCGCTCTACTGTCCTGTACGGTACCAGACAATAGTTACAAAGAATACAAGCAACAGTCTTTACCCAAAAGATATATTGCACTAGAATAATGAATTGACATTTTCATCAGCAGCAGAAAAGATGTATATGTGAGGAAGGCCAATGTCATTTATCTGCATTATACGCCTATATGGGTCGGATTTTCAGAAAATGTACAATTGGCAGCTCTACACATTTAGTAAATTCTGCGAAATTAGGCTGCAATGTGGTCAATACTAGGTAAATTCGGGGATATTCGGCATTACATTGATTCTAGCAATCAGTTTGGTTAGGTTGAATTGTATTTTGAACTTCTTTTCGTCTGAAATTTAGGTTATCTGAGAGGATTGGCGAAGTTGAATTGTACATTTTCTGAAAATCTGACCCATATATGCTGTGCGAGGTGTTTACTAGCTAGGGGGTGCAGCATATATGTAATCCGTTTTAGGAAAATGAGTTATAAGTCGATATCACCATATTTGAAACGATGAGATCAAGCGCTATATAAGATGACCTTAGTAATGCAAGATATATTTATTACAATGTCTTGAAATGTGGTACCTGTATTTATGCTACTAGCAGCTCCGAGAATCCAGAATCCAGTACCATATATATGAGTTCGAATTTGTTTTTATTATAATCTTTAATACTTTTTTTCAATCTTTATTGCGATTCGGAATTTAAAAAGCAAAGGTTTATATTTCAACAATCGTCTTAGCTGAGGGATATGATAAATTATGAATGGAAATCTGTGCAGGTGATCTATAGACCATGTGACACTTTGAGTCACTCTTGTGTGTCAATTTACATTTACAATAAACCTAATTTCATGCAGTGACATTTCAATCATGGTTAGAGTGAGTGAGATTGGTTGCTTTAGGCCCTTATCAACACACGGAAGGTTATATCAAGGGCGGGAGAGCTGAGAGGGAGTGAGTGAGTGAGATTGGTTGCGTTATGCCCTTATCAACACATTTAATATGGTTATATCAAGGGTGGGAGAGCTGAGAGGGAGGCAGTTTATGATCATACCCAGGAAATAGAAATAGAGAAGAAGGGAGAGAGAAACAGAGAATAAAGAGACAGAAAGGCACTTTAAGGTCTTACCCAGGACCATTCAGTCATGGTTACTAACTCAACCATGAAAGTTGTTGTTTAAATTATTATTATTATACAACTTTTATTCCATATCAACATATACATAATGGTAATAAAGAATGGGGCTATTGCTCCCTCTCCATCGGAGATCAAAATAAATAATGCCCAAATAAAGCATTCAGAAGAAAGCCTCCATTGGGCAATCTCACTGCACAGAACTAGGTTATTGCAAATGCAACTTGTCACCTAAACGTGGCCTACAATCTATAGGTGAGTGAGTGAGATTGGTTGCTTTACGCCCTTATCAACTCATTTAATATGGTTATATCAAGGGCGGGAGAGCTGAGAGGGAGTGAGTGAGTGAGATTGGTTGCTTTATGCCCTTATCAACACATTTAATATGGTTATATCAAGGGCGGGAGAGCTAAGAGGGAGTGAGTGAGTGAGTGAGAATGGTTGCTTTATGCCCTTATCAACACATCTAAGATGGTTATATTAAGGGCGGGAGAGTTGAGAGGGAGTGAGTGAGTGAGATTGGTTGCTTTACACCCTTATCAACACATTTAATATGATTATATCAAGGGCGGGAGAGCTGGGAGCAGGGGCGGATCCAGGATTTCCAAAAGGAGGGGGCGCGGTTTCAAGTTTTATTTTAAAGGACATATTTATATGTTATATTCTAATTAATTGATTGACTTCAGCAATGCTTTAAATATTCAGAGATGCCTCTCACTTATGATGAAAGTACTAAATAATATTAAAATCACCCAAAAGGAATTTTCACTCTGTGCGGAATACATGGCTAGAAATTATTTGTTAAATTTAAGGGTTTTGGTTTTGAACTTTTCTTAAATACAGCATTAGTTATGCCTCCTCACCACTCAAGGATTCATTTTAAGAGCATACAAGTATTTTCCTTAATGCCCAATGTCATTATAGATTTATTTTCAATTTTAGATTTTACTTCTAAAGATTAAAGTAACATTGGGGAACTCTCCGAACTCACATTGGCCTGCTTCTGAGAATTATTTAAGTTGTATAAGGTAATAAAGATTACAAAGTCAGTGCTATTTGTACATTAAGGTTTCATGAAATAGTTTGTGTTCTAGGTATATATTTTGATACTTGAAGGTGCATCTATGTCATCAACTATAATCAAACTATTTCATAACCTATTTACACGCCCTCTCACACAGCCCTCTGTAAGAAACTGAGAATCTCCTAACATTCCAAGGCAATTTAAAAGATCCCAACAGGGTTCAAAGCCATGTGATGATATTTCAGGCCCTTCGACCTACCTATAGTTAATGTTTCCAATTAACCCTTGAATTTATTTGCCTAAACTCTAGGCTTTTCCTAGCCCCATTATTGGAATACAGTTGATAAAGTTCACATAAAAGTATATATATCCTATTTCATAGTAATAGTTATAAGAATGTTTTTCTTGTATTTTCAAAATATTACTAGCTTGATTTTGAAAAGGGGAGGGCGCGCGCCCCCGCGCCCTCCCCCTAAATCCGCCCCTGGGGAGGGAGTGAGTGTGTGAGATTGGTTGCTTTACACCCTTATCAACACATTTAAGATGGTTATATCAAGGGCGGGAGAGCTGAGAGGGAGGCAGTTTATGACCATACCCAGGAAATAGAGATGGAGAAGAAGGGAGAGAGAGACAGAGAAAAAGAGACAGAAAGGCAGTTTATGGTCATACCCAGGACCAACAAGCCCCACAACAATTCCACAACGATGTTTCAGTGTAATATCGATACAAGTTTAACTAACAAGTTGGTAGAAGGAGAATGGATATCTAACCACCGGAACCAATGAGTTAGCTAACTTATTTAACTGTTTAGAATAGAATAAAATAGAAAATCTTTTATTTGTCCAAGATAAGCTTACAATAAAGAGAGACAAATAGGTCGACATAGCTGAGTTTAATAATCTCAAAGGAACATTGTTAAGTTGAATATATATAGCTTATATGAGTTTAATAATCTCAAAGGAACATTGTAAAGTTGAATATATATTGCTTAATGTTGGTGGTTAAACTGTTAAATAATGCATCGGTTGACTGAACGTTTTCCCATTTAACCACTAGTGGTTAAACTATTAATATTAAATTATATCTAACTGATTACCCCTTATTTCTAACCAGACTCACATTTTGAACTGATTGGACATAATATAACGAGGAGACCTATAGCAACATAAAAACACATTGCCCACGTGACAGGGAAATCTTATAATAAGCTCTCATATGGCAAAGTCTGCCGGGAGACGGAAACATCAGTTTCAAAGTTTAATTAGTAATTAAGACAATCGACTTAATCATTGACATGTCCCGGATGAGGATTGCAAACATATCAATATGCCTTTTTGAAAGGATAATAGTTGTTCTGATGTGATCCAATATCGAACAAATATTTGAATTCTTTGCTCTTGATGTTGGTTTGCCTATTGAAACTTTAATTTTATCAATCACAATTAAGTTGTCATTTGGAATAAAAATAGTATAATGATATAATAATAAGTTAGCAGAATATAAGCAGTATGTATGAGGATGTGCTGTCATTCATTTTACTTTCACTTCGACCTCAGGTTTCTCAACCATTTTCGTAAAATTGTAATTGATGGATCACTATGTTTATCTATTATCAACTTTTACTTCGGGTAGATACACTGTTTTTATTGAAATTATATTAATTGGATGTTAATTGATCGTTTTTGTGTATTTCAGGATGAAAAGAATCAAATCATCACCACTAATTGCTGGCTAAATCAGGTAGGTTTATTTTCTGATTAATAAATATTTATTCAAGATCGAAAAGAGCCTTAGATTAATTTATTTTGTTGTAAATATTTGCCTATATTTTCCACTTTACTTCTGTAGAGAATGCTGAGTATTCAGTTATTAAAAGTAATAAAATAATAAGGCAGTACATCTCATTGGAATAGGGCTATATGTGGGTCAGATTTTCAGAAAATGTACAATTGGCAGCTTTACATATTTAGTCATTTCTGCTAAGTTTTGCTAAAAAAAATGATAAATTTGGGGTATCTGAGTATATTTGGTATCGCATTGATTTTAAGGATCAGTTTCGTTATGTTAAACTGCATTTTGAAGCTCATTTCTGTCTTAAAAATGGGTTATTTGAGAGGATTTATGAAGGCGAATTGTACATTTTCTGAAAATCTGACTCATATAATTTACGAGATTACAAGATACTTATCTTTACATTGATTGGATGGGATTGAAAACATTTTATTGCTAACGAGTAGCCAAATATAGGGGGTGTTCTCCGGCAGTTGGGAGGTTTTCCGGCCCCTTAGTTGAATTTACATTTTGTTGGAATTATAAATTCTGAGGCATTGGTGGCGCCCCCTCCCACACTGCCAGGTAGTTGCCTACCCACAACCCTCTATCACCCCACTTCCGCCTTCTCCTCCTATATAACAAACCTTACATGGGTCAGATTTTCAGAAAATGTACAATTGGCAGCTGTACACATTTAGAAAAATCTGCTAAATTAGGCGGAAAAATTATGAATACCAGGTGTATCTGAGTATATTTGGTATCGCGTTGACTTAAAGTATCAGTTCCGTTACGTTAAACTGCATTTTGTAGCTCATTTTCGTCTTAAATGTGGCTTATTTGAGAGGATTGGTGAAGACGAATTGTACATTTTCTGAAAATCTGACCCACATACGGAATTATTATTGTTCCCACCCACCCACTCCAAATAACAACCCCTGGCACTACCTCGGCAAATAAACTTACTCAATTAGACCATAATAACTCTCCATCATCAATGTCTAATCATTATTCTACATTCCCATTTTATTGTATAATCTTTTCCCCCCATATTTAATAATTCTCTCAAAAATCTAAACTCAAATTCAAATTTTACTTACTCATTTATTACAAATTTTATATACAAACTTTTAACAACAAAAATAAAAATGTTGTCGACCAAGCTTTGCCTCAACTTATATGGGTCAGATTTTCGGAAAATGTACAATTCACTTTCACCAATCCTCTCAAATAACCCAAATTTCAGACGAAAATAAAGTTCAAAATACAGTTCAACCTAACCAAACAGATTGCTAGAATCAATGCAATGCCGTATATATCCGAATTTACCTAGTATTGGCAAAATTGCAGCCTGATTTAGTAGAATTTTGTAAATGTGTAGAGCTGCTCATTGTACATTTTCTGAAAATCTGACCCATATTCATTTTCTCATTTAATTATTGGGCATTACAATAGCATCTCAGCCATAGACTGTCGATGGTTCTCTACAGAGTTGCAGTAAAAGTTTTCCAATTACAATAAGGATATGAAACAATGTGCCTTGATATAATTAATTATTAATTAATTATAAAATAGCGTACACAATGGGTAGATGTATGAAATATATTATATTTCATATGTATGAAGTATATATAGAGAAGGAAACGAGGAATCGAGTCCAGTAAATATTCTAGTAAATATTCAATTACTAGTACTGAGTTCCATTCACTATTGATTATATGCTTCTAGCATTGAATAATATTGAAATATCAACCCTTCCTTTTGGTTTTGAATCGTTACAAATTGTCTAAAAGAAAACCTAATTTAAATTTTTATCGTGCACATCATATCTTTATTTCTGAAAATCTGACCCATGTGTTAATCGTGGTTACATTATCACAATATAATGTTTATACATGTATATGGGTCAGATTTTCCCAAAATGTACAATTGCCAGCTCCCCACATTTAGGAAATTTTGCTAAATTAGGCTGAAAAATGATGATTACTGGGTATAGCCTATCTGAGTATATTCAGTGTCGAATTGATTTAAAGTAACAGTTCTGCTATGTTAAACTGCATTTTGAAGCTCATTTCTGTTTTGAATTTGGGTTATTTGAGAGAATTAATGAAGGCGAATTGTACATTTTCAGCAAATCAGACCCATGTACCAGCTGCTACTGTGTGTGATATTTACTTGTCTTGTTATATTGCTGCAGGCATGGATGGACTACAAGCTACAGTGGGATCCCACAGAATACGGGGGCCTCAAGGTGGTCCGCCTACCACATGACGCCATATGGAAACCAGACATACTACTTTACAACAAGTGAGTGTCGCACATAAGCTTCTTTGTACATAAAAACTCCACTAACTCCAGCCATTCCCCCAACATACACCCAGACAAGTGACCTTTCCAGGCTGAGGGACACTGAGTTTGGATGCTTGTGCCCCCAGGGAGTTTTTGTATCTTGTACCTTTTGCAGTTTTCTTTTGCGCCTAAAGAGGCTTGCTATTGGGGTGTCTATGTGTCGTTGGAAGATTATCATTATCAATGCATCGGGTGGAGGTTTGGGAGAAAAGGGCGAGACGGAAAAGGTGGGGAAATAGGGGATATGTGTAGACGACATTTTGAATCTTGATTCGCATGGAATTATGGGACCAATGGTACAGTGTGAGATTTATAGAAAACATGTCTTGTTCAGCATGGAATATTTGTTGGTACTAAATGTATATATATATATATTGAAACTTTATTTTCATTTTGTCGTACATAATGTCTATAAATGAATGAAAATAGGACTCTCGTCTCTGTCAAAGATAGTTCTTCCGACGGGCCCTTCTGCATCTAAATAGTAAATAATTGTTTACACATAGTTTACAATAGAATAAAGCAAGATAAAATAACATAAAGTACACTTTAGCTAGTTAGCCTTGCAGAACGGTCAAATAAGGGTTGGAGTAAGTCTTACATGCTTACATAAGTATAAGTGCTTAAATGTAAAGAATCCTTGTTGTACATGATTTCATAAACCAAGACCACATCTTTCCCATCATGCATTTGCTTTTCATAGATCATTTATCTTACACAGGCTATGATATTGGTGAAAATATCCTTGCTATTTTAGAAAAAAAATGTTGCAAGTCAGATTTGAACTGAATCCATCCCAGGATGCACTGTAGCAGACATGCGCAGTGAGACATGCAAGTCCCCGATTGGATAAGGAGTCTTGATATATGAATATTGGAATAAATTAATGTAAAGTATGTGAAATTCGCATAATTCTAGCTATAGTACAGGCACTTTAGGTAGATTTACAAGGAACAATCCAAGATAAGACTGGTAAGGTAATATGTAGGGCATTGGCCATTTAATGGGTAGAAAATTACTACACCCGCTCAGATTAATCTCTACCAAAACATGTTATACCTTGAACATTATTCATTCTAGCAGTATAAAACCCTGCCCACACACAGCCGATTTGCCTCCCCGATTTGGGTCTTCCGATGAGTCCTAGGATTTCATTTCCAATCCTGGTTTATATCATTTCAAAAACATAAACCAGGATTTGAAATGAGATCATAGAATTCATCAGGAGACCCAAATCGGGAGGCAATCGGGAGGCAAATCGGCTGTGTGTGGGCAGGGTCTAATACTCGGCTAGAACTAAGTAGATATAAATAGGGTACACTAAATGAATAATAGCATTGTTCCAATCCTCAATCACGCCCAAGCCCTATCAAGGAACTCCTTTTCAAGGTTTGAATGCAGCTTCTACTTTATTACATAAAACTGCGTCCATACATATTTATGACTGGCTTGAACCCATCTCTCAGCTGCAGGGAATAAGGGAAGCCAGTCCTCCCTACCACACAAAACCTTCTTTATGGCACAGATGATTTTAACGAGGAACTTATAAAGTACGTTAAAGGACTTATGATATAAGAACCTTAGTGACAAATAGCCTACACTTATAATAGGGTCAGATTTTCAGAAAATGTACAATTGGCAGCTGTACACATTGAGTAAATTCTGCTAGATTAGGCTGAAATTTGGTCACTACTAGGTAAATTCGAGTGTATTTGGGGTCTCATTGATTCTAGCAATCTGTTTGGTTAGGTTGAACTGTATTTTGAACATTATTTTTGTCTGAAATTCGGGTTATTTGAGAAGATTGGTGAAGGCGAATTGTACATTTTCTGAAAATCTGACCCAATAGGGATTATACTGGCTCTCAACCCAAATACATTGAAGTGGGGTTTTGCAAGAACATTATTAACAAGCCCTATTCTGTAGCTGTCTAGTTCTACTGGATTTGTATGGTAACAAATTGCGCATTAATGCATATGCCAGACGCTTTGGTGGTAAGAAAATTGAAGATGGGGTCCTTCAATAAGTAAATCATCATAGCTATAGGAGGATCCCATCGTGCTAGAGTCGCCCCAGGATTGACTGAGCCTTGAAAATGAAAATCTGGATTGATGGTGATGGAATTACAAATGAAACTTAGCTAAAGATTTCAAGTCTTAAATTTGGGTTATTCGAGAGAATTGATGAAGGTGAATTGTACATTTTCTGAAAATATGACCCACATACATGTTGGCATGTGTCGATTAATATGTTGATTATAGGTCACTGGAGTATAGTACATACATACATAGTACATACACCAAAAAAAAGTATATTTGGCAGAAGTGTCATTACAAAAGGCAACATATCCTAAATATAGATCAAGTCTACATTCTAAATGCACAGTGGGAATGAACTGCATGTGGGTCAGATTTT
This sequence comes from Sthenelais limicola, assembly GCA_942159475.1. NCBI lineage: Eukaryota > Metazoa > Annelida > Polychaeta > Phyllodocida > Sigalionidae > Sthenelais > Sthenelais limicola. The sequence continues at coordinate 6,957,832 of OW804096.1, forward strand.
CAGAAAATGTACAATTCGCCTTCACCAATTCTCTCGAATAACCCACATTTAAGACAAAAATGAGCTTCAAAATGCAGTTTTACATAACAGAACTGATACTTTGAATCAACTCGATACCAAATATACTCAAATATACCTGGTATTCATTATTTTTCAGCCTAATTTAGCAGAATTTACAAAATATGTTGATCTGCCAATTGTACATTATCCAAAAGTCTGACCCATGTATAACACACCACAGTTTACATAATAGTTCTCATAAATACTCTATGCTACCTTTGGAGTTTTCCTTACTTCATGCCATATAATTATACATTTCCCTTAATTCGACTATTGGACTCCAATTGGGAATTCCTATACAGTCAGAGTGAAATGTAATTATAAAGATAAATACCACCAATGTTACATATCCCCACTGCCTTGTGTACAAAGCCTGTCACTGTATGGGTCAGATTGTCAGAAAATGTACAATTCACCTTCACCAATCCTCTCAAATAACCCACATTTAAGACAGAAATGAGCTTCAAAATGCAGTTTAACATAACAGAACTGATACTTTAAATCAATGTGATACCAAATTTACTCAGATATATACCCGGTATTCATTATTTTTCAGCCTAATTTAGCAGAATTTACAAAATATGTTGATCTGCCAATTGTACATTATCCAAAAATCTGACCCATGTATAACACACCACAGTTTACATAATAGTTCTCATAAATACTCTATGCTACATTTGTAGTTTTCCTTACTTCATGCCATATAATTATACAGTTCCCTTAATTTGACTATTCGACTCCAATTGGGAATTCATATACAGTTAGAGTGAAATATAATTATAAAGATAAATACCACCAATGTTACATATCCCCACTGCCTTGTGTACAAAGCCTGTCACTGTATGGGTCAGATTGTCAGAAAATGTACAATTCACCTCCACCAATCCTCTCAAATAACCTAAATTTAAGACAAAATTGAGCTTCAAAATGCAGTTTAACATAACAGAACTGCATGATACTTTAAATCAATGTGATACCAAATATACTCAGATATAGTACCGGTATTCATCATTTTTCAGCCTAATTTAGCAGAATTTCCTAAATGGGTAGAGCTGCCATTTGTACATTTTCTGAAAATCTGACCCATGTATAACACACCACAGTTTACATAATAGTACTCATAAATACTCTATGCTACCTTTGGAGTTTTCCTTACTTCATGCCATATATACATTTCCCTTAATTCGACTATTCGACTCCAATTGGGAATTCCTATACAGTCAGAGTGAAATTTAATTATAAAGATAAATACCACCAATATTACATATCCCCACCGCATTGTGTACAAAGCCTGTCACTGGTCAGACTTTCAGAAAATATACAATCCACCTTCACCAATCCTCTCAAATAACCCAAATTTAAGACAAAAATGCGCTTCAAAATGCAGTTTAACATAACAGAACTGATACTTTAAATCAATGTGATACCAAATTTACTCAGATATACCCGGTATTCATCATTTTTCAGCCTAATTTAGCAGAATTTCCTAAATACGTAAAACTGTCAATTGAATACAATACAATTGAATGCCTTGTGTACAAAGCCTGCCACTGTATATAGTCACCAAAAGTGGAAACAAAAGTTGCTAATGAGCGTGAACGTGAGTGGTAGAACAAGGCAATTGTACTGTGGACGTCAGTTGACTCTATTCCCATAAAACCTTTCCCAGGCTCAAAGGCTTTTCCCACGGTCGGTGCAGGGGCTTGTGGGCTGAGTGGAGGGTGGTGAGAAAAGACCCTGTTTGTGCAATGAGTTAACTCCTTTAAATATGACCGTTTGTGGGGAAGAGAGGTAAATCAGGATAAGGGGATATACATGGGTCAGATTTTCAGAAAATGTACAATTCAACTTCGCCAATCATCTCAAATAACCCGAATTTCAGACGAGAATTAAGTTCAAAATACAGTTCAACCGAACCAAACAGATTGCTAGAATCAATGCAATGCCAAATATACTTGAATTCACCTAGTATTGACCAAATTGCCGCCTAATTTAGCAGAATTTCGTAAATGTGTACAGCTGCCAATTGTACATTTTCTGAAAATCTGACCCACATGGAGTCCCACCCACTCAATCCATATATAGTTGAACGTTTATTTTAACACTACATCCTTTCACTTGCCGCTCCAACTATGATGCAGTCATTTGGTTCAATCGCATCACTCTTCTATTAATAAGATATTTATTATCAAAGTTAATAATGGTTGTGTTGGTAATGGTGGCCTTAAATCGGGGACTAGTCCCTTGTCACTCAGAAAATGTGTATTTTATTCATTTTATTATTTGCCGAATAATGCACAGGGCAAAACCCAAGAGAGAGTCAGAATTTGGAAATAAAGTAAGGGAGATAGACAGAAACATGCAATGTTGGCATACTCGGACATGGAAAGTATCATATATATTATTTTAGTTGTCAATAAAGACGAAAACTAATGGATTTCATATATAGGTAGCGGAGGAGTAGAAAGAGAAGCAGAATATTTTCATCCACAATAAGCCATAGGAATTCTGCACTAAACATACTTTTCTGAATCTGTGGTTTATTTCATTTCATTCGGAAAACACGTTTAATTAGTAATGCCCTCAGTATACTTATTATAAATTTTATTATATAGACTCCAAGCAGACATATTACCTCTATATCTAGTTCAGAATTACTACTATTCTGGCACTTCACATAATAGATAAAACTGTTGAAGACTCTCTTTAGTTTAGGGGTCTCTTCATTCAATGAATGGCTCAAGATTATATGCGTCAGATTTTCAGAAAATGCACAGTCTACAGTTCTACACATCTATAAAATTCTGCTAAATTAGAGTAAAAAAAGGATAAATACTCTGTATATCTGAGTGTATTCTGTATTATATTCATTCAATAAATCTGTCTGATTATGTTGAACTGTATTTTGAACCCGATTTTCATCATGAATTTGGATTATTTGAGAGAATTGGTGAAGGCCAATTGTACATTTTCTGAAACTCTGACCCATATATTCTGGTCATTTAGCCTGTGTGGATGGGCTTTAAACAGGGCGGTCCCGTATAGTCAATAGAGAGGTGTAAATACAGGAACACATACCTTAAGAACAGGTCCCATCCTCCACAAACACCCCATGACATGCACTCTGCATCCATGTGTATAGAATTTCCCTATTTACAAATACACCAAATGACTTTCTCTGATGTTTAGTCAATAGAACGCTTCGTGATGCCTTTTGGAGGGTCAGATTTTCAGAAAATGTATAATTCAACTTCGCCAATCTTCTCAAATAACCCAAATTTCAGACGAAAATAAAGTTCAAAATACAGTTCAACCTAACCAAAGAGATTGCTAGAATCAATGCAATGCCGAGTATACTCTAATTTACCTAGTATTGACCAAATTGCAGCCTAATTTAGCAGAATTTACTAAATGTGTACAGCTGCCAATTGTACATTTTCTGAAAATCTGACCCTTGAACTCCTGTCCCCACTTTCTACCCAAAGCTGAAGATCTTTGCATATTTCGGTGCGTGGGACAGAGTCATAGCCGTAGAGCCGGAGAGAAGGAGCCTTTAAATAGTATTTTATATGTCTTTATTATCTAGAGTATTATTTGTCTATTGGTTTGTGTATCGTGATTTAATGAGCATTCTTTTTTAACTATTTTATTTGGCAGAATTTCACAGGTAAAAATTGACAACGCCATATTTGAATCCCTTTCCACCCTTTGGTGAAATAACCTTGTCTGACTTATGACTCATTTTCCTAAAACACGCCACATATTTCAACTCTCCTTCCCCTAACATTGTTTAAACAATTCACAAACGTCTTCACGAAACATGTGACTTGGCTGTAATCACATGTGTTTTCTCTAAACAAAATGAAACAAAATGCAAATGGGCCAGATCTTCTGAAAATGTACAATTGGCAGCTGTACACATTTAGTAAATTCTGCAAAATTAGGCTGCAATTTGGTCAATACTAGGTAAATTCGAGGATATCCGGCATTGCATTGATTATAGCAATCTGGCTGGTTAGGTTGAACTGTATTTTGTGCTTTATTTTAATCTGAAATTTGGGTTATTTGAGAAGATTGGCAAAGTTGGATTGTACATTTTCTGAAAATCTGACCCAAATGCATGTTCACGAGGCGGTAACAAGCAAAGTTGTGATATGAATATATGACTAAATAGTTGAATGTATTTTGCCTCTAATGATACGCGTGTAACTAAATAGTTGCATGATTGATATGATGGGAATGCCGAGGATCAGAGTCAACCCCATCATTCAGTATAAAGGGCCTAGTCCACTAAGCCGATTCTTTTGCGATTTTGCACCACAGAGGATAGTCCACCCCATCATTCAGTATAAAGGGCCTAGTCCACTAAGCCGATTCTTTTGCGATTTTGCACCACAGAGGATAGTCCACCCCATCATTCAGTATAAAGGGCCTGGTCCACTAAGCCGATTCTTTTGCGATTTTGCACCACAGAGGATAGTCCACCCCATCATTCAGTATAAAGGGCCTGGTCCACTAAGCCGATTCTCATGCGATTTTGCGCCACAGAGGACCCTTTGCACCTGATTATGTGAGAATCGCATGAGAATCGGCTTAGTGGACAAGGCCCTTAACAGTCACGTTTAATGGAGTATGCATATCCCCTAGAGGTCCTAATGTATTTGTTCCTAAACCATATCTCTATGGGCTTAACACCATACCAGAATCTCTAATTCGAAAATGAAGAGGATTGATATGAAAACCAAAGGCAACACGATCTCTGCTGGCAGGGGAGAGCGAAACACAGTATTCCAGTATCGTTTTCCCGTAATAAATCCAATTGAATTGAGAAGATATCGGAGTCAGGAATGATAGATCAGAATTGCAAATTTCATGAGCGGGATGAATTTATGGGAAAACCTTCACATGAATGCGTGAGAACATTTCGGATTTAAGGCGCATGCGCTATAACAATCTAATCCTTATCTCATCTCCCTTATTAACAACCTCCTCTTAAATCATTCTCTCTTCATTAAAAACCTTATCCAAAGCAGGTCCTCATTCTAAATAGACATTTTCCTCCATTCAAGATGGCGGCCATTTTTCATGGTTCTTGTCATCTCGTGGTGCATTTTCAAGTGCTTAGGGTTTTCTATAGGCAGTGCCTATGGCAGGAACATAACCGCAGAATTCTATGATGTATTGGCAGATTTTAAGGTGACTGAAAATACCTATCGGGCGTTTCAATGCTATTGCGGCCAGAGCCATTAGAACAGTGGATTTGCTACATCAAATGGTTTTAGATGATTTTAAGTATCGGGGAAAACCGTTTTAAACATGAATGAACAACCTTCACTTTTTTAGGGAATAGCAAATACATAAAAGTGTTTCTTGGTTTTTGTGTGGACATATTCCTGTGCCCTGGCAATAGTTATGGCAACTTACAATGTGCCATGTGCGATTAGAATATGATGTATTAAAGGAGGTCTCCACTGACTGTGGTAAGCTCTGTGGCAAGCCTTGCGATGGTGCTGTGTTGGTGAGAAGTGGCGAGGTCCTGCCTACATCGTTCAGTGACCATGTAGGCAGGACCTCATCATTCCTCACCATCTACAGAACAGCACAGCACCAACGCAAGGCTTACCGCAAAGCTTACCGCAGCCAGTGGAGGCCACCCTTTAAATGTACCAACTATTTTAGGCATTTATGGAAACAAATCAGTCCTTCAATCCTTCCTCGACATGAATGTTATTGTGTGTTTTAGTTACATATGTTCCTTTATACAATACAAGTATATCATGATGTCTACTGATCCTATCTTACTTCATGGTCCTGTCTGGTCCTGGGTAGGACCATAAAGTGCCTTTCTGTCTCTTTTCTCTGTCTCTCTCTCCCTTCTTCTCTGTCTCTATTTCCTGGGTATGATCATAAAGTGCCTCCCTCTCAGCTCTCCCGCCCTTGATATAACCTTCAATGTGTAGATAAGAGCGTAAAGCAACCAATCTCACCCACTCACTCACCTTTCTTACTTCAATAGGAATGTGATTTATCTGAAATCTTGCTTGGTAAATTACTTTTATTAGTCTTAAAGCTGCATTTTCATCTATTATCACAAAGCAAATCTGACCAAATTTACACACATTATAACTTTCAAGACATAATTTATCAATATTCTGCTGCTGCTATATATGTTTATATACATGCATTTGAAGCCGAATAAGCCAAGCAGAATCCGCCAGCGGTGAGCAATAATAAGTGAAGTCTTCGGATGAAAGGGTTGGTTTGGGTCTTCCAAATACAAATGGGGAAGTTTTAGAAGCCCTGTCCCAAAACAACTGAAGAAAATCCTCCAAAATTTGGGTTAAATGACTTTTAGATGGTTTGGAAAAAAATAATAAAACAAAAAATTAAAAAATGTCCAGTTCTTGACTGATGTTAGCTGAGAGTGCAGCTTTAACTACAAGGACAGGCACTGTCCCTTTAATTAATGTTATCTCTTAAAGAAAGCTTTGAGTGAATTATTGGATTTGTTGATGCTCACTTCCGAGGCACATGTTTATTGCAGTCCTCACAATATTTCACCAGGATTTTTAAACTAATTATTTTAATGATATCCAAACCTACAATTCATCATGTACAGACCCACCCGCTTATGTTATTATCTATTGATGAAAATGAATTCATGATAAGTTTACAGGTCAGGGTCAGGGAATGCATTACCGGCAGCTCTACATATTTAATACATTCTGCTAAACTAGTCTTAAAAATTGACCAGGTATAATTTAACCAATAAGCAAACTACTTTCTATTGCAACATTATTTATGTAAACTGCCATCAAACTAAACAGGGAGACCTGAATCTTTTTCACAGAAGGCTTTGTAAAGAATGCAAGGTATTTGCTTCATCCATTTTTCCTTAATTTGTATATATATGTAAGATAGAAATGCAAGTGATACATACATGGGCCAGATTTTCAGAAAATGTACAATTGGCTGATCAACATATTTTGTAAGTTCTGCTAAATTGGACCGAAAAATCATCAACACTAGGTATATTTCAGTGTATTTGGTATTGCCTTGATTCAAACAGTCTGTTTGGTTATGTTGAACAGTATTTTTAACCTTATTTTTGTCTTAAAATTGGGTTATTTTAGAGAATTGGGGAAGGTGAATTGTACATTTTCTGAAAATCTGACCCACATACATATCTGGGCACATAGGGTTGAATGGAAATAATCAGTTCGGTTATTTGGATCTGTATTTTGAACCTCGTTATTTGAAAGGATTGGTGAAGGTGAATTGTACATGTTCGGACAATATACAGGCAAAATATCGTCACTTATACCCTTACTTGTATGAATAACTTGTGAAATCCAAAAGTATGATGGGAAGGATGGAAGTGTTATGTCTGTATGTAAGGTGGAAACACCCACCCGGGGCCGCCATGGGCAGGAGCGAGCTTAACCTTGCTACGAGAAAGATTCTATTAATAGAATAATTTCTTACACATAACATTGGTGGAGAAACCATCACTGAAACTGATACCAGCTTTTTGTTTCATAAGGAGCACATAAACTGGATGTTACTTGTGAGTCGAGGAGAGATAAAACTTCACATGACTTTCCCTCCCTGCTATTTATGCAGGGTTTCATTAAAGTCCATATTTACCTGTAGGTGTTGCGCCCAAAACCTTTACTTCTGTCCTATAAAGGGTGGTTTCCACTGGCTGCGGTAAGCCTTGCCATGGTTTGTGCTGGTTCTATAGGTGGAGAGGAGTGACGAGATCTTGCCTACATGGATCACTGGTCATGTAGGCAGGCCCTTGCCACTTCTCACCATCACAGCACCATCACAAGGCTTACCGCAGAGCTTACCGCAGAGCTTACCGCAGGGCCTATCACAGCCAGTGGAGACCCCCCTCAAGTTACACAATGAGTACATTTGTTCAAATTTCTCTTGTCATAATAACTGAGAATGCAACTTTAGGACGGAAGTGATATTGTCAACTAGAAATATTACTGTAATCTATTGCAAGAGGGCTTAAAAACCAGCTGGGGAATACCCACTTTAAGCAATCAAAATATTGAAATAAAAGTCTTCAAATTCAAGATGCTGACTTTTAACAAAGGGATATGGGTTCGTGTAAGACTAGAAGCTTGGCAATAATGGTATATTGGGTGCGACCCAGTGGCCCTGCCTTTTGTTCTCTTGCCACTCAAAGCTCCCCGAAAGCCTGACCTTTCAGGCTAATGAAGGTTCCCATAGGGGTCAGATTTTCATAAAATGTACAATTGGCAGCTGTACACATTTAGTAAATCCTGCTAAATTAGGCTGCCATTTGGTCAATACTAGGTAAATTCGAGTATATTCGGCATTACATTGATTTTAGCAATCTGTTTGGTTACGTTGAACTGTATTTTGAACTTTATTTTCCTCTGCAATTTGGGTTATTTGAGAAGATTGGTGAAGAAAAATTGTACATTTTATGAAAATCTGACCCATGTGAGTTTACTCTGTTCGAAACCTGCTGCGGCCCTCATCAGCCCCTAATGGAAGAACAGCTGTAAGAGCTGAAGTTAACGATAAAAAGCATTTATATGAAAACATTTATTGTAAACACCCTTGGTCACAATGAACATGATTTAGCAAAAAAAGGAGCCGAGGGGTTGATGGGGAAAGGATAATGGTGATATTCACCGTTACTATGGTGATGTATGGCGGGAAATTCTGTGATGAACCAATCAGAAGGCAGCTGGTGCTGAGTGTGAAATCATGTAGCAAAACAATATTCATGGGGCAGAGTAGAACGTTAACGGGATAATACGCCAATACATCCACCATACCGGCCACATAATAGCCTTCCCTGTCTGGCCTCTTAAGGGAGACTTCGCTATATTGTTTGGGAACGAGGAAATAATAGAATATTCTAGTGCATTAGAGAAGACCTCATTTTCAGTATGATAAACATATTTAGAATTGTTGTCTTTATCATATTAATGTACATAAATCAGTATACGGGTCAGATCTTCAGAAAGTGTACAATTTGCCTTCACCTATACTCTCAAATAATCCAAATTTAAGACAGAAATCAGGTTCAAAATACAGTTCAACATAACCAGACAGATTTATTGAATGGATAACATAAGGAATACACTCAGATATACCTAGTATTTATCAATTTTCACTCTAGTTTAGCACAATTTGATAGAACTGTAGATTTTTCAAAAAATCTGACCCATACCTACATCTAGTGGCTGATGAAGAATGCTTTTGGACTAGGACAAGGGAACAGTCAGTTGAATGCGAAAAACATTTTTTGAACTTGAAATGGTCCGGCCAGATACATTTATAGGTTTATCAATGTCAAATAGAAAGGCAAACAATTATCTTAATGATATTTTGTCAAATTGTCAAATTAAAACCTTTACTTGCTTCAGTCCCCATTCGTATATTTTAGTAACCAATTATATAATGATTGATCAATGCATTTTTTATTTTATTTTATTTAATTTTATCTATCACCACCAATATTAAAGTACAAAATGGATTATGATGTAGTCCATACATTTACTGAATTTAGGAGGTGAATAACTATTGCTCTACTACCATTGCGAGGGCTGACCTAACCTAAATATTTCTCAAATATAATAAACATTTCCCTTAGTTTCAGCTGAGATATCATGTAAACTGAGCCTAAGACTATTATTATTTAAACTCAACATTAATTATCTGGGAAGGCATTAATGGCGACATGATAAATCAATTATTTAAACTATTTGAAGACAAGCATAACCAGCAATACTCTAGACGAATCATGGCCTTGCGAAAACCATTATTCGCCAAAAATAAACACAATTAAGCTTATGACTGCCACCCACGCCTCTATAACAGAGAACCTATATATCCCCAAACCCCATCCAACGGACTTTTCCCACTTAATTCGATCTTAGACTGTCTAATTCTTTCACCGATCGAAAGGGCATGACATCAAAAGCTAAATCTGTGAGTTTAGTAGAAAATGAAGTCGGAGATATAAAGATATAAGTGAAATTAAAAAATAAGATCACTCGAAAATGAGACAAACTTAAAAAGGCTGGCTGCTCTGGGACTCGACCTCACAATGTCCAGTTTGGAAGTCCAAAGCTTGGCTAGCCACTTGGCTATATAATAGGGGAATACTTTAGGGCACATGCATATAAACAATTACATTGATTCATCACAATTATTAAGGTTTACTTAAGTCCCCCATTGTCCTCATGAGGATTGAGGAGAATAGGGGAAATACACTATCTTTGAAAGTCCCTCTGTTTGACTTAATAACTCAAACTAATCATGACAATATATCTTGCAACTGTATTCTATTTCTATAATAAGCGAATGCGGGACTAGCTCTGCACGCTTCCTGGACAAAATAGTTGCTAATAATTGAGAGAAGACTTAGAACTAGAACTACGGAGGGGGCGTCTGGAGGTTAATTAATTCCTCTTGAATCAAATCTTCATTTCTTTATTCTTATTATCCCTTGTAATAATAGCTATGAAATTAATCTAATTAATTTTCTATGCTTTCAAGATATCTATATTAAAGCTGATAACATAATGCAGCCTAAATACCTTAAAACTGTGCAAGATATGCTTGAAGAAAAACAATATGATGGCGAATCCTTTAAGGGTATATTAAAGATAATAACAAAATGTTCTGAACAGCGAGTTAGAGCAAATTCCATTCTAATTGGAATCTAAAGGATCGGCATAATTCCATTAAGAAGAAATATTAATAGAATAGGAAGAATTAGGAAGAGATATTTATGAAGTAAAATACAAATAGAATTCTACATTTCTATAATTATTAGATATGGTAATTAATTCTAAGAGCATTCGATAACCTATGGCAGATAAACACAATTATATATCGGCCTTGACTTCCATGAACTAAAGTATTAATCAACTGTCTCCTTTCCTCCCCTTTCCTCCCCTTTCCTCCCCTTTCCTCTACGTATCTCCCCTCTTCCTCCCCTTTTTCATGGGCCTATTACCTCTCTGGTAGCTTTGATAGCCCTATACAGGGCTTTGAGTTATTAGACTTGATTCAAACAGGATGGCTAGGGTTGCGGTAGTTTGTGTAGAGTTGCAGTTCCAAGTTTGTAACCCCTCACTATGACAATAAAATCAATCTTTTATATCTTATCGCCCTACTTGTTACCTTTCAATGCTTGATATGAAGAATTAATCAACTGCGGGCAGAGTTTTCATCTGCTCCACACAAAAAAACCTGCGAGATAGTCATTTTGTATTTTTTTCGCTAGGGGTTACAATATGGTCCAGTACAGTGGTACAGTCCACTTATAGCAGGGTTTTTTATGCACCATTTTTTTTTAGCTTATTTACATACTTTTGGGCATGCGCACTGAGACATAAACAAGTTAGAGTGCCATGTTTCAATATCAAAAAGTTTCTGGAACAGATTTGCTGATAATAAACCTAGCAGTTCTCTGTGTATTTTACACATCATCTCCCAAGAATGTACCATAAACATCGCAAAATGTTATAGATTAAGGACATGCAGTTTAATAGGAATTGGTTGAGTACTTTGTCTGGACAAACTAAAGAACTTCGAACTTCCCTTATTCTAGTGAATCCTATTGACGACCTAGTATAGAATAGAATATACAAGGGCGTCTGTGATGGCTACCTCTCTGGAAACGCGTTTTTAATCTCAATTATTTCAACTGAGGTAAACGCCTCATCCCTCTTTTCAACAGATAGACGTTGCTACTTCACTCCATTGTGTACAACAATGCTTTATTTTGGTACAGAAGCGGTGGGGCTGGGAGATTTTGCTCGATGAATGATTTAAACAGTTATGAATAAAAATATTTGGCATTCAATGTGTAAATGTCTTTCTGAAGGCAATATTTGCAAAGGTTTAATCAAATGAATAAAAGTTGATTTAAAAACAGCTGTAAATTCCGAGGGCAATATGGCAATCTTGTTTACAATGAGAATTATAGATCACCCAGATTATTTCGTAAGGTTGATATCAAAAATCTTTTGATGACATGAAGTATTGTGAATATTGAATTCTCAAATAACTGGTTCTAGGAAGAAATGAAAGTAAATTCAACTGAAATAAACTCAATTTGAATACGAATTAAATGGCGAATATAGCCAACAATATGGCCAGAGTGATAGATATCATTATCAAAGAATTAAACGTAGATATGCTTCCAGAAAATGGGAGAAATTGAACCACTCACTTTCACCAGCAAACCATAATTAAAAATTCGACAATTATATATCCCACAAGTAATACCCTTGGTGTTCATATGGACAGACGTTCCCCTGGGTCTAATGAAACCTTCTGTATTCAGCTATAGATAGAGTATTTATGAGTCTCCTTCATTCCCCAGCCACAGTAAACATTTACTTAGAAAAATGAGATCACAAATATGTGTGTCCATGCTTGGAGACCATATCGGTCATCAATCATCGGCTGTTTGAGCATAGAGCTATGCTCCCAGTGCATAAAAACACTTGACATCCGTCCATATCGTTCTGTTACTAAAAAGGAATGCTCCCTCCTCGAATGCCAGTCTGCCAGGCTATATTTATGAGCAGTTTTAAGACTTTTAACATACACTTGACTGAATCATGATGTATTTGGGCTTTTTTGCCTGCATTAAAACTACCCTCTTAGAAATAATGGGTCGTCGATCTTCCCATATCCTGTGGGTTTTTCATGGGAACAGTCTTTCCTCAATGCAAATCCCTGCAAATCCCCTTTTCCTCCTGGGTTTTAAGCCAAATCCCCTTTTCTTCCTAAGCTTTAGAGCAGCATATACATTGCCATAAGGGATGATTTGATTTCATTCTAAAGTTGCTAAATTGCTAAATAGTAAATTAAGGCTAGTTATGATTGTTGAAGAACGGCAGAGCGTCATTTGTATTAGTTCTTACCATAAGAATTGTTGTAACCTCTTAGGATTTATTATATGGGTCAGATATTTAGAAAATGTACAATTCGCCTTCACCAATCCTCTCAAATAATTCACATTTAAGACAAAAAATGAGCTTTAAAATGCAGTTTAACATAACAGAACTCATACTTTAAATCAATGCGATACCAAATATACTCAGATATACTCAGTATTCTTCACTTTTCAGCCTAATTTAGCAGAATTTCCTAAATGTGTACAGCTGCCAATTGTACATTTTCTGAAAATCTGACCCATATGCGCATTCCATTTAAGAGGTACAATAAGTGGGGTGCAACAAAATGTTTGTATGATATATGTACCATAACAATTCGAATTTGGTTTTCTTTTAGCTGTTAGATACTTTATGACGATTCAAAAACAAAAAGAAAGGTTTATATATCAATATTTGTCTATGCTAGGGGCATGAAATAAATAGTGAATGGAACTCGGTAATATAGTAATTGAATATTTATTGGACTCGATTGCTACGGAATCTTGTCCAATAAATATTCTATAGGGGATTTGCATGTCTCACTGCGCGTGTCTACTGCAGTGCATGCTGGGATGGATTGTGTAGAAATCTGATGTACAAATATTTGGCAACGTTTTCATGAAAAATTGCAAGAATGTTTTTACCAATATCTGAGCCTGTCTAAACGATCTATGAAAACCAAATGCATGATGGGATAGATGAGGACCTGTGTCATGGGAACATGTATAACGAATGGATATTGAGATTGGAGAATGGATAGATATTCCATGCTGAACATGGCATGTTTTCTATAGATTTTAGACTGTACCATTAGTCCCATAATTCCATGCGAATTAAGATTCAAAATGGCGGCTATGCAAATCCCCTATTACTAGCCCCTTGTTCCATTCTCTCTATTTATGTTGCCTTAATGTATATGTTTGAACTCAGATTTAGCAAATTATTTGTCATCATTCCGTGACATGATATTTGAGAATAATAACATGTGTACTAATTGTTCTGCCGAATAAAACAAGACCAGGATTTAATTGAGGATCACATAAATGGGTCAGATTCTCAGAAAATGTACAATTGGCAGCTGTACACATTTAGTAAACTTTGCTAAAGTAGGCTGGAAAATCAAGAATGCCGAGTATATCTCAGTATATTTGGTTTTCTGTTGGTTTAATATATCTGTCTTACAATTTTAAACTGTATTTTGAACATTATTTTTGTCTTAAATGTTGGTTATTTGAGAGGATTGGTGAAGGCGAATTGTACATTTTCTGAAAATCTGACCCAAATAGGTTTTAGATGAACGACTATCTGAGAGTTAATCATGACATCCATGTTGCATGATTGGGCCTTTATGGGTCAGATGTTCAGAAAATGTACAATTGGCAGATCTACGCATTTAGTAAGTTCTGCTACATTAGACTGAAGAATAGTCAATACTAGGTATATCTGAGTATATTTTGTATTGCCTTAGTTCAAGCAATCGGTTTGGTTATGTTGAACTGAATTTTGAACTTTATTTTCGTCGGAAAATTGGGTTATTTGAGACGAATGGTGAAGGTGAATTGTACACCTTCTGAAAATCTGACCCTTATACCTTGAGTAATTAGGTGTTCAACGATTCTCAATCGGATTTGGAAAGCCCTACTTTAGTTAACCCATGAACCACCCAAAACATGTTGTATAGCTAAGAATTAATCGTAATTAATCAAAAAATAAACATATGATGTTAATGACCTGACATTTAATACAAAAAAATTCATCCTAATATTTCTATTTAAAGCTTTATTTATATAGTCCTATCATTATACATTGCAATGGTCATTGTTGAAACCAAAAATAAATCTGAGTGCCCTTTTCGTCCTTAGGTCGTCAAGCTATCCCAGGTTTATTGACCTATAATTTGACTTGAGACAGCTCCCATAGGACAAATTTGCTAAGCGTTTCTAGCCACTGCACTACCACATCTCAGTCTTATTGCTCCCATGTCGAAATTGGAGGGGTTTCCTCGAATATTTATTTGAGGAATTAAAATTTCTATTCTGAGAGTGGAGGCTCTAGTTTTATATCTCACTGCGGTTGGTGCCTTTATTTCTGTCCGTTCCTTTGCTATTTCATTAGATCATACATACTAGTGTCAGATTTTCAGAAAATGTACAATTAGCAGCTGTATACATTTGGTAAATTCTGCTAAATTAGGCTGCAAATTGGTTAATACTAGGTAACTTCGAGGATATTCGGCATTGCATTGGTTCTAGCAATCTGTTTGGTTAGGTTGAACTGTATTTTGAACTTTATTTTCGTCTGAAATTTGGGTTATTTGAGAGGATTGGTGAAGAGGAATTGTACATTTTCTGAAAATCTGACCCACTAGAGAAAAATCCCCACGTTTTGAATCTAGATGAAATAATAACAGGTATAGGATCGGAACACTGTACTTCATATTGGAAACTGGTTAGTTGTTGTTTTTTTAAATCAATTTTATTCAGGTTTGAGCACTACATCACTATCAATTCATTTAACTTGAACAAAATAGCCCATCGGTTCACCTGATGCTGGTCTTCCCCCGATCCCTGAGCCGGCAGGAGGTAGAAAATTTTAACTGTAGTTTACATTCACATATATAGTGGACGAGTGGTCCAGAAGAATAGAACAATATAACGAATAAAAGGTTGATCATAATTATAAGTGATATATAAGCAATGCGCTAGTAATTATAGAAATGAGACGGTATGGGGAAATCATGGAAATGATATTACCACTTATGGCTATCAAACAATGTTATCTATATTTCTTTGGCTTTTATTTGTCCTACCTGAACTGCACAAATTCAAAGTATTTCCAGAGAATCTTCAATCTCTTAAAAGATAGATTTCAATTCAGTTTCTCAATTTTACTTTCATTGCGGGGTTTTTTCCACTTATACTTCCAAGTCTCTGCTAATCGCCCGGCCCTTGATATACCATTAATTCTCCTTACCTTGTAAGTACCAGTCGTCCTGACTTTTAAGCACCTTCACTGATTCGCATCAGATAAATAAATTCTGGCACATTTTCTGCATTAAAGGCTGTGTAAAATATGAAGATTAATCGATCAGGAACTGGCACACAAATATTCGGACAATCATAAATCACTTTTCAATCCAAATACCAATCCGTCACAGAAGAAGCAACTGGAAGGGGCCTCCGACCGCGACTAAAATTCCACTAAAAATTACATAAGCTCTTAAAAGGGCGATTGCCATCGTCATTGCCACCGTCTCTAAATGTACAATTATTTCCTGATTACTAGTAAATTGCTGATCTATTGGCAAGAGGTATCTAAAATGAATATTACATTATTATTGTGCAGTCGCTGTGGGCCTAGGCCGTCAGTGCGGGGCAGTCGTGGACCTTAAGTGCGGGACTACTTCAGGTTCCTGTACCGCGTGTCCAGCAGACGACTTTAAATAGAAGCTCTTTGGCAGTGCTATCCATCTAAGCTGATGGCATAATGGGCGGCAATGAATTAACTATGTCTCTAGATTAAGCTTCGGATTGGTAAATGCCACTAGGGGATGATGGATGGAAGACATTAAATCCCTGATATAATCCACTGGGCAGAGAGGAGAGGAGGGAGAAATAAGAGGGGAGCGGGAAGCCGCACGAAGGCCATTTTTTTACCATTGTGTTCTTTTTTCCATATGGGTCAGATTTTCGGAAAATGTACAGTTAGCAGCTGTACACATTTAGTAAATTCTGCTAAATTAGGCTGTAATTTGGCCAATACTGGGTTAATTCGAGTGTATTTGGCATTGCATTGATTCTAGCAACCTGTTTGGTTAGGTTGAACTGTATTTTGAACTTTATTTTTGTCTGAAATTTGGGTTATTTGAGAGGACTGGGGAAGCTGAATTGTACATTTCTGAAAATCTGATCCATATGTTTACCGAGTCAGATTAAACGCTGGAACCTCGTGATACTACTGCAATATTCAGTTGAAAATAGAAAATGCAGATATTGTAATGGAGCTTTAATCGGTATTGCATTAAGGTATGGCTCTTTTATCTGCCTTGGTGTGTGATCAATTAAGAATCTCCGAATTTAATTTTAGTATAATTCCCGAGGCAGGCTAAAATAATGCAAAAAAATGTTATTTCAATTTAGTGGAACGAATACCATTAGAATGATAGGCTCCTTGGGCAACCAACCGCCCCCACCGCCACCCCGCCAATCCTATCCCACTCCCTCTCCCCCAACCCACATACAATTTTACACCTTTGCATCTGTCTTCTCCTGAACACCCCTCTAATCCATTCAAGGCCAGTTACAGGGATATATGGGTGAAGTCGCCAGAAAATGTACAATTCACTTTCACCAATCCTCTCAAATAACCCAAATTTCAGACGAAAATAAAGTTCTAAAATATAGTTCAACCTAATCAAAGAGATTGCTAGTATCAAGGCTATGCCAAATATACTCGAATTTATCTATTATATATTGACCAGATTGCAGCCTAATTTAGGCTAAATTTACTAAATGAGTACTAAATTAACTAAATGAGTACCGCTGCCAATTGTACATTTCCTGAAAATCTGACCAATATATATGCTGTACACAAAACTTTAAATATTTCTTCATACCATAACGATATGACATGATGAAAACAATATGACACAATTGTATGATTATACAAGTTTGATACATTCTGTCGAAAACTAATCAGAAAAATCCCAAATTCCACCGCCTCATGCAACGAATTCATGCCGTCCTTGGCCAGTGCTGATAATAAAAAAAATTATCGTGACAAGATTAAGTCAGAGGCGAATTTCTGATGGCTTCGCCGAAATAAATGAGAATTATAATGAATCGGGTGCCTAGGTATTGGAACCTAACTCAGGCCGATCATTAATCATCGTTTTTTCCTGCCCATGTTCTTATTGCCAGGCAATTGTTCCTGGGGACAAAAAGCCGTCAGTTTGAGAAAAGCCAATTAGCTTTTTGATACCTTAGTTAAGAAATTGACATCAAGGGCAGCTGAGAACTTTCCTCAGAAAGGGTATACATATAATTTGTTGCACCTTAGGTGAAATAATATATATAAAAGTATCATAAATTAACAACTTAGAATAGCAAGAAATACTGCTGTTCCAGCATATGATATATAAGGGTGAAACGATCAGAAAATGTACAATACGCCTTCACCAAATCTCCCAAATAACTTTAATTTAAGATAGAAATGAGGTTCAAAATATATACAGGTTCACTAACAAGTTGGTTGAAGGAGTGTGAATATTGCACGAGTTGCATAGCAACAAGTGCAATATTCTAAGTGACTGAATCCAACACGTTAGTTAACATATTTATTATATACATGCTTTCAATCATAAAAATAGAAAGAACTGAGTAAAAAAAAATTGAATTTCAGCGGTAATCTTAGTAAAAAACAAATTGGTTGCCATGACAACACCCCATACATCACTAGTGAAATACGCACTATGTGTAACATAATCAATATATACATAGTGACCAGGTGATTCTTCAAGATGTTTTAATTTGTTGCATCTTAGGTAATATAATATTAAAGTATCATAAATTAACATAACACTTAGAATAGCAAGAAATGCTGCTGTGCCAGCAAATGATATAATAATTAAGGGAGAAATCTCCCAAATAACTTATATTGAAGATAGAAATTAGGTTCAAAATACAGTTCAATATAACTAAACTCACTGTTTAAATCATCGCAATACTAATTATACTCAGATATAACTAGTATCTATCATTACTTTTTCAGCTTAATTTAACTGAGTTTACTGAATATGTAGAGTTGTTGATTGTATATGGGTCAGATTTTCAGAAAATGTACAATTCGCCGTCACCAATGCTCTCAAATAACCCAAATTTAAGTCAAAAATGAGCTTCAAAATGCAGTTTAACATAACAGAACTGATACTTTAAAATCAATGCGATACCAAATATACTCATATTTACTCGGTATTCCTCATGTTTCAGCCTAATTCATGAGAATTTCCAAAATGTGTAGAGCTGCCAATTGTACATTTTCTGAAAATCTGACCCATATTTTCTGACGATCTGACCCATAGAGCAATATTAAACAGTTGCAGGTGTGTGAATAAAATATAAACGATTCAAATAGTATTTCTTGCTAATTCTCTGCATTTAATTAATTGATTGTTTCTTCTTCCTTTTCATCCTCCAACGCGTCACCTTCACCTCAATCAACCAATCAGCGCTGACGTCTCATCCTACAAATCTTCAATCAGCACCAACGTCATCGTTACCAACGACGGCAACGTCACGTGGTTAAGCATGGTCATCTTCCGCAGCTCCTGCGCTATCGACGTCAAGTACTTCCCCTTCGACGAACAGAACTGCACACTCCTCTTCGCTTCATGGACCTACGACGGCTTCCAGGTCAATCTAATGAAAGTAGGCGACGATGGTGACGTCAGCAATTACATTCCCAACAGTGAGTGGACGTTGGTGAAATTACATGCTGAACGCAACGTCGTCTACTACAGCTGTTGTGCAGAACCTTATCCTGACGTCACGTACGTCATACAAATGAGACGCAAGCCACTCTTTTACGTCTTTAATATGATATTACCGTGTCTCTTGATAACTCTAGTCGCATTACTAGGTTTTTATATACCCTCGGATTCAGGGGAGAAAGTTACCATGGGAATTACCACGCTCCTTTCAATGACTGTGTTTCTAATGCTTGTGGCTGAAAGTATGCCTCCCACTTCTGATGTTCTTCCTTTAATAGGTGAGTCGCATTTTCATTCATATTGTCTCTCATTTTCTCATCATGCGTTTTTATTTCAGAAGTGGGGAAAATGATCATCTTCTACGGGTTTTTATTACAGAAGAGTTCCAATTGCTGTGTTTGTGAACAAGCAATGACATCGGAGAGCATTAATGATATATAGTACATAAGATAAGATAAGATAAGAGGTTTTTTATTTGTCTTAAAGATGTACAAAAATATTTTGCTTATGAGGAAGACAAACTGGTCGATATACCTATGGAAAAAATCTGAAGAATTGACCCATTTCTTCCGGCAATTACCATGTTTTGGAATAAGCTTCACATGACTAAAGAGTTCTATGACTAAAGCTACTTGATAAATGAATGATAAAACAAGGTAAAATATTGACTTAGTGTTACATTTCTACCTAACTTAGACTTAGACATGTTAATAAAGTAAGACATGTAAAGACATGTATATAACGATTCCATACGGTACAGTATGTTTCGTTAAAGTGAAGGCCACCTAGTGGAATTATAACACTATACATACAGTATGTAATCCATGCAGAGACGCAAGCATGATAACATATCTTATAGATAACATATTTAATATGTAACCTTGAGAGAGAGATTTTCATGGAAAACTAATATACTTTGAACTTATCTTCTTCATAATGTATCATTCATATGGGATAAGAACTGCATTTTTTATTCATAACTATATAATTAATAAGAGATAATATACATTAACGTATTTAGCACACACACATAATTATATAAATAATATCAAAGCACCATTGATATCATCAGAGCTATTTATTGTTATATCCAAACATAGGTAGAGAGAGCATAACAAAATAAAGAAATTTAATTGAGGAGAGAACAGGAAAGATTGTGACCCCAGGGTCGATATTAGCCTAGAATAGGTGCATAGGAACGATGGACAAGGAAACGTGTTGGTAATAGTTCCGTCCTTTTCCTACCCAAGAAGCAACAGGTTATCAAAATGTATCTAAATAAAGTTGGACTGAAGCTAGTATCAAAGATAAATGATGTAAACCCATATGCCAATGCAAGCAGAATAACAACAAGAAATAGTTAACAGTGATCAGTTTACATTTATTTATTTATTTCCGGTTCATGTAGAAGATTGCTTTTCCAAGAGAAACGGAGATTGATGTCAGTTAAATGTAAAGTTCGAGAGGGAGGGATAGTAGGAGGGAGAGGGAGTGGAGACAGAAAACATGAAATCCCTATCCCATATATGACTGGTCATTCCATGTGATTCTGTTGGTCCCTTTAACACCTTTGCATATGAGCCATCTTATTTCGTAACTTGCCACTTTAATTCACACATGGTCTACCCTTTAATTCACACCTAAACGCCATCCCCTCCCCCTCCCAGCCATTACCAGCATGATTCTGATCCCATCTGCTGATATCAGAATCAACAGATTCTTCACACTGATATCCAGGATGGGAGGAGCCAAGATGCTATCAATGATTGACAGATCTCACCCCAATCCATTTAGATTGATGATAACATCAATCTAAAAAAACAAGGATAAGATTAGATTCTTCATGAAGAACAGCCTATAATTATTCATCCAAATGACTTTTTCCCCTTTTTGAGGTTGATAAGATATGATATTCTTTCTTATACTTCCTTTTAAATGCCGCTAGGAATGCATCTTTGGGTCAGATTTTCAGAAAATGTGCAATTGGCAGATCAACATATTGTGTAAATTCTGCTAAATTGGACTGAAAAATCATAAACACTAGGTATATATGAGTGTACTTGGTATTGTCTTGATTCAAAAGGCCTGTTTGGTTATGTTGAAAAGTATTTTGAACCTGATTTTTGTCTTAAATTTGGATTATTTGAGAGAATCGGTGAAGGTGAATTGTACATTTTCTGAAAATCTGACCCCTTTAATAAAAAAAAAAGGTCTTTATTCCCAGCAAAGTCTATCTGGTCGTATTGAGATGTCAAGATAAAGCTGGCTATCGTGATATAATGCTGATACAAGATCTACTTACCATCATATAATTCCCACAGTTATCTATCCGCCTCGCTCCCTCACGCACCTGTGCCAACTATACGTTTCTCCTATGAATCGCTTCCCTTAAATTCAATTCAATTCAATTCAAAGCATTTTTTATTTATACAAGAAAGGTGTACAAAAAGGAGCCCCGTATCTGAAAGGTGACTTCCAGGTCTTCCAACGGATTCCTGACTAGTTTCTACCAAGAAAGATTTTACATTTCTATGCCAAAAATAAACTTTAGAGCTATTTTCTAATATCTAATCTAGCTGACACTCTACACAACCTAATCTAAATATTGGGTCAGATTTTCAGGAAATGTACAATTGGCAGCTATTCACATTTAGTAAATTCTGTAAATTAGGCTGCAATGTGGTCAATACTAGGTAAATTCGGGTATATTTGGCATTGCATTGATTCCAGCAATCTATTCGGTTAGGTTGAACTGTATTTTGAACTTTATTTCGTCTGAAATTTGGATTATTTGAGTAGATTGGCGGAGTTGAATTGTACATTTTCTGAAAATCTGACCGATGTGGTATAGGCGAACCATAGGGATCGCTTTCAAAATAAAACCAGTATAAATCCTGTGCTGATAGCCAAGGAGTACCAATATATCTATAAAGTTATTTACCTATATCTTTTATTTTAATTTAGCGTAGTTCGTTTTACACCCCCACCCCCACCCCGACATGTATTCAGTTTATCATATACATCAGCTAATACCTAAAATGTATATGTGTGCCAGATTTTCAGAAAATGTACAATTGGCAGCTCTACACATTTAGGAAATTCTACTAAATTTGGCTGAGAAATGATGAATATTGAGTATATCTGGTGTCACATTGATTTGAAGTATCAGTTCTGTTATGTTGTACCCTATTTGATGCTCATTTTTGTCTTAAATGTGGGCTATTTGAGAGAATTGGTGACGGCGAATTGTACATTTTCTGAAAATCTGACCCATATATGAGTTTATACATATCCTTCTTATAATAAGAAAAATACCACTAGGCTCTCCAATCAGGATCTTTGCTCTTTCCCTCGTTTGCCCCATGCAGCTCAAAACATTTTTTCCAAATCAGGTTTATTTGTAACTACAAATCCTTGTGAAAATCGTAGCGATCTAAGATCCGGACTTTCATAATACTATTTGTGAGTTAGTGAGGGAGTGAGATTGGTTGCTTTACGCACTTATCAACACATTTAAGATGGTTATATCAAGGGCGGGAGAGCTGAGAGGGAGGCAGTTTATGATCATACCCAGGAAATAGAGATAGAGAAGAAGGGAGAGACAGACAGACAAAAGAGACAGAAAGCTAATATCTAACTGGAATAAACATGAAAATAAAATGCTATTACTCTGACTATAATGTGAGGAATAGACCTATATCTAGAATGAATAGCTTCATAATAGGAAGCAGGAGTATCGCTCCTTCAAACGACACATTGTGCACCTGAGACCTATATAAACTGTAATTGGGTGAAATCGCCAGAAAATGTACAATTCACCTTCACCAATCTCCTCATATAACTTAGATTTAAAACAAATATGAGGTTCAAAATACAGTTTAACATAAACAAAAAGATTGTTTAAATCAACCTTATGCAAAATATACTCAGAAATAACTAGTATTGACCATTTTCAGCCTAATCTAGCAGAGTTTAATAAATGTGTAGAGCTGTCCATTGTACATTTTCTGAGAATCTGACCCAATTTCCAACTGCAAAGATGGAAGGCTTATATTACTAGTCAATACTTATCATATAGTAATCTAATCTAGCCTAATTTCACTTTTATAATGATTATTATGAAACTATGGCGGTCCTATTTTTATTTTACTGTGATTAATAATAACACGTGCCATTATGGTCCCAGTTATATTTTATAATTCATCCACTGATGAAGACTGCATTTGAAATGATCACTACATTATGTACATGGACAAAACTTAACCCATTTAAGCTGAAGACACACTTTTTATACAAATATAGAATTTGTTTCATCATATACCAATGTAAGATCTGTTCCTAATCTGCTTTAAGTGTGACATACTGATGAAACCTCAGCTATTATGACAATCTGACCAAATTTACTGATATTGTGACTTGTGACAAAACAGTTTATATTGGTCTCAGGTGCTCTATGTGCCATATTCTGCTGCTGTCATATGTTTATATTGGAATTTAAAGTAGAATCCGTCTAGTGAAAACAGGCGCTGGTGAGCGATAATAAGGGAAGAAAGGATTTTGGTGGGTCCTCCAATTACAGATAAGGCCTTTTTAGAAGTACTGTAGCAAAACAACCAGACAGAATCCTCTAAAATGTCTGCCAAATTTTTAGACTTTTAGTTGTATGGGAAAAGATTAGAAGAAAATGTAGAAAATATTTAGTTTTTTACCGACATTAACTGAGAGTGCAGCTTTAACCCAAGCCGCCCAGCTGATGAAATGTCAACAGGCTATGATTGTGACAAACCTCCCCGCCAGGGCTCTCTCGTCTATTGGTCGTGGGGAATTATAATCGTTCCCTGACGTACATGGGTGAAATCACCAGAAAATGTACAATTCACCTTCACCAATCCTCTCAAATAAGCCAAATTTCAGACGAAAATAAAGTTCAAAATACAGTTCAACCTAACCAAACAGATTGCTAGAATCAATGCAATGTCGAATGTACTCGAGTTTACCTAGTATTGGCCAAATTGCAGCCTAATTTAGCAGATTTTACTAAATGTGTAGAGCTGCCAATTGTACATTTTCTGAAAATCTGACCCACATCATGATGTCACAAGAGGAAACGACCCACAATGACAGACAGTGCGCAGTAGGGTCAGAAAGGTCAGGAGAGCTGAGTTGCCGGGGGCCGCCAGGGGGCATCTGCCCCTACGTGATCTGCTCCTTCCTACAGCAAACACAAATTGATGAATGGCTGACGCATGCGCAGATTTCTGGTTTTGTTTACTCGGTGTTTCCTCTCTGGTGTTTCGCTTGTTATCGCCCAATGTGTAGAGATAGGGAGGGTTGGAACGGGGGAAGGGGTGGGGGGGGGGGGTGGATGAGTGGAGAGGGGATGGAGGAGGTGGGCCATTAGGACGTTAAGAGAATATATATTTTGAATATATTCCAGGTTTGATTTAAGTTTTTATTTTCATATTCCATCTGTGGATGGGCTATGGTATATATGTAATAATTCTAAGTGTTATCACACTAGTGTGATAAAACGTCGGTAATATTCTGTAAAACTGAAGAATTCATTTAAAATTGATTTCGATAATTAAAACGACACAGTGATATGTGAGTGAGCTGATGTGTGCTTCTTGTTCGCTCTAATTATTGCACTTGTTTCTCAATTAGTGAAATTAACTCAATTAGTGAAATTAATAAATGTTAGTAAATGTAATGTTGAATGTAATGTTTCCAATCATCAGTTAATCTATATTCATCTGAATTTGAATTTCAATATTTCTTGTATGAAATGCACTTTCATAACTTTAACTCGACTTCTAAAAAGGATTATGAACAGAAAGTAAAAGGAGAGGGTGGAAACCTTATAGTCTTAATTTATTTAATTAAGTCAGCTTTCCATTTGTTGAAGTTTCTTTCATCTAATTATCTATTTTATCCGATAAACGAGTATCATACAATATTATATTTATTAAGTAGTTTATACCAGTAGCTCTTTGGATACAGTAAACCACTGTACTCGGCCTAGATCTATAGATAGATGGAATAATCTCATCAACAAGCTAGACATATATATATATATATATATATATATATATATATATATATATATATATTTATATATATACTAAGAGAGCTGGAACAATATACATATATAAATTATTGTTTCAGCTCTCAGAGTATATGTCTAGCTTTTTGATAAGATTAATCATCACCAGTAAGAATACAGATAGAAATATATTCTCCAATGGTTTTTTGTTTTTTTTTATGTCTCCATTAGGCAAATAAATTCCGTGTAATTAGAGGCGTCTACCTATTACATACACTGGCTGAACCACCAAGGGACAGATTCAATATAAGGGTCAGATTTTAAGAAAATGTACAATTGGCAGCTCTACAAATTTATGAAATTCTGCTAAATTAGGCTGACAAATGATGAATACCAGGTGTATATGAGTATATTTGGTATCGCATTGATTTAAAATATGAGTTCTGTTATATTTAACTGCATTTTGAAGCTCATTTTTGTCTTAAATGTGGGTTATGTGAGAGGATTGGTGAAGGTGAATTGTACATTTTCTGAAAATCTGACCCATATGTGCTTCGTTTAGAAGCATTTCAAACAATATAGGAAATATATTATTCCCTTATTCCATAGAGTAGCTAAATAGAGCCTGAATTATCCCTCCCAATGCCAAAGCAATCTTGCATATGGACAGAGACTGTGAGGGAAAATAAAGGCAGTCCTATGTAAGCGGGAGAGAGAGACAATAAATGAGTATATATTCCATTGGCACTCATCACAACATTCGTTCCTCCAATGCCTTGGGGTATTCTGCTCAGTGTCTTGTCTGTATTTCTACATTAATTAATTCTGTCTGCATACATATAGCATCGCCAAGCTGTTTCTATAGAGCTCGGCATCAAGTAATTGACCCTTTTCAAAGCAATTCCCAAGCTCTCTATAGAGCGGGAGAAGAAGAGTTAATCGTATTTCATAGTGATTTACAGCGAATATATATATATATATGATATATAGGAAGCCAAGGGGAAAGGTTTTATGCGATCTAACATACGTGATAAAGTACATGTCTGGAGAAATTAGTACTTGAGAGAGAATCTTGGAATGAAACCAGTATTGTTTTAAAATGTCAGGTTTCTTTTTACTAATCCACATACATATCATCGTATTTAGAAAGTATATTCTTATATCATAAATCTATTCACTTTAAATATTGTTTTTCAATTTGCTATTTCCTACGTGATATAATGGTACATATAGTGTGATGGACTGACACAAAATAGGGACACATTTGTCTATGTTAGGGAATCCATGTCGTAAATGCATTTGAACCGTATTGTCAAATATTCGCCGCCTGTATATTTCCTCAGTATTGTGGCTAAATTTAGTTAAGTTTATAACATTGTTTATTATTTTCTCAATTCCGCTAATTTAACATCTAATGGTCGTTTATCACTGAGCATATGGGTCAGATTTTCAGAAAATGTACAATTCACCTTCCCCAATTCTCTAAAATAACCCAATTTTAAGACAAAAATAAGGTTAAAAATACTGTTCAACATAACCAAACAGACTGTTTGAATCAAGGCAATACCAAATACACTGAAATATACCTAGTGTTGATGATTTTTCAGTCCAATTTAGCAGAACTTACAAAATATGTTGATCAGCCAATTGTACATTTTCTGAAAATCTGACCCACATGCAAATCCCCAATTGCTTGAATGAGGGGAGATATGGTCAATGTCTGGGCGGGTCTAGTCTTCTGAGTGTAAACCCCAATGCAATCATCAAATACTTTGATATATACCATTCCTTCCTACCAGGCAATCGCAACCAGGACTGGTTTCATCGAATTGATACATCATACTTAACTGTTGATATATAATGGGTCAGATTTTCAGGAAATGTACAATTCACCTTCACCAATCCTCTCAAATAACTCATATTTCAGACAGAAATAAAGTTCAAAATACAGTTCAACCTAACCAAACAGATTGCTGGAATCAATGCAATGCCGGATATGCTCGAATTTACCTAGTATTGCATAAATTGCAGCCTAATTTAGCTAAATTTACTAAATGTGTACAGCTGCCAATTGTACATTTTCAGAAGACCTGATCCATATACTTGATGTGTCGAATAACAGACAGGGAGATATAAACCTTCCTCTATAATGGAATCTTCAGACTGGGAATCGTTGTCTGGATCTCTATCATTAAGTGTAGTTTATGGCAATAAAGATGGTAACACAAAACACATTATGTATGTTATACATGAGTAAAGCGGTTCGGCCACTGTCGACAAAATCGTTGGTGATGCGTTGGCCATGAGGTAGTCGATGAGAATTTTGTAAAATGTATTGGATCGTCTTGACATCAACTTGTCATCGCTATGTCTTTGGCAACAGCAAGCGATAACAAGCGATGAGATTTTCAGAAAATGTACAATTGGCAGCTGTACACATTTAGTAAATTCTGCTAAATTAGGCTGCAATTCTAACAATACTAGGTAAATTAGAGAATATTCGGCATTGTATTGATTCTAGCAGTCTGTTTGGCTAGGTTGAACTGTATTTTGAACTTTATTTTTGTCTGAAATTTGGGTTATTTGAGAAGATTGGTGAAATTGAATTGTACATGTACCATGTTTGACATGAAATTCATTAATTTTTTGTCCGGGAGAATCATATTGATGTTTATGGATATAGAATCAATTTATCCACGAAATTTGCCCATTGACAACAAGAATAAAATGAATAAAAATAGAATAAAATCGAAATAGATTCAGAAGAATTATTGATACTATCTAATCCATGGTACAGATCGAGTTTTCAAACCACAAAGAATATGTACACATAGGGTACATGAATTGATAGGTTTATTAACTCATACAATTTAGCACAAAATCTAAAGACAACTAATTTTAAATATCTAGATCTATGGCTCCAAATACCCATTTAAACGCTCAAAAGGCAAAATGAGGATGGTCTCAGAGATAGAAATTGTTCCAAGTGTGAATTTTTTTATTTTTTTTTTAAAATATTTTTATTGGCCTTTTTACATTAAATTTTAACAATTTCATTAGAAAAAGACGCATAACCATTTATATGATTATTTTTGTGCGTTGCCAAAGATACCTAATGATGATTTAATATTGAGCATAATAAGTGAACCTACAAAAAGCGATTTAATTATTCCATCAATTTACCAAAAATTCCTTGTCCACATTTTTTTTTTCGTTCATACATCACATAAGTAATATTGTTACAGTTTCGTATCGTTTTCTATCTCAAACCTCACCTTCAGGAAATTTCTGATGGTGCTACACAGTACATAGGAATGGGAATGAATATTAGAAGTATATGGGTCAGATTTTGAGAAAATGTACAATTGGCAGATCAACATATTTTGTAAATACTGCTAAATTGGACTGACAAATCATCAACACTAGGTATATATGATTGCATTTGGTATTGCCTTGATTCAAACAGTCTGTTTGGTTATGTTGAACAGTATTTTGAACCTGATTTTCGTCTTAAATCTGGGTTATTTGAGAGAATTGGTGAAGGCGAATTGTACATTTTCTGTAAATCTGACCCATATCATAAATAACCTCCAATGCCATCGTTAAGTGCATTGGTCAGTGAGAATAATAATGTAGGCCACGCCCCCAGAGGTACAGTAGTCTTTAGGACAGACATAAACATTGATCGTCACCTCTAACCCCCGGGGGCTGGTCACCTGTTGGTCAAGTAAAGCTTTATGTCTGCAGGTTACATTGCTGTGTCTCTATTTGTAGCGTAGTCGTTGTATCTTTAAAGTGTCTAAGATCACTGTTTGACTATATATGTCATTTAGAAATATGTTTGTGGTTTTCGATGACCTGCACAAGTAAGAACATTTGTGTGGAATACCAATTCTATATATTCCTTAGAATAATTGATATTTGTTAACAAAGAATGTGGCAGAGAATCCATTGGGGAATTCAAATCTGAGAGAGAAGTAACTTGACCATAAGGTGCTGCCCCAGTGCATGGTGAAGGGGTGTGAAGTACAAGCGAGGCAGTAGGTTGATACTGACATATAAACCCTGTCCCATCCAGGTGTTATCACTTAACCAATTATGATAAGAGGCGTCGGGGACCTTCCCTAACCAACCAAATTGGGTCTGGCAGTTGTGTCAGGGTGCCTGTGGCACCCTACGAAATTGGAGTTTTAAACTCTTAAATACACGAAATATATGTAATTCCTACATTAATGCTCCCGGGTATACATTACAAATATACTAATCTAGAACATAGTTGAAATTCAGGCAAACTTTCCCCGAATCGGGAGTTCAGTGATATGTGTCACTTAAGGTGGTTTCAACTGGCTGCGGTAAGCTCTGGGGTAAGCCTTGCACAAACCATCGCAGAGCTTACCGCAACCAGTGGAGACCACCCTTTAAATTTATTTGTTTCCCTAAGCAGTGTAAATTTCACAATATATAACAGTACACAGAATGTACTATATGTTTGTGTTGCTAATTCAGTATACATATCTTTTAAACAAATTAAGTTTGAACATGATCCTCTGACTGGCTATCTTTAATATTTCATAATAGACTTTTATATGATAACATTACAATAATAATTCAATTCCTTTACAATTAGAAATAGAATTCTATTTGTATTTTGTTATTAAAATGTCAACACAAAAAAACGTAAGTAAATTATACTTCCTGAAAAGAAATAAGTTGTAACCCGGAGAAAAATATTGTGTTTATTGCTAATTCTCTGTATATATATATATATACCTTTAAATAAATAAAGTCTGAGAACAGAATGATCCTCTGATGATATTAAATCTTTTTTACGAGATTCTAAATAATGACGAATTTAAAATGATGATCAAATATCTGCATAAATAGAAATAGCATTCAAATTATATTCTTATCAAAATTCTAATACGGAAGAGAAACCTTAAATAAATTATTCTTTTCGAAAAACACAAACAGTTGTTACCTAAAGAAAAATATCGCTTTCAGAGACTATTTTTAAGATTTCAACTACAAGGACAAGTGCACGGTAGAAGAATGGCCAAAATAGTCATTAGGGGTTAATGGAAACCGATGTGAGATCCATTGATTTCTGAAGCGAAAGCGACCTCGGAGACTACTTCCTCTGCTCACTTTCCCAAGAAAGAGTTCAGACGCAGCACATGTGTGGGCCGGGGAGGCACATTGGTTTTGACAAGCGTGAAAAAGGGTAAGATTTTCAGAAAATGTACAATTGGCAGAGCTACACATTAAGGAAATTCTCCTAAATTAGGCTGGAAAATGAGGAATACCGGGTATATCTGAGTATAGTTGGTATCGCAATGATTTAAAGTCTCAGTTCTGTTAGGTTAAACTGCATTTTGAAGCTCAATTTTGTCTTAAATGTGAGTTACTTGAGAGGATTGGTGAAGGTGAATTGTACATTTTCTGAAAATCTGACCCAAAAGCTGCAAAGCACTAGCCACCATCTATCATTCATTTGACACATTCCAACCATTCGGATATATATGGAATCAACAGCCTGAAATGCGCTTTACGTTTCTACTTATACTCTGTGGGACATGCTATTAAGTTGTGGCATCCGGGTGCGCTTTTTCATGAATTTGGAATCTCGCTGGGGGGTAATAGTAAAGTGTATAACCTATGTCGCTATGAGTTTTCGGATATGGTTTAAGATGGGTTTAAGTAGTTCTACATGGGAAAAGATTGAAGTGGCAGTAGTTTTTTTTATGATGAAAAACAATATTAATAATTTGGTGCTTTGTTGTTTGGGAACTCTATTAGGTGCTTTAAGTATATTTCTGATAGTTTAATTATATCTAGAGTTTATAGGAGTGTGTGAAATTTGTTCCAGTAGTTGTTTGGGATATTTGGGACAAAGCCACACATGCAAAACATGATTTTTCATCGCTCATCGCAAGTAATGTCACATGAGAATTCACTTGGGCATCATGGGTGGTTCTCACCTCACGTATTACACCGAATAATTACATATGGGTCAGCTCTTCTGAAAATGTACAATTGGCAGCTGTACACATTTAGTAAATTCTGCTAAATTAGGCTGCAATTTGGTCAATACTAGGTCAATTCGAGTATATTTGGCATTGCATCGGTTCTAGCAATCTGTTTGGTTAGGTTAAACTGTATTTTGAAATTTATTTCCGTCTGAAATATATGAGTTATTTGAGAGGATTGGTGAAGGTGAATTGTACATTTTCTGAAAATGTGACCCATATAATTTCATCTTGAAAACATCACGTCCTGTATAATCTTTATTGTACATAATTAGCATCATACAAGTTTACATGCTAATGCTCATGCTCATGATCGCCAAGCGGCGTACGTGTAAAATCTGTAATTCCTGTCGGTGATGCAATGAATGGGTGAATTTGCCAAGAGATCAAAACACACATAATCGAAGATATTCAATTTTAATATACCAAATATGCCGAATATCGTATGCTACTGGTTTTGTAGGCCGTTTTAAATATGTAGAAATCATTTTGTTAATCATTTTTAGTTAATCAAACTAAAAATGAACTTAAAGTGCTGGGTTGATAGATTTCATTTATTCAAATCGCGAATCGTATTGAATTGATTAACGCAAATATCATCATTCACTATCCGACATCTTTCAAACTCTCCAGAGAAATGACGCCCTGAAAAAAGTCCTACCAGTGCACATTTCCCCCTACAGAAATATGTTCTAATTCCACGATCTTGAAATCCAGAAATAGGCAGTTTTAGCTGCTGACGAGAGTCTTGTTTGCGTTAAAAGGTTAACGTTCATGGGTCAGATTTTCAGAA
This sequence comes from Sthenelais limicola, assembly GCA_942159475.1. Lineage (NCBI taxonomy): Eukaryota > Metazoa > Annelida > Polychaeta > Phyllodocida > Sigalionidae > Sthenelais > Sthenelais limicola. The sequence continues at coordinate 6,990,188 of OW804096.1, forward strand.
AATGTACAATTGGCAGCTGTACACATTTAGGAATTTCTGCTAAACTAGGCTGGAATTTGGTCAATGCTAGGTAAATTCGAGTATATTCGGCATTGCATTGATTCTAGCAATCTGTTTGGTTAGGTTAAACTGTATTTTGAACTTTATTTTCGTCTGAAATTTGGGTTATTTGAGAAGATTGGCGAAGTTCAATTGTACATTTTCTAAAAATCTGACCCTCATACGGATGAAAACCCGAGTTCATTATATGTGTTGATACTGCTCTCACTCCGTCTTCCTGTCCTTGATAAGAATGATGGATTCCTCGTCGTGGGAGTCTCGGGCTCGAGGTAAAGCTGCTCTCTGATTGGTCAAAATGACTGAGTGTTACTTATGCTGTCTTGCCACCAGGGAACGCCCTAAGGTTCTTAGAGAAAAAAGACCATTTTTTTAACCTGATTTAAAGCTGCAGCCTCAGCTAAATCTACCATTTCTTTCCTGGAATCGTTCGTTATTTAATCACAAGCAATAGGGTTTGGAGGAGTTCTACATTTCTTATTTTGTTTCAGCGAATTTGTGAATTTGGAAGGAATGCATGTCAGTCAAATGTATAAGATTCCTACTTGACAATATTTTCCTGTGTGGATTGACCTTTTTTGCTGTTTTGTCGCCATGTTTTGGAGGAGGAAATTGAGATATTTGAACTGGCAATTCTGGAGAACTCAAGAGTAATCTAGATCTTTATAGAGTCATATATGAATCGCACAAATTCCTCTGGACAAACATTTAGTCAGATATCTTTCAGATGGATAGGACAAAAGGGACCAATGGTTAAAAGGAAATAATTCAAAACTAGCGCAGAATGCAAGGTTGAAACGGAATATATAAATTATGATATATATGTACAAGAATCAATCTTCAAAACATACTACGCTAAAAAAAAATGGGGCTGAAAGAATGAACCCTACTAATAGTGGAATAAAAACCTTCATAGCTTCTTTTTTTTAAAGTACATCCCTAAAACAACCTAGAGACATCTTTATTCTAAATACCCTCAATAAAACAATATTTCTGAATAAAAGAATTAAAATAAAGTTGAAGGATCCCTATTTATCAGAACATATGTAAAACAGATGAGCTAGTGCGGTTAAGAATCAGGTCTCGTGGGCTCTATTGTTTTCTGTCTGCATACATCTGCATATGCTGTCCATGCACTGCTGTATTTAGGACATCCAGTAGGTGCAATCTATCATGGTCAGAATACAGGAACAGTGCATTTACATATGCTACCCTTGATGTCAATTCCAATAAAATAGGGGGGTTAACATATGGGTCAGATTTAGGGAAAATGTACAATTGGCAGCTGTACACATAGAGTAAGTTCTGTTAAATTAAGCTGTAATTTGGCCAATATTAGGTGAATTCGAGTATATTCGGCATTGCATTGATTCCGGCAATCGGTTTGCTTAGGTTGAACTGTATTTTGAACTGAATTTTCGTCTGGAATTTGGGTTATTTGAGAGGATTGGCCAAGTTGAATTGTACATCTTCAGAAAATCTGACACATATACTTCTTAAATTGCACTCTCAGTTACTATCACGAAAGAAATCTGGATTATCTCATTTTTGTTCCGTTTTTTCCATCTACCCGTCTAAAATCATTTGACCAAAATTTGGGAAGATTTTGTCCCGTTGGTTTTGCTACCGACCTTCATAAATGGCCACATGTATATGTCGAAGACCCGGCGAAATCCTTTCCTGCAGTGGATTCACTTATTATCGCTCACTGGTGCCCGTTTTTTCTCACCTGATTCGACTTCAGATTATTGTATATACACATAAGAGCAACAGAATATTGATAAATTCAGTCCTACATGACATAATAGGAATACATTTCAGCAATTCAGCAATTCAACAAAGAATATATATACCCATGAGCCTGTCTAGATTAAAACTGATTTGCGAAATGGCTATGTATCTTCATTGTACTTGACTACTCGTGAAATGATTTGACTTTGTTGACTTGCTGTATAAACATTCTAAGTTTTAAAAAATGCAGCATTAAATACACTTCCTAGTTGATTTGCTTCTAAAGTCACGTCTCACCCGAGATTAAGTATTTCTCTCAATGAATCTGCTGATCAATATATTATGCCGAATGTTAGATCTAATTCATTTGATTAGGTTAAATCTTTGAACAGCTTGTGAATAAGATATATCCCATGAACATGATCCTGTACAGATTCATGAGTGAGTGAGTGAGATTGGTTGCTTTACGCCCTTATCAACACATTTAATATGGTTCTATCAAGGGCGGGAGAGCTGAGAGGGAGGCAGTTTATGATCATACCCAGGAAATAGAGATAGAGAAGAAGGGAGAGAGAGACAGAGAGAAAAGAGACAGAAAGGCACTTTATGGTCATACCCAGGAAATAGAGATAGAGAAGAAGGGAGAGAGAGACAGAGAGAAAAGAGACAGAAAGGCACGCTATGGTCTTACCCAGGAAATAGAGATAGAGAAGAAGGGAGAAACACAGAGACAGAGAGAAAAGAGACAGAAAGGCACTTTATGGTCATACCCAGGACCAATACAGATTCATGAATAAAATTCTAAATTTAAATGATGACTATAATGATCCCACATTCTATGCATGCAAATCTCTAATGATTACACTCTGAAACACTTTAGATCATCTTATGAAGAGCGGAGATTGAACTTAATTTCAAAATCGTGTGAGTGTGTAATGAGTTCTAACATCTTTTAGTACATATCATCGATTTTCGGAATATTATGTTTCATTCAACAAAATGTTTGATTTCGATTTAGACCAAATTTCTCATTGAAGTATGGACGTGTAAAATTTTCACACAGTGTTACTAAAGACTCTCGTTTTCCATTAATCCCATATACAGGGACTTTATAGATGGGTCTGTTGAATCCTTACAGTATTCGTTACATAAATACAAACATACATCTGGCTTGCATTTCCTATTATGAACATTGAAATGCTTCGGAAATGACATGCATAAGTCAGTGTGAGCATATGGTTAATCTGTAATAAAGCACTCCCCTCTTTGAACCTTTTTTCACACAACTTAACCTTTCCTAGCGCCCGAAAATAAAAGCTTTCGCATCTATAGCTCATAGGAGATGCAAGTAACCGTACATTATTACGCGTTATTGGTACAACTATAGATCTTACACTCAACCTGTGGCCTCACAATTTGAGTTTTTTTATTAGAAAAATTGTTAGGGTGTATTTAATGAACACATAAATCCAAATTGCCTTGGTGCCAAAATCTAAGTAACTTTTATGGATTTTATGGTGGGAATAATGTCCATATAACATTCATTTTCCACAATGTATTGACATTTTTAACACCTTTTTAGCTGTCAGGTCTATAGGAAGTAACGTCTGAGCCTCTATCAGAGCGAATATTAGCTTTTATAAGTTCCTCCTAAGACTTGCTTAGACAGAAACGTTCTCTTTAAGAAGGGGGATAGCGGTGGGGGGTTCTATTAAGTCAAATTATGCAGCTATGTATGGGTGCATCATTTCATGCTTAAAGTCAGGAAATTTAAGCTTAGGAAATTATACAGTTGCAAAATCTCATGGCTGCCTAATTTAATAGCAACCTGATTTTGTTGCACAATTTTACAGTTCAGGGGCATCCATCTTCAATTCTTGAATGAACAATCCTTAAGAATATAAAGTGAGTTAGTGAGATTGGTTGCTTTACGCCCTTATCAACACATTTAATATGGTTATACCAAGGGCGGGAGAGCTGAGAGGGAGGCAGTTTATGATCTTACCCAGGAAATAGCGATAGAGAAGAAGGGAGAGAGAGACAGAGAAAAGAGACAGAAAGGCACTTTATGGTCTTACCCATTATTCTATAGAATGCAAGGTCCTTGAAAATATATTGTGAAATGAAATTGGGCCTTTACCTCGCCTAGAATAATACTAACCACATTAATGAATACATTTTGTTATAAAATGTGCCCCCGACCCACCTACCCACCCACCACCACACACATACCCATATGGGTCAGATTTTCAGAAAATGTACAATTGGTAAGATAAGATAAGATAAGAAGTTGTTTATAGATCAACATAATTTTGTTTCTGCTAGATTTGACTGAGAAATCGTCAACATTAGGTATATATGAGTGTATTTGGTATTGGCTCGATTCAAACAATATGTTTGGTTATGTTGAACTGCATTTTAAAGCTCATTTTTGTCTTAAATGTGGGGTATTTGAGAGAATTGGTGAATGCCAATTGTACATTTTGTGAAATTCTGACTCTTACACACAAAATCCTCTAGCGATTCTGACTGCAGTCATTCAGCCTACAGTACACACATGAGTCAGATTTTAAGAAAATGTACAATTCACCTTCACCAATCCTCTCCAATAGCCCACATTTAAGACCAAAAATGCAGTTTAACATAACAGAACTGATACTTTAAATCAACGCGATACCAAATATACTCAGATATACCCCGATATTCTTCATTTTTCAGCCTGATTTAGGAGAATTTCCTAAATGTGTAGAGCTTCCAATTGTACATTTTATGAAAATCTGACCCTCTAGCGATTCTGACTGCAGTGATTCAGCCTACAGTACACACATGTCACTAGCGCTTGCACTTTTTACACTCGTGTAAATACAGAGGACATCTGCCTGCCATTATTTCACAGTCTGTGCTATGTGAGGATCAGTATTTCTCCTATTTATTGTCATAGAAAGACCAAGAGAGGTTTTTTGTGAGTGAACCAGAGGAGAGAGGAGTTGTTAGTATGGGGAAGCATTGCGGCTTTTAGAGAGTTTTAACCATTTGAATATCCCCAGGAATGTTAATATAGGCTGAGACCTGGGCAATATAGAGAAACTATGTAACAAACAAAACGCGTGTCAATAAAAGACAAATATGCATAAAGGGTGGTCTCCACTGGCTGTGGTAAGCTCTGCGATAAGCCTTGCGCTGGTGTTGTGTTGGTGAGAAGTGGCAAGGTCCTGCCTACATCGTTCACTGACCATGTAGGCAAGGACCTTGTCATTCCTCACCACCTACAGAACCAGCACAAACCATCGCAAGGCTTACCGCAGAGCTTACCACAGCCAGTGGAGACGACCCTTAAAATTATAATTATTAATAAAATGTCCACAAGATTTGCTTCTTGTCCAGAGAAGCGTGCAGAGCTAGACATTCCTGCATTGGCATACTACAGAAATATATTGCAGATGCAAGATATAATTTTATGATAATTTGAATCATTAAATTGTCTGCGGTAACACAGGGAACATAGATAATTTATTTTCCCCCTTCTTCTCTTCTTATACGGTATTCAGATATACCTAATATTGATCATTTTTAGCCTAATTTAGCGAATTTGCTTTATGTATATGGGGGTCAGATTTTCAGAAAATGCACATTTGGCAGCTGTACACATTCAGTAAATTATGCTAAATTAGGCTGCAATTTGGTCAAAACTAGGTAAATTCGAGTACATTTGGCATTGCATTGATTCTAGCAATCTGTTTGGGTAGGTTGACTGTATTTTGAAGTTTATTTTCGCCTGAAATTTGAGTTATTTGAGAAAATTGGCGAAGATGAATTGTACATTTTCTGAAAATCTGACCCTTATGCATAGAGTTGCGTATTGTACAGAGTTTGGTGACCAGACCCGTGTAAGTGTGGCAGCTGCTCTCTAGTACCTATGGGGTAGCACTCCTGGTATATATATTCAGTATTAGCGTCCCTTTGCTGGTCATGTATATATTAAGGGCTGCAGACGAGACGTGATATGCTGTATAATCACAGATGGACCCTCACTTAGAAAATGAAACAATGTTTTCAAACCAAAACAATATACATATTGCCCTATATTGCAGTAGTCATATGACTTTATATAATATATATTTTGTGATATGTAGTGATCCGAGTAGAAAAGAATGCCCAATGCCAGAATTGCCTCCCTATTACACTTTTGCTGATCTACTATGGGCCGCTTGCATTATAGATCCTTTGTTAATCATTCATTCCTTCCGTAGCTACTTGTCCTTGCAGCTGGTAAGGAACCTTAAAAGCCCTAGTCCACTCAGCTGATTCTCATGCAATTTTGCGCCGCAGAGGACTCTTTTCCGCTAAACTATGTGAGATTCACATGAGAATCTGCTTAGTGGACAAGGCCTTTAAAGCGTGGTCTCCACTGGCTGCGGTAAGCTCTGTGGTAAGCTCTGCGGTAAGCCTTGCAATGGTGCTGTGATGGTGAGAAGTGGCGAGGTCCTGCCTACATGGCCAGTGAATCATGTAGGCAGGACCTCATCATTCCTCTCCACCTACAGAACCAATACAAACCATTGCAAGGCTTACCGCAGAGCTTAACGCAGCCAGTGGAGACCACCCTTAAGGAAATAATTTGCTATACATGCAATGATAATATCCATTCCCATAGTAGTAATTCCATCCCTAAGCAAAGAGAAATAATACTTTAACTGAGGATTTCCTATGCAACAGGCCCAGGGCTGCCTTGTCCCACTACTCCTGCCATAGCAACCGAAGGATACCCACAGGAGTATATAGATCTACTGCAATAAGGCACAGCTAAGATGATTGTGCATTATACATGTGATAAGTGTGGACTAACTTGCCATCATATATTTCATAGAAGCGTTTACCTTCCATGCAAGTACTTGCAAATATTTCTCTACGACCCTGTATTTCATTCCTTTCATATATTAAAAATAATAGAATTAAGGCAATTTTATGTCATACATGGGGTAACCTAACCTGGTTGCCTAAACCATATAACTCATGAGAGATCATATATTTCAAGAGCCTAGTCCACTAAGCCGATTCCCATGCGATTTAGCGCCTCAGAGGACCCTTAAGACCCTGCCCACACACAGCCGATTTTGCCCCCGATTGCCCCCGATTTGGGTTTCCTGATGAATCCTAGGATTTCATTTCAAGTCCTGGTTTATGTTATGTCAAAAACATGAACGAACCAGGACTTGAAATGAGATCATAGGATTCATCGGGAGACCATAATCGGGGGGCAATCGGGTGCCAAATCGGTTGTTTGTGGGCAGGGTCTTATAGTCGGCTAAATGGACAAGGCTCATTATGGCAAAGGCGTTTCAACCTGAAGCCACTATGTGTACCGTTAGAGATCCTGTCATGAGGAAAAAAAGACCCATGTCTAAATATATGTGCGCGTTTATAAAACACCTCTGTCTGGGGTCCACATATTGCGTGCTGGCAACCATTTGGCTGCTGTATAGGGTAGCATTTTTAACCAGAACTTAGCAAATTGATGAGGTTCACATCGCAATCTTTTAATGCAGGTGGATGAGGTAGGTTTCGTTTTGTCCTTCCGGCCAGACATACAAGAAGTATTCGCTAATGGAAGCGGGAAGTTAATAGCATCAGATTTCTATGGGTGTCCATTATGTGAGAATGGGTTGTTTGCACACAAAGGGTATATTGGTAGGTGGGTGGGTGGGTGGGTGGGGGGGAGGGGTGCTGGGAAGGAGGATATCAGTGACAGTTAGTAGGAAGCGGATGAAGAGTCTAGAGCTATCCAGCTCTCTATCTCACCATCAGATTAAAGGGCCTTGCCCACTAAGCCGATTCTCATGCGATTCTCACATAATTTAGTGCAAAAGAGTCCTCTGCGGCGCAAAATCGCATGAGAATCAGCTTAGTGGACCAAGCCCTTTATGTACTACTGTAAATTCAAAAATGAGACTTATGAAACATTTCGACTTTATTCTGCGTCTACTTTTAGGGCAGTTGGGAAGACCTTTATTTTATTAAGAAATTAAGAAATGTATTATATTCCTACTGATTTAATGTATTGTCAACGCAGAAATAATGTTTTATATCGGCCTCCTCCTATAGCACTAACTATATCACATTCAGGTGTAGATGTTTCAGACCATATAATAAGGGTGGTCTCCACTGGCTGCGGTAATCTCTGTGGTAAGCCTTGCGATGGTTTGTGCTGGTTCTGTAGGTAGGGAGGAATGACGAGGTCCTTGCCTACATGGTCAGTGAACGATGTAGGCAGGACCTCGCCACTCCTCCACAGCACCATCGCAAGGCTTACCGCAGAGCTTACCGCAGCCAGTGGAGACCACCCTTAATGTAGTTAGAGTGTTAGAACTTTCACGGGCAACAGCTGTCCCCGGGTATGATGACAGAAGGTGAGGCTACTACATCAGAGAGGTGCATATTTAAGGGTTTCTGATTATCAGCCTGACATCTTCTCCTCTTTTGCATTGCGTGAGGATGTATTTTTCTCCCAGAAGCAAAGACATCCTGCCAGCCCAACAGGGAATGTGACAAGTCCCACAGCCATAAAAAGGTCAAAGTTGTTTTTATTCGGACAATGAAGCCTTAGGGTAGCTCTAGTATCTGGACATGGTCACTGAGGGCATTCCTTCAGCCTTTAGAGCTACATACGTGGGTCAGATTTTCAGAAAATGTACAATTCGCCTTCACCAATCCTCTTAAATAACCCACATTTAAGACAAAAATGAACTTCAAAATGCAGTTTAACATAATAACTGATATCAATGCGATACCAAATATACTCAGATATACCCAGTATTTTTCATTTTTCAGCCTAATTTGGCAGAATTTCCTAAATGTGTAAAGCTGCTAATTGTACATTTTCTGAAAGTCTGACCCACATACTAGCAAAGTACCCGTCCTCCGGAGAGTCATACTCGTCCCCTTACTCTCTCCCCTGCTCCTCTCTCACTGCCTCTCCTCCTTTTCTCTCCCTGCCTCTCACTCTCCGTGTCACTACCCTCCCTCTCTCCTCTCTCACTGCCTCTCCTCCTTTTCTCTCCCTGCCTCTCACTCTCCGTGTCCGTACCCTCCCTCTCTCCTCTCCCCTGCCCTCTCTTCTCTCCCCCTCTTCTCTCTGTATCCTCCTCTCCCTCTCCCTATTCGATTTCCCTCCACTCCCTCCCTCCACTCTTTTCCTCTCTACCCTTCTTCTATCTCCCCCTCCTCTCTCTCTCTTCTCCACTCACCCTTCCCTACCCTCTCTCTTCCTCACTCTCATGTTATTATCTTTTATATATATATTGAAACTTTATTTTCATTTTGCTGCACATAAGGTCTATATGAAAAATAGGACGCTCAGCTCTGTCTCTCATCAGAGACAGTTCTTCCACCGGGACCCTCTACATCTAAACAGTAAATACACATAGCAAACAATAGAACAAAATAAAACAATGAGTAAAATACATTTGAATGGTTTTCACCAACATGCTGGGGGCTAGTAAGCCTTGCAGTACTTTGTAAATAGGTATTGGAGTAATACTTACATGCTTACGTAAGTATAATTGAAGCATAATATGCTTATATCTATTAAATATTCTCGTAGGTTTTTTTAAATCATGTAGAATCTTAGCATTGCGCATTTCATGCATTTTCAACCAAACTAAGGTTCAGTGAGAGTTTTACACATATTAAATCCACACCAGCTCCCTGTAGAAGAGCAAGAGGTAGAGCAGCACTGGCTTGTTTTTCTATCCTCCGCCAAATGAGAGTTATAATCAAGAATTTCCATTTTGACAAGACCAATCTGCTCGTAATCTTCCATTGTTGTAATCTCGTTTGGTGGTTTGTTAGAGCTAAATTCATCCACTTGGAACCCACTCTCCCCCTACCATGTCTACTCTGCACCCTTCCCTCCATCCCTTCATTCCTTCTCTCTCTTACATGCTCTCTCTGTTCTGTCAGTTGCCTTCATTTTTCCCTCCCTCTCCCCTTCCCTCTCCCTCTCCCTCTCCCTCTCTTTCTTAACCTCTCTCTTTCTCAACCAGTTGCCTTCATTCATCAATCCCTCTCTCTCTCCCTCTCTCTCTCCCGCACTCTCTCCATCTCTCTCTCCATCTCTCACTCCATCTTTCTCTCTCAGACACACTCTCTCACTCACATTCCCTCACTCTCTCCATCTCTCTCTCCATCATTCTCTCTCCCTCTCTCTCGCTCTCTCTCGCTCTCTCTCCCTCTCTCTCCCTTTCTCTCTCGCTCTCTCTCGCTCACTCTTTCCCTCCCTCTCACTCCCTCTCTCTCCCTCTCTCTCTCGCTCTCTCTCGCTCACCCTCTCCCTCCCTCTCTCCCTCTCTCTCTCGCTCACTCTCTCCCTCTCTCTCTCCCTCTCTCTCTCCCTCTATCTCCCTCTCTCTCTCCCTCTCTCTCTCCCTCTCTCTCTCCCTCTCTCTCTCTCTCTCCCTCTCTCTCCTTCTCTCTCTTTCTCCCTCTCACTCAGTTGCCTTCATTCATCAATCCCTCTCTCTCTCCCTCTCTCTCCCTCTCTCTCCCTCTCTCTCCCTCTCTCTCCCTCTCTCTCCCTCTCTCTCCCTCTCTCTCCCTCTCTCTCCCTCTCTCTCCACTCTCTCTCCACTCTCTCTCTCTCACTCACACTCCCTCACCCTCTCCATCTCTCTCTCCATCTCTCACTCTCTCACTCCACTCTCTCTCTCTCACTCACACTCCCTCACCCTCTCCATCTCTCTCTCCATCTCTCACTCCATCTTTCTCTCTCAGACACACTCTCTCACTCACATTCCCTCACTCTCTCCATCTCTCTCCCTCTCTCTCCCTCTCTCTCCCTCTCTCTCCCTCCCTCTCCCTCTCTCTCCCTCTCTCTCTCTCTCTCGCTCACTCTCTCCCTCCCTCTCTCCCTCTCTCTCTCGCTCTCTCGCTCACCCTCTCGCTCACCCTCTCCCTCTCTCTCTCCCTCTCTCTCTCCCTCTCTCTCTCCCTCTCTCTCTCCCTCTCTTTCTCTCTCCCTCTCTCTCCTTCTCTCTCTTTCTCCCTCTCACTCACACTCCCTCACTCTCTCCATCTCTCTCTCCGTCTTTCTCTCTCAGACACTCTCTCCATCTCTCTCCCTCTCTCTCTCCATCTCTCTCTCACACACACACACACTCGCTCACTTCACTCCCTCCCTCCCTCTCCCTCTCACTCCTTTAACCAGTAGCGTGGCAACCTCATCCGAAGAAAACATTGTTAGATGAGACATAAAAACTGTGAGAGTGAGAGAGATAGGTGGTGGTGGAGATAATGAGCATTCTCCCAGAGGACCTACTAAAGCACTGCACTAAATTTCGATTCATCACTTACTCCAAAGAACCTGTAGGTAAAATCTAATTTCCCTTAAACAATTTTCTAAAGAAGGCGGCAATAGATTTTTTCCGCGTGTTGCGATCCTCCATCCACAACTTCATTACCAATCATACGGCTGCTATATCAGCGCTAAAGATGTCTTTGCAAGTTTTCCACCTCGCAGACGACACTGTAGGGAGTCGGTCAAATATGACATAAAGGATTTTCCAATCTTACAAAAGTTGTTCTTCACAGTGATTCAGATCCCATTCCTTTCAACACGTGCATGTCAATGATATCGAGGGGAAGATATATCTCTCTATGCAAAAGAAAGAAGAGAGAAAAAAAGCACCGGGCGACGGGAACTTCCTCCCCCTTCGCAATGTTCGTTTTCATTACGCTTCATTGCGTCTCGAAACAGTCACGAGATCACATACATGGGTCAGATTTTCAGAAAATGTACAATTAGCAGCTGTACACATTTAGTAAATTCTGCAAGATTAGGCTGCAATTTGGCCAATACTAGGTAAATTCGAGTATATTCGGCATTGCACTGATTCTAGCAATCTGTTTGGTTAGGTTGAACTGTGTTTTGAACATTATTTTCGTCTGAAATTTAAGTTACTTGAGAAGATTGGCGAAGTTGAATTGTACATTTTCTGAAAATCTGACCCACATGTTGATGCGAATTTCATCAGTAAATTCCCAGTGTTGCCATGGTTACGGATAAGAGTCTGTGTGTCGCGGGGCATGCGCGCCTTTTGACCACCTAGCGGCGACGACAGTTACGTCAGTGTGAAGAGCATGGCCGGAAGTGGCGGAAATCAATGCTAGCAAGATGGAATGATGGGAAAAAATGTTTGTTCCGGTCGGCTGCCTCGGCGGGGGACAGACGCTCAGGTTAAACATGCTCGTCGCCATGGTACACGTTGCTAAGGAGACGAACGGGCGGGCGGATTAGATTTGAGAGGTGGAGCCAGGATTTTTTTCGCATGAGGCTTAGTTATACGACCATGTATTAAATGGGTCAGATTTTCGGAAAATGTACAATTAGCGGCTGTAAAAATTTAGTAAATTCTGGTAAATTAGGCTGCAATTTGGTCAATACTAGGTAAACTCGAGTATATTCGGCATTGCACTGATTCTAGCAATACGTTTGGTTAGGTTGAATTGTACTTTGAACTTTATTTTCGTCTGAAATTTTGATTATTTGAGAGGATTGGGGAAGATGAATTGTACATTTTCTGAAAATCTGACCCAATTGCTGAATTGCTTCAGACTTTGAGTAGTTCTATTTATCTGAGTCATCATGTATACTTAGCAGCATTTCAGTTTGAGCGAATTTAGATATTTCTTCTATTTTCATTCATTTTCATTGGTAAGGGCATCGGAAAATGTACAATCGGCAGCTTTGATACACATTTAGTGAATTCTACTACATTAGCCTAAAAAAGGGATAAATACTAGTGTAGATATAGCAGGGTTATTTGGTATTGCATTGAATCAACAAATCTCCTCGGTTACGTTAAACTGTATTAACCCTCAGTCTGTTTAAATTCCTATTATATTGGATTGTTTTAAGTTGAAAGTTGCTACGAACATCAGAGTGGCCATATGTAATTATATAAGAAGTAATATTGTAGATATATGACTCATCCTTACAAAGGGAAATGAAATCAAACTTTGGGGACTATATGCAGCCCTATCCCAGTAATCGGACAAAAGATTGTTGAAGGATTGCAGTCTCAAAACCAGGTATGGCTTTTTCAGTGCCTCTACAATGCAAGATAACACATGGAGAAGTAACAGGCAAGCTTAAACCCTGCCCACACACAGCCGATTTGCCTCCCGATTGCCCCCCGATTTGGGTCTTCCGATGAATCCTAGGATCTTATTTCCAAACCTGGTTTATGTTATTACAAAAACATAAACCAATATTTGAAATGAGATCATAGGATTCATCAGGAGACCCAAATCGGGAGGCAATCGAGAGGCAAATCGGCTGTGTGTGGGAAGGGTCTAATCTTGAAGCTCAGATATTGCGGAAAGATCGCTCGATGCACCCAGTCCTCTTGCCCCTGATGTTTGAGATTGCATATCTTTTTTTATTTCATCAACTGTAATCCACATTTAAATGAAATTCACATCCTTTGTTTTTTAAGGTTTCCCCCGGTTAAATTTTAGACGCATTCGCGTACACATCGCGGAAAATTTCGCTCCCGCAAATTGATAAAAAATCACTGTTTATACTCAAAATACTTTGCCGAGATATTGAAAATCAGAAAGAGCATACTTTTTTCATCCCATGCATGTAGTTTCATCACAACTTTTATTCAAATAAGGAAAATATTAGGAAAAACTCACTGTTAAAAAAAAAATTCTGCTGTGGCCTGCCCTGCTGTGTGCGAGGCATAGCAGGCTGGCGTGGGCTGACTTCGCTGACAAAAATCTGATCGTTGTGCAAAACTGGTTTGTCTAATATGGTATTCTAAGGCATTCGTAGGTATATAAAATAATTGCCTAACCCTATACACCATCGGAAAGAGAAATGTCTAAGCTTGCATTAGGCAGGAATCATATTTCTATGACTATATCACTGTTATCGATATCGATCATGACACTAGACCAATGCAAACTAGGTTTTAGCCAAAGTAGGGCCTACCATAGGCCTTCATTATTGCGTCGTAGCCGGCATATCGCGGGGAAATTACGCTCCCGCGAAGTAATAAAAAACGCTATTTCTACTCGAAATACATTGCCAAGATGTTGAAAAACAGAAAGACCATGCTTTTCTACCCCAAAATATGTGTTTTTGTAAACGTGTGGTTTTAGTACAGCGGCCAGAGGCTAAATTTGGGAGGGAACCCCTACCCACCGTATAACAAGCTAAATTTGAGGTATTTTGTGTAGAATTTCATGAATTTTCTGAATCTGAGGAAAAAAATTGCCCAAAAGGTGGCGAACATTATCAAAATGGCCTGTTTCCATGGAAACTTGTGATTTTTTTGTATTTTAGCAAAAAATAGGTTTTTAGTGTCCCATTTCTACACTTTTATCAGTATTGTGACCAAACTTGGGAATAACAATGTTGTATCTAAGGGTTATCATTTCCTTTCAAATCAATGACCTTGGTCAAGGTCAAGGTCACCAAATATGACCTTGAAATGTAAAAATAGCAAAATTCTGGGATGTGACATCCTATTTTCTCTTATGAAAATATGACAATAGAAGAAAATGGTAACCTAATGCATACAATTAATAACTGACATTAGGGGAAAGAAAAATAACCCATTTTTGGTATCATCGGAATATCTGTTGCCATGGTAATCAAGCCTCACTTTTCATTCTATGCTAAATTTTGTGTAAATCTAAATTACATACTGCAGTCTATATCTTTTGAACAATTTATTTCAAAGCTACACAATTTATACATGTGAAAGGGATCTGAGAGTACTTTCATAATATATCTTTTAATTGACCTTTGTCAAGGTCAAGGTCACCATTTTCAAGGTCAAACATCAAATTTTGGTTCAAATTTGAGTATTATGTATGTATCTTTGGAACTATTAATCTCTTGTGTATACAATTTATACATGTGATAGAACACTAGCAACACTTCCATCGGACATTTTGTCAATGACCTTGGTCAAGGTCAAGGTCACCTAATCCAAGGTCAAACATCAAATTTTGGTTTAAGTTTCAATAATAGATATGTGTATCTCTGTAACAATTTATTTCCAGGCTACATACTAAAAGCATGTAATAGGGCTCTAAGTGCCCTTCCATGAGACATCTTGTCAATGTCATATGTCAAGGTTAAGGTCACGATTTTCAAGGTCAAACATAAAATTTTGGTACTAATTGAAGTTTTTGGTATTTACCTCTGGAACTATTTATCTGTAGGGTGCATAATTTAATCATGTGATAGGGCTCTGAGAGGCCTTCCATTAGATATATTGTCAATGACCTTGGTCAAGGTCAAGGTCATAATTTCAAGGTCAAACATGAAATTTGGGTCTAAATTGTGGTATTAAGTAAGTATCTCCATAACTATTTGTCTCTAGATTACACAATTTAATCATACGACAGGGCTCTAAAAGGCCTCTCGTTAAATACCCTGTCAATAACCTTAGTCAAGGTCAAGGTAACAATTTCCAAGGTCAAACCTGAAATTTAGGTCTAATTTTTACTACTAGGCATGTTTCAGTTGGCACTGTATCTTCAGATGCCATGAATTGAATATGTGACTTACTCGATATTGTTCCCTTAATCAAGAGCTCTGTATTGGTAATATGGAGGTATATGGAGGGTATCATAGTATATTTATGGACCATAAAGCAACATAGATAGTATAGCAGGGGGATTGGGGGGGGGGTATTCATGTGGTACTATAGCACTTCCCATGAGGCCGCCAGTGGCATCTCCTTAGTGGACACTGGGTCTAATAGTACTCACGGAGCAACATAATGGGGTCAGCCTAGAGGGTATTAAGGGTGTCATGGAGTAAGATGGAGGGTAAACTGATGGTCATGGAGCAGTGTAAAAGGTATAATGGGGCCCATGGAGCAGCGTAGAGGCTCTAATGGGGGTCAAAGAGTAACATGGAGGTTAAAATGATGGTCATGGAGCAGTGTAGTAGGTGTAATGGGGGCCATGGGGCAGCATAGAGGGTATAATGGGGGTCATGGAATAACATGGAACGTAAAATGATGATCATGGAACAACATAGAGGATATAATGGGGGTCATGGAGCAACATAGAGGGTATAATGGGGGTCATGGAGCAACGTAGGGGATATAATGGGAGTCAAGGAGTAACATAGAGAGCATCGTAGAGGGCATGATAGGGGTCATGGAGCAATATAAAAGGTATAATAGGGGTCATGGAATAACATAGAAGGTATAATGGGGGTCATGGAGCAGCATAGGGGTTATGAATGGGGGTCATGTGGTAAAATGGAGGGTATAATGGGGGTCATGGAGCACTATAGCGGGTATAATTGGGGCTATGGAGCCCTCTAGAGGATATCATGGGGGCCATGGAATAACATATATATATAGAGGTATAATGGGTGTTATGGAGTAACATAGAGAGGGCATAATGGTGGTCATGGAGCAGCACAGAGGGCATAATGGGTGACATGGAGCCCTATAGAGAGTATGATAGTGGTAATGGAGCACTATAGAGGGTATGGTTTGTTCTGTAATTATTATATGGAATAATTATATATATATATGTATAATTATGGCAGGGGGGTCATGGAGGGTATAATGATGGTGATTGAGCAGCATAGATGGTATAATGGGGGTCATGGGGCAGCACAGAAGGTATGGTGGTGGTCATAGAGCATCATAGTGGGTATAATTGGGGCTATGGAACCCTATAGAGGGTATGATATGGTGGCCATGGAGCAATATAGAGGATATAATGGTGGTCATAGAGCATCATAGAGGATATAATTGGGGCTATGGAGCCCTATAGAGGATATAATGGTGGCTATAGAGCATCATAGAGGGTATAATTGGGGCTATGAAACCCTATAAAGGGTATAATGGGGGTCATGGAGCAGCATAGAGGGTATAATGTTGGTCATGGAGTAACAGAGAGGGTGTGATAGGGGTCATGGAGCCATATAAAGGGTATTATGGGGGGTCATGGAATAACATAGAGGGTATGATGGGGCCATAGAGCAGCATAGAGGGTATGGTTATGGTTATGGAGCAGCATAGAGGGTATAATATGGGTCATGAAGTAACATAGAGGGTATGATGGTGGTCATGGAGCAATATAACAGGTATTATGGGGGTCATGGAATAACATAAAGGGTATGATGGGGGCCATAGAGCAGCATAGAGGGTATGGTTATGGTTATGGAGCAGCATAGAGGGTATGATGGAGGTTATGGAGTAACATGGCGTGTATAATTGTGGCAATGCAATAACATAGTGGGAATGATAGGGATCATGGAGGACTATAGACGGTACAATAGGCATCATGGAGCATTATAGAGTGTATAATGGGGGCCTAGGAGGAGTATAGAGGGTATGATGGGAACCATGGAGTACTATAGAGGATATAATGGTGGTCATAGAGCTTCATAGAGGGTGAATGGTGGTTATGGAGCAGCATAGAGGGTATAATGGTGGTCATGGAGCAGCATAGATGGTATAATTGGGGTCATGGAGCAGCATAGAGGGTATAATGGTGGTCATGGAGCAGCATAGAGGGTATAATTGGGGTCATGGAGCAGCATAGATGGTATAATATAGTGCATGGGGCGTTGCCTCGGCATTGGATTGTTCTCTCACTCAAACCATGTGACCAGTTGGGCTTGAAATCCTCCCACCTATGGGGAGCTTAGTTCCGCTGACGTCCATTTCTTAATGTTTGGCAATAAAAGTTACAACAACAAATAATTGGGGTCATTGAGCAGCATAGATGGTATAATTGGGGTCATAGAGCATAGAGGGTATAATGGTGGTCATGGAGCAACATAGAGGGTATAATTGGGGTCATCCATGGAGCAGCCTAGAGGGTATAATTGGGGTCATCCGT
The DNA here is from genome assembly GCA_942159475.1 of Sthenelais limicola. Classification (NCBI taxonomy): domain Eukaryota; kingdom Metazoa; phylum Annelida; class Polychaeta; order Phyllodocida; family Sigalionidae; genus Sthenelais; species Sthenelais limicola. Next base: position 7,007,861 of record OW804096.1, read on the forward strand.
GGAGCAGCCTAGAGGGTATAATGGTGGTCCTGGAGCAGCATAGAGGGTGTCATTGGGGTCATGGAGCAGCATAGAGGGTATAATGGTGGTCATGGAGTGTCATTGGGGTCATAGAGTAAGTTAGAGGGTATAATGGTGGTCATATGGAGCAGCATAGAGGGTATAATGGTGGTCATGGAGCAGCAGAGATGGTATAATTGGGGTCATGGAGCAGCATAGATGGTATAATTGGGGTCATGGAGCATCATAGAGGGTATAATGGTGGTCATATGGAGCAGCATAGAGGGTATAATGGTGGTCATGGAGCAGCATAGAGGGTATAATGGTGATCATAGAGCAGCTTAGAGGGTGTCATTGGGGTCATAGAGTACCTTAGGGTAACTTAGAGGGTATAATGGGGGCCATGGAGCATTATAGAGGGTATAATGGGGTCATGGAGCATCGTAGAGGGTATGATAGGGGTCATGGAGCAATATAAAAGGTATAATAGGGGTCATGGAATAACATAGAAGGTATAATGGGGGTCATGGAGCAGCATAGGGGTTATGAATAGGGGGTCATGTGGTAACATGGAGGGTATAATTTGGGACATGGAGCCCTCTAGAGGATGTGATGGGGGCCATGGAGTACTATATAGAGGATATAATGGTGGTCATGGAATAACACAGAGGGTATAATGGGTGCCATGGAGCCCTATAGAGGGTATGAGGGGGGCCATGGAGCATTATAGGGAATAAAATGGTCGTTATTTAGCAGCATAAAAGGTATAGAGATCATCATGGAGCAACATTGAAGGTATGATGGAGGTCATGGAGCAGCATAGAGGGTATAACAATGGTCAATGAGCAACATCTAGAGGATGTAATATTGGTCAATGAGCAAAATTTGCGTCAAAGAATGTGTCAGATGTTACTCAATTGAGTGTAATATATGCACAATATTGGTTATACTCCGGCCAAGATCTAGGTTTGAAGCCACAACAGGCTTACAGGTGAAGACTCGCCTAGCAGTCATACTTACTCACTTGACACCCCTTACTCATAGAATCACCCTATGCTATACTATGTCATTAAAATGAGCGTCATTGATTGTCATTGAATAGATCCATGCAGCCAATCAAATTAGTGAAGTAAATTCAATGCATTTGAAAAGCTGATTCCTCTACTGAAATCTATCCATGCAAATGCCATAGGCAAAACTGGCCCTCTTTTTGTGGATACGCACACCTATCATGGCTTAAATACATCTTCTATTCACAGCTCTTGTGTGTTAGATGATTATTAGGGATTATAAGGGATTATTATTAAAAATTCAGATAGAAATCTTACCTTTGTCCTTGATAATTGTGACCTTATCCTTCATTGATTAAGGTTATTGACAACATGTCTTATGAAAATGCTGTTAGAGCCCTGTCGCATATTTTAATTGTGTACCCCAGGGAGAATAGTTCCAGAGAAACCTACCTAATACAAGAATTTGGACCAAAACTTGATCTTTGACCTTGAAATGTTGACCTTGACCATGACATAGGTCATTGACAAGACATCTAATGCCTGTGCTCCCAGAACCCTATCAGATGTTTATATTGGGTAACCTAGGGATAAAAAATTCCAGAGATACATATACCTAAATCTAAAATCAAGAAAAAATGTTATGTTTGACCTTGGATTAGGTGACCTTGACCTTACCAAAGGTCATTCATATGATGTCTCATGGAAGTGATGTTAGTGTCCTATCACATGCATAAATTGTGTACGCCAGTGATAAATAGTTCCTAAGATACATACATAATACTCAAATTTGAACCAAAATTTGATGTTTGACCTTGAAAATGGTGACCTTGACCTTGACAAAGGTCAATTAAAAGATATATTATGAAAGTTCACTTGGATCCCTTTCACATGTATAAATTGTGTAGCTTTGAAATAAATTGTTCAAAAGATATAGACTGCAGTATGTTATTTAGATTTACACAAAAATTAGCATAGAATGAAAAGTGAGGCTTGGTTACCATGGCAACAGACATTCCAATGATACCAAAAATGGGTTATTTTTCTTTCCCCTAATGTCAGTTATAATTTTTATGCATTAGGTTACCATTTTCTTCTATTGCCATATTTTTATAAGAGAAAATAGGATGTCACATCCCAGAATTTTGCTATTTTTACATTTCAAGGTCATATTTGGTGACCTTGACCTTAAGCAAGGTCACTGATTCGAATGGAAATGATAACCCTTAGATACATCAGTATTATTCTCAAGTTTGGTTACAATACTGATAAAAGTGTAGAAATGGGACAATAAAAACCTATTTTTTGCTAAAATACAAAAAAATCACAAGTTTCCATGGAAACAGGCCATTTTGACAATGTTCGCCACCTTTCCGGCAATTTTTTTCTTCAGATTCGGAAAATTCATGAAATTCTACACAAAATACCTCAAATTTAGCTTGTTATACAGTGGGTAGGGGTAACTTCTTAAATAATGGCTTTTTTGGCCCTTGGCCGCTGGCCTATTCTCAATATCCCATGGTGGACGGAAGCACACACATCCAAACCAAAATGTTTGTCTTTAAATGAGGCAGATATGAGAGAAAGTTCTCAGTTACATAAGTAAACAATAAAAAAGCTTGTCGACGATTGTAGGCTTACACTTCTGCTTAAATTCTGAAAGCTTAAGCTTTTCTACTTCCATATATCTAATTTTATCAACATTTGTATTTAAATAAGGAAGATATGAAGGAAACTCTACTGTTAGAACCCACCCCAACCAAAATTAACCAAAGAGCGACAAACAGGCTACAAGCCTTCAAGTCGAAGAGAATGTATGTATGTATGTATGTATGTTAGATCTCAGGGAAAGTATAGCTGTGTGTCAGGACTGATGCCGAGTACGACGCAATAATGTTTGTCGTGAGGTCTTCTTATTTATGCAACGTTAGTAACGCACCATGGTAACTAGAGTCTGGACAACGCACAATATCCATTTTCCCGCGTGGAGTATCGGAGGAGGAGGGGGGCGGGGGGGCATTTTTTGTTTAGGCATATAGGCCCTATAGTAGAAACGGAATAGTCGGGGGAAACCTTTTTCTCCTTGGTCACAACCAAATTCTTGTTAAAAATGCCTTTTATTGTTTAAATACTATGCATGTACATGACAGTGTCACCTCGATCCCATATTTGTAGGATCAATGTTCTACTTTTGACAATACCTTTAAACATACACAGAACAGTTCATTTCAATCACTCAGTGATCCTAGGTATGACCTTAAAGTGCCTTTCTGTCTCTTTTCTCTCTCTCCCTTCTTCTCTATCTCTATTTCCTGGGTATGACCATATAGTAGGGCAGCTTAGCAAATTAATGTGGACGTTCGTGACAAAAGCACCAAATTTTTTCCAGGTGTTGACAATTACCCTAGCTTTCAATTTTTGGTAGGCACCACTTTCGCCCGATATATTATGGCGGCCATCTTGGATTTTTAAGATCGCCATCATGTAAAATCCTACATCTACCAATATCTCAGCTTCTATACCACTTAGGATCACAATCTTGGTGTCTAAACATACATTTTCAGGGTCAAGGAATACGCCTATGCCATTTAAAAAAAAGATTAGATTGTATTTATTAACAAAAATACAAATATATGACAGAATATTGTCATCAGGCCCTATGCGTCATCACTATGGTATACAACTGTAGAAAGAATTTTAGTGTTAGTAATAACTGTTAGTAAACATAATAAAAATATCAACCATAACAATACTGTCAAGATTAGAGAAGGACTAGATTGGCAGCCGTCTTGGATTTGCAAGATCGCCATCATCAAAAAACATATATCAACTAATATCTCAGCTTCTAAGCCATGTAAGATCATACTTTTTGTATCTAAACATACATTTTAATGGTCAGGGTACACACCTATACAATTTAAAAAAGGATTAGATTGTATTTATTAAAACAAAAATGAAATATATGACAAAATATCATCATCAGGCCCTATGTGTAATCTCTTTGGTATACAACAGCAAGAATAATAGTGTTAGTAATAACTGTTAGTGAGCATAATATCAATATCAAACATAACAATAGTGTCTTTCTCAAATGTTTGCTATGGACCTTGTCCCTCTGCACAACAAGTGAATTAAATAGAAACCAGTTTGAGTTGCTCAACCTCTCCAATGCGACCTTTCTTTGGTGACAGCACCTTCCATCATCAGGCATTGCTGACTCTTTTCTGAGAGCCTTAAACAAGGCATGCTCACCAAGTGACTTTTCTGGCTCTTGCAAAGCTCAAGGAGGATGCTTTCTTGCCCACTGAAGGAGCTCACAGTGAGGATGTCAAAGAGGTATGGAGGCAGAGAATGGTACAGAAGAGTCCAACAATCCAATACTGGGATATTGTTTTCACTATGGAACTCTGAGGTGGTCATCTGCATCAGATCTCACCAAGAAGGGAATTTTTATATTGAAAGTCTGAAGGCATTGGCTGCATGTTTTTTTTTGCTCTAGACCACCACGATTAGGGACATTGGATCCTAATACACATCCAAGATATGGAGTCTTCCACCATTGGAGTCCACCATCCATTCTCAAAGAGTTTGGGGAGCACAGTCACTGGGTTATCCACAAAACCACCAACATATTTTCAACCATCCCAATCCATCAAGCCCATGAACAAAATAATAAGGGTGTCAAGGGGTCAATGATAGGGGGTGCAATTGATCTGACAGAGAATTCTTCAGCCTTCAGAAAACGGATGGTCTCAGGGCCTGAACAACCAAGGTTGCTGAAGGAGTTTGAAGAGGAATACTTACCTAAAGAAGCATGCCCTTCCTCTTTTCCATTGTCCACAGCCATGCAAAAGCCAAATCAAAACAATCAGGGAAAATCTCTTCACTCAAGAATAATGTGGAGCTGTTCTCCTACTAGTACATTGTGATGCAGCACAGGATGAGTGACATGATTACTTTCTTCAGCCATGAGAACCATCCCTGCCTTCCTTCAATATCTCACGGTGGAAATCTTGCTTTGGAAAGAAATCAGATCTGTCAACCATTCTGACCAAGGACACCCAGATTCCATTGATGTGAGGCTTCTTGATGGAGCTGCTGTGGTGGTGCTCCCCACTAACAATGTTGTAACATTTGATGAGTATGCTATCAGGTCTTTGTTCCACACATCATAAAACAACTAGAAAACTCAAAATGAGTTGATGTAATATGGGACAAATACATCCCAATCAGCATAAAAAATGTACCCAAGAAAAGCAAGGAAAGGGAATTCAGGGAAAAGTTGCAGGTTAAAATAAGATCCCAGGAAAGTGAGCATACTTTTTGGGTGGCACAACCAACAAAGAGGAACTGTTTACATTCCTGTCCAACAAGATTGCCACTGTGGATTGCCCCAAAGACAAGGAAATCATCATCACATCTGGTAACAAAACTATTCTTGAAGGAACTGATTGATACATGACACTTTGTGATCATGAGGAAGCAGACACTAGGCTGCTGATCCACCTACTGGATGACCTTCTGAATGGCAGTACCAACTGTGTGGTGCACACTCTTGACACAGATGTAGTGGTGATCATAATTGGCAACATCCATTACCTCAACCCCTTGTTGCAGAGATTGAACATTTGAATTGCCTTTGGTACAGGCAAGAACTGTACATATCATCAATGCCAACTATGACTGCTTGGATAGAGAAAAGTCCCTTGCCCTCCCTGTCTTCCACAGTTTCAGAGGATGTGATACCACATTTGCATTCTTTGGAAGAGGCAATAAGTCAGCATGGGAGGCATGGCTTTGTTACCAAGATGTGAGACGAGCCTTTACAGACATGGCATTCCTTACCTCTTACAGTGGTCAGTGCTTAACATTTCCAGTTGCTTGAACGCATCACTATTATTCTATATGACAAGGCCAGTAATCTGGAACATTTTGATGTAGCCAGAAAGCAGTTGTTTTGCCAAAAGGGGAAGACAACAGAGAACCTCCAACCAACACAGGATGCACTGTTGCAGTACTCCAAGAGAGTTTCATTATGGAGTGGAATATGTTCGGCCATTAAGCAAACAGCATGTACCTGTCTAGAAGGTTGGGGCTGGGCTATCGCCAAGGACAGCCAATCATGATCTAGTCCTTCTCTAAACTTGTCACTATAGTTATGGTTGATATTTTTATTATGTTTACTAACAGTTATTAACAACACTATAAATCTTGCTACAGTTGTATACCATAGTGATGATGCATGGGGCCTGATGACAATATTTTGTCATATATTTGTTTTTGTGTTAATAAATACAGTCTAATCTTTTTTTAAATGGCATAGGCGTGTTCCTTGACCCTGAAAATGTATGTTTAGACACCAAGATTGTGATCCTAAGTGGTATAGAAGCTGAGATATTGGTAGATGTAGGATTTTACATGATGGCGATCTTAAAAATCCAAGATGGCCGCCATAATATATTGGGAAAAAGTGGTGCCTACCAAAAATTGAAAGCTAGGACAATTGTCAACATGTGGTAAAAATTTGGTGCTTTTGTCACGAACGTCCACATCCATCTCAAATATGGCCTTAAGCTGCCCTACTAATAAAGTGCATTTCTGTCTCTTTTCCCTGTCTCTCTCTCCCTTCTTCTTGGTCGCTATTTCCTGGGCACGATCATAAACTGCCTCCCTCTCAGCCCTCCCGCCCTTGGTATAACCATATTAAATGTGTTGATAAGGGCATAAAGCAACCAATCTCACTCTCTCACTCAATCGCTCAGAACATCGAACTCATTGCTAGGAAATTCATGCAATATTCCCACTCCTTCAGCAAAGTTGTAAGTTGACCTGCATATGTGATGTTTTAGGAAAATGTTTTAGGAAAATGAGTCAGAAGACGCAAAATTGATATTTTTCAAAGTGTTTTTTCAAGAGATCCCTTTATTGAAATGTTCTGATTTTAGAGGGTGTAGCACTTGTAGTCATATAAATCCATGTAACAAATTTCAGGACATTGTATTGAATATATCCTTGCGTTTTGAAGGCCTTCGTATGGAGTACATTTAGTTACTTTACTGGTAATAACCTTCCCAGAAACATTGCAAACTTTTTTTTTCAAATATAGAAATATCACACTGAGAAGATAGAAATAGTTAGAAGGTGTCCTAGTGTTTACTATCATTGGAATCGGCTTGATTCCCTCTTTTCAAATATGGTGATATCTCAAAATTAATATTTTGCGACTTATGACTCATTTTCCTAAAAACGGATCACATAATATTATATCTTCTTTTATATAGAAATGGTTCTACTTTTCTGTCCCTGGTACAAGTTATGCTTGAGATCTTGGGATAAGATTAGGGGTCAGATTTTCAGAAAAGGTACAATTCAACTTTGCCAATCTTCTCAAATAACCCAAATTTCAGACGAAAATAAAGTTAAAAATACAGTTCAACCTAACCAAACAAATTGCTAGAATCAATGCAATGCCAAATATACTCGAACTTACCTAGTATTGACCAAATTGGAGCCTAATTAACAGAATTTACTAAATGTGTACATCTGCCAATTGTACATTTTTTGAAAATCTGAGCCATATATCTTCTTTTATATAAAAATGGTTCTACTTTTCTGTCCCTGGTACAAGTTATGCTTGAGACCTTGGGATAAGATTATGCTTAGCGCTCAGTCTGGCCCTTGATGAGTCTCCTCACTGTGTAATAAAATATGGGCCTCCTTGCTGCTCTGTTATCAGCTTTTCCCCCCAGGTGGCGACACGAGGTATCACGTGATAACAAACCCCGCTGGCCACAAAAGATGTGGATAAAGCCCCTTCTATCCCCATGCACTTGGGGCCGCTCATAACATGGATAATCACTGAGCTTTGATTGGATAGCAGGCTATCACACGTGACATCTTTCTCTTCCCTTTGTTCCTGACTCTGCCGCTAGGAAATCTCTCCTTCCTGCCTTGTGGTTGGTCAGACGACGCTTTGCCATCCCATAATGGTTGTGTGAACTACACCGCCATCTTGGCTGTTGTAGGGATTGTCAAATAACTAGACTTCCTCCATTCCCTCCTTCTTCCCTCTCTTCCTCTTTCCTCCTACCACTGTTCCCATTCTCCCCTTCCTCTCTTCCCCCTCGCGATCGTCGTCCTCATCCCCCATGATGCACCCCACTCCCACTGCAAGGTCACCTTATTTGACCGGAAGTGCCGGAAGTAGATGGTTATTGGGCATATATCCAGGTGTCGTCTGCAAACTAGACTAGGAGGCCAATATGAGTTGCTAAGTTGGTGGAAGTTGGAAGGAGAGAGAAGAGGAATTGGCCAAAGGCGTGGTGGTCGTGAGGTAAAGAGGATTTCATCTAAGTGTCATAGGAAGCTTAAGGGGTCTCCTTTTGGGATAAGACTATATGATGAATATACGATGGTAAAGGCTAGTGGCTAGAAAAGTGGCAATATGTGATGTGTTTTAGGAAAATGAGTCATAAGTCGCAAAATTGATATTTTTCAAAGTATTTTTTTCACAGGATCACATTAATGGAATGATCTGATTTTGAGAGAGTTTATCACTTAGACTTATATCAATTGGTGTATTACATTTCAGGACAATCTATATAATATATCTATTAGTTTTAAGGGCCCTCATATGGACTAAATTTAGTTACATTACTGTTTATTGACCCCAGAAATATTGGAAACTTTTTTCAAAAAAGAAAATATCAAAATTAAAATCTAGAAATACTTATTAGATTATTAGACTGTTTACTATCATTTGAATCAGCTTGATCTCATCTTTTCAAATATAATGGTATCTCAAAATCTATTTTTTGCGACTTATGACTCATTTTCCTGAAACACATTACATATGTCAGCGAATATTACTAGATTTTAGTGCAATGGCCTTATGCATTTGTGTCTGTTGATGAAGGAGAACAAATTATTTTTATTATTTTAATTGAGCTATATTCTTTCTGAATTAGGAGATTCATTTATTCGTAACGAAAAAGTGCTGAAGTAAAGTTTATGAATATATTAAAGGTCCACTAGCCAATAAATGTAAAAACTAAATCGATTTATTTTTCAATAATTCAGATTCTTTGGTAGTACATGTATCTATATATAGAGCAAAGGTGTGTCTTTGTAGTTCCATTAAATGCCACTTCTGTATACTCTTAGTACCTCTTCTACTTAATATGTGGGTCAGATTTTCAGGAAATGTACAATTGGCAGATCACCGTATTTTGTGAATTCTGCTAAATTGGACTGAAAAATCATCAACACTAGGTATATATGGGTATATTTGGTATTGCCTTGATTTAAACAGTCTGTTTGGTTATGTTGAACAGTATTTTGAACCTGATTTTTTTCTTAAATTTGGGTTATTTGAGAGAATTGGTGAAGATAAATTGTCCATTTTCTGAAAATCCGACCCATGTAGTACATGCAGTAAGCTCTAGTATATTTTTAGTCAACAAGACCCCAGCATAGCTTGCGACTATAGATAGTGTGACTTTAATGATGAGCTTCAGGGTTCCTCCATTTCATTCCAAGGCCTAGGGAAGCGACAATTTGGTTGCAAGTGTATCAAAATAAATAGATATTAATAGGGAGATTTAGCAACCACAACGCACCAACACAACACTAACGCATCCACTAACTATTTGTACAGTATTACCGTTGTAAGGGTATCTCAAGAGGCCTAGCACATGCAGCTCATGCAGCATCTCTCGAAATATCCCCACAACTGTAGTAATGTACAAATAGTTAGTGGACGCTTAGTGTTGTGTTGGTGCGTTGTGGTTAAGGGTGGCCTCCACTGGCTGCGGTAAGCTCTGCAGTAAGCCTTGCGATGGTTTGTGCTGGTTCTGTAGGTGGAGAGGAATGATGAGGTCCTGCCTACATGGTTCACTGGCCATGTAGGCAGGACCTCGCCACTTCTCACCATCACAGCACCATTGCAAGGCTTGCCGCAGAGCTTACCGCAGCCAGTGGAGACCACCCTTAAATCTCCCTATTACTGCAATCTAATCGCAACCTGTTCCTTGCGATATATACATAGTGGAGAAGGCCTTTAAGCTTTGGAAAACCTATGTGGTGGACGTCCTGTCAATCAGACATATAATATAGCGAGAAGAGATACAATTTACGCCTCAAGGCGAATAGAAGCTTCCTCTTAGCAATGACTTTTTTTTATCATTCTCACTTCATCAAATGTCTTTTTCTCATCGTCCTTATTGTTTTACGATCAAAGTTTGAAAGTGGAATGTCCGAGGCGATTAAGAAAGACATATGAACGACCCCTTAAGGTTTATGGAACTAGTTAACTAAGCTTAATGTATTCCATGAGTAGTATAGGGCATGAAATAATGGCAGAATCATTAAATTTGAACGATCTCTCTGAGACAATCCCAAAGAGCCCTATAGCTTTGCTACATTAATTAGTAGGTAATTATACTAATTCCCAGCATGGAACAAGCATAGTTTTTTCCCTCATCTACTTGGTAAACTTTTTCTCAGATGAGTTTCTCCTTACTACATATATATGGCATACAATATAAGAGGTCCGAGTTTCTTTTATAGAACACGTACAATAAAAAAAAGCCATGAGCTTATTATAGCTTATTTCAAGAGATAATTTCTCTTATTATCGCCCACCCACGAGCGGCGGTGTTGGTAATACTTTTAAGTTTCAGATATTTTATCAAATAAATTATGAAGCTTTATGTATGTCAATATTTTTTGCCAAAGGCATAGTAATTTGAAATGTTATCAGGCTTCATCCCCCGTGGCAACAAAATGCTTGTAGATTCGTGCTTCAAAATAGTCGGGGAAACCGTTTTTTCCTTGGTCAGAACCAAGATTTGTTGTTAGATAAATTATAATACAATATTTGGGCGTTTATAAAGAGAGATTAAGCTCCCGCAGTCCCACCCCGAATCCTTTACTGAAACTTCCAGTGGCCTTTTAATGTGGATGACAGAACTAATTCAGTGATTTGATTTGAAAAAATATTTTTATTCAGGACTGCAGACGTTACATTGAAGATGCTATTCTCAGAATTGCCTGATGTTACAAAAAAGTATTACAGTATTTTAGAACATATTCCAAGAGATGACAGTGTAGAAGTTATTATTTATATAAAAGACAATCAAGTTATTATAAATGATACTTCACATAGAGAGGCATAGTTAATTAAGTTAATCAAATTACATTTACATAGACAAGAAAAGAAGAGACATCAAATTTTCATTTGAGCATACATTGAATATCATATGAACAAAAGTGCTGCAGGTTTACACCTAGACAGTAATAGTATGACAAGAATAAAATCATTTGTTAAAAACATAGGTATAGCGACGTGCTCTTTCAGTCTTTCAGTGGTTTGTATAGTTCAGTAAACGTATAGTACAATACTGAGACTTAGGGACAATTTTCATGCAGTAAGGGAGGGTTTTCGTGCAGTTAGGTTTAAGATATCCCTATTTATATGGATATATTTGCCATAAAAGTGAATTATATCCATCGTTATGGCTAAAGTTTCAAATAAATGACGACTTCCATTACCTCGCATTTCTTAGCACAGACATCTTGCTATTTGTAATTTAAGCTATTTTAAACAATTTCCCTTTTAACTTTTTGTTAAAAGTTACTCTTTTTAACCTCGGTGAATGGGCATATTGTAGTGCATTCTTCATTCTCTTCCATTATGCCAGTTCGTACGAGATGGGGGTCAGATTTTCAGAAAATGTACAATTGGCAGATCAACACATTTTTTAAATTCTGCTAAATTGGACTGAAAAATTATCAACACTAGGTATATGTGGGTATATCTAGTATTGCCTTGATTCAAACAGTCTGTTTAGTTATGTTGAACAGTGTTTTGAACCTGAATTTTGTCTTAAATTTGGGTTATTTGAGAGAATTGGTGAAGGTGAATTGTCCATTTTCTGAAAATCGACCCATGTATAGAACGGTCTGTAGTTCAGGCAATAGAAACTCAGCCAACTGATCAACTTGAAAGCACCAATCTATTAACCAGAGTGTCTCCAACGTGTTACATATTGATACCTTCTGGCAAAGAAGTCATTAGTGAAAACAACTGAACGAACCTATTGGTCAGATTATCAGAAAATGTACAATTAGCAGCTCTATACATTTATGAAATTCTCCTAAATTAGGCTGAAAAATGATGAATACCGGGTAACTATGAGTATATTTGGTGTCGCATTGATATATAGTATCCGTTCTGTTATGTTAAACTTCATTTTGAAGCTCATTTCTGTCTTAAATGTGGGTTATTTGAGAAGATCGGCGGAGGCGAATTGTACATTGTCGGAAAATCTGACCCCTATACATCTGTAAAATAAAAATCCAAAACCAGCCCAGATGAAAATACTGGGAAAGAATAGATCTATAAATAAATGGAATTATATGCTGATATGTTGCGTAGATACAGATAGATATAAATGGTCATCATCATCACCTTTTTACCCAGGCTGAAAGGGCCTCTCAAGAGCTTTGAGGTGTTCTATCCCCGACTGAAGGAACGCTAAGTAGCCTTTTCAAGGGTTGCAAAGACAGATTGACATGGTAGGGGAAAAGAAGCGTATAGAGGCCAGTAATCTTCTATAGGCTTCATGATTTGTGCTTTTGAAGAAGGCATAAGGGTCAGATTTCCAGAAAATGTACAATTGACAGCTGTACACATTTAGTAAATTCTGCTAATTTAGGTTGCAATTTGGTCAATACTTGGTAAATTCAAGTATATTCGGCATTGCATTGATTCTAGCAATCTGTTTGGTTATGTTGAAGTGTATTTTAAACTTTATTTTCGTCTGAAATTTGGGTTATTTGAGAAGATTGGTGAAGGTGAATTTTACATTTTCTGAAAATCTGACCCTTATATGAAAGGCGGTTGTTCCGCCTTTGTTGGTGGAATGGATCAGACCATCAAAACAAGTAGAAAATATCTGAAAATAGCAACATATAAATATTCATATTTTTACGTAATATATGATATTATGATCAAATACTACATGATATATATATGATAAGTATTACAGATAACACATTAAATATTACATTACATATACATATAAAAGATAAATATTACTTTACTTCTGATTTACGTAGGAACAATATTGATTTAGAAACAAACTGCCACTGCTATTATTTTTGGGTATGTTTAATTTCCCTGCTATATGTGAAGCTCTTTTGTCTGTGGTATATTGATGTTTATACCCTGGTGAAGGTTCTTATACTTATATTTTTCTTTTTATCACTATTTCTCTATCCTTTAAATATGTCTGTAAGATTTCTACATACTTTTCTAAAAATTAAATAATGACTTTTTATATCATTTTGATGTACGATTCCATAAACGTTAACCTTTTTCCCATCAGCTAACACTGAGAAAAGTGTATAACAACATAATGTCTCTGGCTGAATAAAAACATTTAAAACAAACTATAATCGTTATGCATATTTTCCATATACAGATATAAGTAAATATACACCAGCTTTGCAAGCATTCTTTTTCCTGCAGGAAAACGATAAATACTAGGAATATCTTGTATAGTGTATTTGATGTTGTGCTGGTGAAAAAATCTCTTCAGCTATATTGAACTATATTATGAGTCAGATTTTCAGAAAATGTACAATTGCCAGCTGTACACATTGAGTAAATTCTGCTAAATTAGGCTGCAATCTGGTCAATACTAGGTAAATTCGAGTATATTCGGCATTGCATTGATTCTAGCAATCTGTTTAGTTAGGTTAAACAGTATGTTTAACTTTATTTTCGTCTGAAATGTGGGTTATTTGAGAAGATTAGCGACCTTGAATTATACATTTTCTGAAAATCTGACCCATATATGTCGATACAATACTCTCCTATACCCAATCCACTATTTCAAAATCTTCCAGTTGCCCGGACAGTTTCTCCGGTCACGCCATTTGGCAGACCTTACTATAGACACCCTCAGCCTTGCCTTATAGATCTCCTCCACTGGTCTACTCGAGCTGATGAGAAAGGCCTTTAATTGCGCCAACCTATGGGTCAGATTTTCAGAAAATGTACAATTCAACTTCGCCAATCTTCTCAAATAACCCAAATTTCAGACGAAAATAAAGTTCAAAATACAGTTCAACCTAACCAAACAGATTGCTAGAATCAATGCAATGCCGAATATACTCGAATTTACCTAGTATTGACCAAATTGCAACCTAAATTAGCAGAATTTACTCAATGTGTACAGCTGCCAATTGTACATTTTCGGAAAATCTGACCCCTATGGGAACCTTCATTAGCCTGAAAGGTCAGGCTTTCGGGGAGCTTTGAGTGGCAAGAGAACAAAAGGCAGGGCCACTGGGTCGCACCCAATATACCATTATTGCCAAGCTTCTAGTCTTACACCAACTGAGTGATATAAACCCAACATTGTATTGGCTCCATTCATCCTGCTTTCCTTTTGAGAAATGCCAAATCGTATTGCAGTAATCAAAGATTCTGTAATAGACAAGCTTCCACATGTATAGTGGGGGGGGATGCATGATAGCATGCATGTGGGTCAGATTTTCAGAAAATGTACAATTGGCAGCTGTACACATTGAGTAAATTCTGCTAAATTAGGCTGCAATTTGGTCAATACTTGGTAAATTCGAGTATATTCGGCATTGCATTGATTATAGCAATCTGTTTGGTTAGGTTAAACTGTATTTTGAACTTTATTTTCGTCTGAAATTTGGGTTATTTGAGAAGATTGGCGAAATTGAATTGTACATTTTCTGAAAATCTGACCCATGTATGTATACACTGACAGAAAAACGCTAATACAGAGCCATATCATATTATATATGTATATACTTTATATATAGAGAGAGAGTCAGAGTGAAAGATCAGGCACAGCAGGCAATTTCTACACATCCATATTCTTCGCAAATATTGACAAGTAAATCAAGATTGACCCTTATTCCAATCTACAATTCATGACAACTTTTATTAACTTCAATATCCACCAAATCGATTGATACCCTACCGGGGTAATCCTGCCTTCCATCTCTCATTCCTCATCCTCATCTCTTTCATAATCAATCACTAGTATTATTCATTGTTCTTGTAATTTGATGTTTCAACGTTTTATCCTACATTATATGTACGCACTCTGCTTATGTCTAATTATTAAATAGAACTTGAAAGGCATTTTGTCAGTAGACCAGCAAAAGGCTTGCCCTTGAGCTGAGGCATCATGCCTCTTGTGAGTAGTCAAATATTTTTGTGTACTATTTTTCCATATTGTCAAAGATCTTCCTCCAGGCAACGAGGGATCTATCAGTCAAATATCAATTGTATACTCATAATAAACCTTTATAAAAAAAAAAAAAAAAGTTTATAATATCGTTATCGTGATACACAATTACATGTACTGTAATCAGCCAAGACAAGCACCAAAGATATTTTATCACAATATAACGCATAATGATGATGAATGGATCAAATAAACGCACATAAATTATTAATGGTACTTAATGATAATTAGTTTATCTTTGTATTTTGAACCTTATCTTTATTGAGCCAGGACACAACATGATCCAGAAGCCAAGACGATATATACATAAATGTTATTTATAAATGTTGTTTTATGATGGTTTTATGATAAAGCGTTTATTAAAATATTGCTTTATAATTTTAAACAATAACATAAGTGTTGGGGTAAACTGTAGAACTGTACGAGAACCCCAACAGAGGTTCTTCGGGGAACCCTATAGAGAATCACTATTTCTATAGAGGAGCAGGGTTGTCTTTATTTCTAGGGGCGATGTCTTATTGAGAAACTGGCCTTTTCTATTATAATATCCTGATTATTCCAGCCATTGGGGAATGCCCAAAATCCATTACGCGAGCTTTGAAACATCAGAGATTGGAGATCTAAATCACGAGGAAGTAGTTTTTATCAAAACCTCCCTAATGGTTCCCGAGGTTTTTGGGGGCCCGAGATTTTAATTACTTTTGGAGATTGATTCTCGGTGGTAGGGTTTTTTTCTCCCCGATACAGCTGTTATCGGTTCATAGTCATTTTCCATTTTTGCCCTTGATACACGATAACGGGCTGATGGGATGGGGGGTATGGAGCGATTCTTATTCAGATTGTGCCATCTCTGATGGTTTAAAGGATATCTATCATTGCTGTATCCTCGCAGACAGATAGCTCTGTCAATTAAATAACGATATATCTTACATCCGCATGAGATGATTGAATAAATGTATATATGTACAAGAGAGAAAGATGTGCGGTAATGATGACTGGAATTAGCTTAGTGAGACCTCAATCAATAGGGGATTTATGTGCCTCAGTGCACACAATAGGGGATTTACTTGTCTCACTGCGCATGTCTACTGCAGTGCATGCTGGGATGGATTCTGTTGAAATCAGGCATACAAATATTTTGTAACATTTTTACAGAAAATTGCAAGAATGTTTTCACCAATATCTTAGCTTTTCTAAATGCTCTATGAAAACCAAATGCATGATGGGAAAGATGAGGTATTCTTGTGTGGAAACATGTATAACACATTGATATTGACATTAGAGTGTTGATAAATATTCCATGCTGAACATGGGATGTTTTCTATAGATTTTATACAGTACCATTAGTCCCATAATTCCATGCGAATCAAGATTCAAAATGGCGGCTATGCAAAACCCCTATAGGGGATTTACTTGTCACAAGAGGGCGCTGTACCAGGACACTGCAATGTGGGATATTGCCTTGTACACTCTAGGTCCAAACCCTGAGATCAGATAAGAATGGTATGTCAGCCTACCTCGCCAATCGGTTTCTTGTCCTAGAACTCGGCGTTTTAATGGGAATATGATGACATTTTGCAGTCTTAATTAAATTATAATGACTCTTTGCGGTTTGAGGCGAGAGGCCTTTCCCTTCGTTTGAAGGGACTCTCTCAAGTTTGGGCCTAGACTGTTGTACATGCATGCAACGTGCCTATCTATTGATAGCCCATTTGTACTGACTTTTGAGCAGTTCAAACATATGATAAAGTATGTATGTACGTCTGATCAGAACGAAAACCAATGCAGCCAGACTGCTTGGAGATGTATTAGGGTCAGATTTTCAGAAAATGTACAATTGGCAGCTCTACACATTAAGTAGATTCTGCTAAATTAGGCTGCAGTTTGGTCAATACTAGGTCAATTCGAGTATATTCGACATTACATTAATTCTAGCAATCTGTTTGGTTAGGTTGAAGTGTCTTTTGGACTTCATTTTCGTCTGAAATGTGGATTATTTGAGAAGATTGGCAAGGCTGAATTGTACATTTTCTGAAAATCTGACCCATTATCTAAATAAATATTCTGTTATTAACAATTATTGTGGTGTACACCAAAAGGAATTATGTGCCAGATGATTTGGGATGCTAGGGCCTGCTTCATAAGATATCCTTATTTAAATTGTTTCGCGCTAGGCTATTTTCTGGTAGGAAATCATAGTAGGAATTATAGCAAGTTCCTTCCCTAAAAGTTCCTTATATCAGCTGCTTAGAAGGAAGGAAGGAAGGAAAATATTAAGGAAGGAGTTCATATTCAAGGGGGCCCCTGGTGTACACTGAAAGGAAAAATGGGGAAAATTATTTTCAAACATTTTCAATTATTTTCAAACATTTTCAATTATTTTCAAACATTTTCAAAATCAAGATCAAACAAAGAAGAACAGATTATAAACCCTTCATAATCTATATTTGTGATTTTAGGAAAATAATAAATAGAAAATTTCATCTTTTGAGGGGAAAAGAATAATTGTGATGAACAAATTCATCGAATATAAATGCTATTTAATGTGACCTAACTGTGCAAAACTTGCACTTTGTGTTTGGCTTTATTTCGGAGATTCTTTGTTGCAGAAGCATCTGGGCCAGATTTTCAAAAAATGTACAATTGGCTGATCAACATATTTTGTAAGTTCTGCTAAATTGGACCGAAAAATCATCAACACTAGGTATATTTCAGTGTATTTGGTATTGCCTTGATTCAAACAGTCTGTTTGGTTATGTTGAACAGTATTTTTAACCTTATTTTTGTCTTAAAATTGGGTTATTTTAGAGAATTGGGGAAGGTGAATTGTACATTTTCTGAAAATCTGACCCATCTACTGTGAGCTGAGAGGCGACTCACGGTATGAAGAAATGTGATCCGTTTTAGGAAAATGAGTCATTCAATAAGTCGGAAAATATGGATTTTGAGATATCACCATATTTGAAAAGAGGAGATCAAGCTGATTCCAATGATAGTAAACACTGGGACACCTAATATGTATTTCTATATTTTAAGTTTGATATTTTTATTTTTGAAAAAAGAAGAAGTTTGCAATGTTTCTGGGTGGATAATTATCAGTAAAGTAACTAAATATATTCCATACGAATGCCTTCAAAACGCAAGGATATAATTAGTACAATGTTCCGAAATTTGTTTCATGTATTCATGAGATTATGAGTGCTACACCCACTAAAAATCAGAACATTTCAATAAAGAAATCTTATGAAAAAAACACTTTGAAAATTATCAATTTTGCGACTTATGACTCATTTTCCTGGAACTCGTCACATATAATTACTTCCCTATTCGGAGATCCATATGAGCATTCAATACATGTTCAAAATAAACCATTCAATTACAGAATGTTCCACACCATTTGCTATACCACATAATTCTCCCATCAGCCTCATAAGCAAATGTCTCAGGACTGAATGCCAAAGCGGTAAACAGCCGAAAGGAAAGAAAGGATTATGGAAAAATACAAATACCCGATGACAATAGAGAGGGGAGGCTGTGAGAAATCGCCAGTCCAATTTACTTTGATCGCATTGGCGAGGGAGTCTATGAGTGAGAAATGTCAATAAAATCCAGTCATTGTTCAATAGAGTGAGATATATGGCTTAGATTTATCACTGCAGGTCCGGGGTCGGAGCCCGGTACGGACTCATATATTGTGCTCCTATATATCCATTACTGGTTCTCTCGCAGTTTTAAAGCTGCATTCCCGAGAAATGTATTTTCTCTTCTCATTCTTTTTTGTTTGGTCCATGGCACATAAGATTGAGATTTTTGTTATTAAAATGAAATGTAGTTTAATGAGGAATTAACCAAATTGGGTTTTATATATATAATGTACATGTATACGTGCTTTTTTAGTCTAAATTTATAATATAAGAAATAGGTATTGGTATGAATATTGATGTTTAGAGCACAACTGATATGAATCTCAACAATGAACATTAGCTGACCAGACGGAAAGAGTGATAAAACTGACTGCGCGAAAACATTACTGTTTAATACATTTGGGTGCTCGAGAATCGTACAGATTATTCCACAGTTAATATTAGATATCAAAATATTCTACATTATTAGTAGAGAAATGTAATTGCTTAGTGTACTCTAAGCAAAATCGAACTATTACTATATCAAAATGTAATTATTCAAATACATGCATGTACTGAGTAATATTATGTTACCGCGAATGAAAATCCAATGTGCTTTGTCATAAAATTGCTAAACTTTTGGATTCTAAGTATAATAGCCCATGGTCTTACTATGCAATATAATGTAAAACTCAAAAGTTTTAATAAGCGATACGATGTAATACTCATAAAATCTGATCAATGTGTTTTATAACGACACGTTTGTTGTATAAATTTTATTTCCCATTCAGTTTGGGCATGCTGGAAGATCTATTTGTAGATGTCTTGGTCCATTTCTGTAAAATGTTATTACTGAATAAAAATTCTATAAATATAAATCAATATAATACAACCAAATATCGATAAGAATGATTGAATCGCATCCCAAAACAACTGCCTCTTTTTACTACTGAGCCCTATACTATATATACAGGCCCTATTCCCCCTCACTGCCTCTGCCAACAAGGCGCTGATAGCTAAAACCCTTGACTGAAATTCTACCCTCATGGCGCCCTCCGACGTACCTGCCCTCTGTCGGCCAGCCCTGAAAGTCTAATTGAAAATGAAGCCCAGCTCAGTGCCTACCATTAGCAGTGGTAATTCTTTTGTTTTCCGCTGCTTTAGCTTTGACAAATTGGGAACTATTGAGCTTGGACATACGAGTAGGGTGTGGGAGGTGTGGGAGGAGGGGGAGGAGGGGGAGGAGGGGGAGGAGGGGGAGGAGGGGGAGGTGGGGGAGGAGGGGGAGGAGGAGGGGGAGGTGTGGGAGGAGGGGGAGGTGTGGGAGGAGGGGGAGGTGTGGGAGGAGGGGGAGAAGGGGGAGGAGGGGGAGGGTGGGAGGAGGGGGAGAAGGGGGAGGGTGGGAGGGTGGGAGGGTGGTAGGAGGGGCAGGAGGGGCAGGAGGGGCAGGAGGGGCAGGAGGGGCAGGAGGGGCAGGAGGGGCAGGAGGGGCAGGAGGGGCAGGAGGGGCAGGAGGGGCAGGAGGGGGGTGGAGGGGCAGGAGGGGCAGGAGGGGCAGGAGGGGCAGGAGGGGCAGGAGGGGCAGGAGGGGCAGGAGGGGCAGGAGGGGGGAGGAGGGGCAGGAGGGGCAGGAGGGGGAGGAGGGGCAGGAGGGGGAGGAGGGGGAGGAGGAGGAGGAGGAGGGGGAGGAGGGGGGAGGAGGGGGAGGTGTGGGAGGAGGGGCAGGAGGGGGAGGAGGAGGAGGGGGAGGAGGGGCAGGAGGGGGAGGAGGGGGAGGTAGTGGAGGCGTAGGAGGAGATGTCTCTTCCTATATTGGGTTTCTACTCCGGTAGTAACAACGCTAGGGTCACTGAAGCATGAGGAAACTTCGGTGTGAATTCTCTAATAGATTTTCCCCTTACTTATTTATCTCCTATGATGTCCATACACATTAGATATGACATTTACCCAACGATATATGTGTAAGAGCACGACGCGAATTATATATATATTTTTTTCTCATTTGTTTTTATACATGGTTTTAAAAATCCTTTTACTTTCCCGATAACTTACTTTAGGCCTAACCTGAAGTGAAAATGCTATTGAACATAAAGAAAAAGATCTCGATGTACCCATCATGTCTAGACTTCTATGTGCTAGAACTGTTTTTTTTAATATAAAATCTTCATATGATGGCCTATGCCTTTTTGGAATAATTAACGCCTTTGCCTTATGCAATGAGGCAACTTCTGAGAATATCAACGCTTGTCGCTGAAATGTATTTCTTGTTGTCCTGAATAAACATAATTTAAAACCAAACCAAATTCAGTTTGGCATATTTCGCAAGATGAAAGATTATAAATGTTATATAGGAATCTTCTATTTGGAGTCTCCTAAACACTTTCAAAAAACATCTTCACTTCATTAATCAAGAAGTTTAAACTTTAATGTTCTGACTAATAGAATTACAAGAAGTTGTTGGCGAATTTATCGAGGCAAAAGCACGAGACTTTACAAAAGGCGTGGGTGGGAGAAAGCTGGCCTTCACTGAGCCTTGTCTTTCATGGGTCCTGCCTACCATTGTCCATATTTTCAAGAGTTTAAAAGTTGCCCATAATGCATGGAATCCCAACAGAGGAATCGTGAAATGGTCTCACTAAAATAATCCCATCTTCGTTCATTAATCATTTAAATGATTTCAGGTGCGTTTTTATTTGAAAATCAAATTCGAAAGAAGATATTTCTGCAAATCAATTATTTATGTTATGGATTTGTGATACTTTTCATTGAACTCTAAGGCAATGATTAAGTTGCTTTTGTCGTGTTTAGTACATTTGTTTATAATAGTTCCATAAAACTAACTGTTTATAAAATGTTAACACGTGTATGTACATCTTGACTTTCCTCAGAGAAAAGAAAACTACGCGATTACTTTACTGCAAGCATTTTTCATGCGCCTCAGTCTTAAATTCCCAATGCAATATTTGTCTCCAACTGTAATAGATACTTATTTCTCAGAATGTTCACAGATATGTGATATAAATGTTTCATTCTTTGGAACAGTAATCCCAATGTTATACATCGATTAATAAGTATACAACCTTTAACCTCATTTAACAATATCCATTATTTATACTCTATACCCTTCCCTGTCCGCCGAGGTGTACATTAAGCCATGGACACACACAGCCGATTTGGCTCCCGATTGCCCCCCGATTGCCCCCCGATTTTGGTCTCCCAATAAATCCTATGATTTCATTTCAAGTCCTGGTTTATGTTTTTGAAATAACATCAACCAGGATTGGAAATGAAATCCTAGGATTCATTGGAAGACCAAAATCGGGGGACAATCGGGAGCCAAATTGGCTGTGTGTGTCCACGGCTTTAGCCAGTGGGTTTGTGATCAGAGTGGTATGGGGACAAGTCGGTGCCATTGACAAAGCAATGATTCCCTATACTACTAGGGTCGAGGGGTATAGTGGAAGTACTGCGCTATAGGTAGCAGTCCAATAAAGACTGTAATCGTCAAATAGCAGTAAAAGTGGTGCTTATTGCTGTAGGGAACAATGATGGCTTCGTTAGCTTAAATGTTTCCTTATGTGAGTGATGCCCCCTGGAAATGTACAATTCGCCTCCACCAATTATCTCAAATAGCCCAAATTGAAATAAAATGCGGTTCAAAAGTGTATAGAGCTATAGATCCAGCAGTACAAAATATAACTGATATACCTAGTATTTATATATGCTCTGCCTAATGTAGCAGAACTTACTTAATTACAGTGGAAACTCACAAAAAGAACCACCTCATTATAGAGAACAGCCCTCTATTAAGACCAGTTTTTCCCAGTCCCGAATTACTCCTTCGTATTAGATTTAGAGCCTCTAAAGAGACCACCTCACTATGAGACCAAAACTCATTCAGTCCCAAGGGTGGTCTTAATAGAGAGGTTCCACTGTAGCCAGAATCCAGTTCGGCAGGTGTCTATTCTGCCAGGTTACTGAACTACTTAATAATTATACCCCTTCCTTTTAATTCAACAACAATTTGATATATCATAAAAGATACATAGTACTGCAGGACGAGCTAAAGAGACAATAGGGATATTTAGCATCCTTAACGCACCAACACAACACTAATGCATCCACTAAATATTTGTACATTACTACTGATGTGGGGATATCTCAAGAGGTGCTAGACTGAGGGCATCTGCAATTCAGGCCTCTCGAGATATCCCCACAACGGTAATAATGTACTAATAGTTAGTGGATGCATTAGTGTTGTGTTGGTAGGTCAAATTTTCTAAAAATGTACAATTCAACTTACTCAATTCTCTCAAATAATTCAAATCCAACAGAGAAATTACGTTCAAAATGCAGTTAAAAACTAAGAAAGACATACTTTTAATCAACACAATACCAAAGATACTTGGATATGCATAGCATTTGAAATATTCCACTTTAATTTGCCAGAAGTAACTAAATTTGTAGAGCTGACGATTGTTCATTCTGAAAATCTGACCCATATAATGAGTCAGAATCCAGTTCGGCAGGCATTACTAGCGGTAATAATGTACTAAGAGTTAGTGGATGCGTTAGTGTTGTGTTGGTGCGTTGTGGTTGCTAACTCTCCCTACTATTTAGAGTCTGGTTAACCTTGAGGAACATGGCTGAGAGACAGAGCAACACTCCCAGTGTGACTTTATTGTCTTATTCCAAGCTAATGAGTTTCTCAAGCTACCCTGGTTCTGCAGTCTAATTTCATTAGTAACATCAATGGGCTCTCATTGTCACTGAAGCACGCCATTTTACATCTGCCAAATGACATGCAAATGAGGAACCCTTACTGCTAGTGACCTTCAGCCCACAGCATGGCTTATAGCGGATTAACAATACTAATCCTTAGGTAATCTGCTATGCTGAATTTCGTAGCTTCAAAGGAAGGAGGAGGTCCCTTCTGTCAACAATACAGGCGAAAATGTACAACTCGCCTTCAGCAGTCCTCTTAAATAAACATAAAAACATAATATTCCTAGTTCGATTGTAAAAGAAAATGTGTTTATTTCTTCACTGATTGTAAATCAAATGAATTTTTTCTTTGGTATCTGGATGTTCAAGTAAAAGGCAAAAAACTTAAAATGTACTTATAACGATTATGCTTTGAAATGGGTTCCATGAGATTACCCTTGTACCGCACAAAGGAAATGGACTCAATAGAATTTCTTAAAAAAAACAAAAAGCCCAAATTTAAAACAAAAATGAGGTTCATAGTACATCTCACCATATAACCGAAGACACTTTTCTAATCAACCCAATAAAAAATATACTCGGATATAGGCCTATGTAGACGGATCTAGTATTTGTGATTTTTCAGCCTAATTTAGCAAAGAGACTAAATGTGTAGAACTGCTGATTATACACTTTCTGAGACCCTGGCCCTGTCTTGGTTCTGGCCGACACCGATTTTGGACAAAAGAATGAAATGAGAGATTCATGAACTACTGTACCCGAGCAGTCCAATAATCCTTGTATACTATCGTTCATAGTGAGTCATTGTGCATCTTGGCCTATATATAATGTACAGCTTTCTTACACAAATAGATAGAACCTAATGAGAATGTGGTATGAGGGACACTATTGCACTGTCTGAGATGTTTGTTTTTTCGTGGCCCACAAGCTAATAGGCGAGTGAGTTACGAAAAAAAACCCATCGAAGACAGTGAAATAGTGTCCCGAGTACCACATTTGAATTTAGGTTCTATATTTACTCCCACGTTGTTATGCTTACCTTATATGGCTATGTTTACTGGGGACAGGAAGTCATTCCACACATGTGGAACTGGTGCAAATTACCACACTACTCCCGCCCATACATATAGCATGTGGTACATACATCAACGTGGAGTAATATTGATTGGAACACAATGAAAATAAAATTAAATAAATGACACCTCAACTCACAAATTCAGAAGTGTCGCTGTTTTTCTTATGTTGCAGTCAATCTGCACATTGCAGATTACAAAATGAAAATCTTTTAGATATATAATATATTATAGGCCGAATCAGAATCAGAAGACAAATTTGATCAACTAACTGCTGTGAAGTGGTCTGAAGTGTGAAGTTTAGTTCATTACATCGTCTTATTTCTTGTAATCAATGATACATATTTAGCTGGCTATATTGCACGATTAGCTTCATTATATGGGTCAGATTTTCAGAAAATGTACAATTCAACTTCGCCAATTTTCTCAAATAACCCAAATGTCAGACGAAAATAAACGTCAAAATACAGTTCAACCTAACCCAAACAGATTGCTAGAATCAATGCAATGCCGAATATACTCGGATTTACCAAGTATTGACCAAATTGCAGCCTATTTTAGCAGAATTTACTTAATGTGTACAGCTGCCAATTTTACATTTTCTGAAAATCTGACCCACAAGCAATCAACATCAAGACTGGGTAACATAACCACAAACCCACAGGGAATTATTCATTATATCAATACCATCAGAGTTACCATCTGTGCACCACAATCTATAGGAAATCCATTACCAAGGTGGCCAATCAAAACAGGAATAAGAGAAAGGCAAGGTAATTAGAGACCTGCCTTGATTGCCTGACCCAATTAAAGTCTTCACAAACTTACTTCTTTGATAGTGAATCAAGTTCGATCCCTTCAAGCGTTCCAATCCACTCGCCAAGTTTAAACAGATTGATTTGAAATGGTTCATCCATCCGCCGCCTACCGTTACAACGGGTTCTGTCAGCACATGTCTTTGCACAATTAGCCAATAATCCCTGGTTAGAATGGCAGGGATTAAAGCAAGAGGGGGCTGTCACCATTTTCATTTGCCTCGGCTTAGCTACTTCCGCTGGGTACTGGGTTATGTGGGTCAGATTTTCAGAAAATGTACAATTCGCCTTCACCAATCCTCTCAAATAACCCAAATTTCAGACGAAAATAAAGTTCAAAATACAGTTCAACCTAAGCAAACAGATTGCTATAATCAATGCAATGCCAAATATACCCGAATTTACCTAGTATTGACCAAATTGCAGCCTAATTTAGCAAAATTTACTTAATGTGTACAGCTGCCAATTGTACATTTTCTGAAAATATGACCCATGTAACCAATGGATTCGTCGGATAGTGAGTCTCAGATTTCAGGGACATTTTGCTAAAACAATACTTTTGTAACTGTGATAGAAAAGAGGAAGTAAAACTGCTTTTTCGCTCGAGTTTCCTGCTTTTGGGTCTGAGGCTGTCCAAAGAAATGCTTTCTCTAACCCTTCGAAATTATTCATGTCACATCAAAAGGCTTGGGTTTGCAGGCGTTTCGTTCCTAGGGAGTGAAAGAAAGTTTCTAAGTATCCACTCGAAAGCAAAAGGATAGTGACTTGAGTCCATACATTATTCTAGCTATCTCTTTGCAACAAAATACTACCTCATAATGGCGGGCCCACACATTCAAGAACTGGCAATTCTTACGAAGTGGGGACTCACGAAAAGTCCAAAATGTTGCCTACAAATTGTCGTAAGAACCCATGATTTGTCATATGAATTGGAGGTTTCTTTATAAGAAAGCTCACAAGTTACCTAACTCAAGTATGCTTCCTAAGAATGATTTTGAATTCATACAAATTGTCTTAAGGCCAAGTAACAACCAACCTGTAGGAACAAATTGAATCTCTTACTTTAACTTCATGCATCTAGGGTTTTCATACATTTTTTTAAAACATTTCTAACATATTTAAATGCAATTAGAAAATTCGTATAGTCCAGCAGAACTGTTCTTATGCATTATCATCCAAAAATAATCATTAATAATCTATCCAGTTCTTGTAAATTAGATTCTATATTGATTTAATACACTTCTCTAGACTATGATCCATTACTTCGCATTATTTATACCAGCACATTTATATACCATTAATTATTACATAAAGTGTTCAATCGTTGTCATCCAAGTACGTCATTCATTCATAGCATCTACTTTAATTGTATACAATGGTCTCTTTAAAACAAGTGAAGGTAATTCAAAAGCAAGTTTCCGCATACTAATCATAGGGTCTATATCATCTGTCTCTCGGAGCTTGGTACAATAACAATCAATTAGCAAGTTCAAAAAACATCTTTGTCATTATTGTAGCATTTTGAATAATTAGGCTGGGATATACACACTCATTCTCATACGTTCAGTTCTCGGCGTGATGATATGGGTCAGATTTTCAGAAAATGTACAATTCACATTCACCAATCTTCTCAAAAAACCCAAATTTCAGACGAAAATAAAGTACAGTTCAAGCTAACCAAACAGATTGCTAGAATCAATGCAATTCCGAATATACTCGAATTTACCAAGTATTGACCACATTTCAGCCTAATTTAGCAGAATTTACTAAATGTATACAGCTGCCAATTGTACATTTTCTGAAAATCTGACCCATATATCAAAGATACAAGCATGAGCCTATCGCCTTCAGGGACCAATTCATATTGCCGATGTATACATACCTCTCCTTTTTCTATCATACAATAACTCCAAAATTCCGATCTCTCTTCTCTATACTTAGTCTAGGAAATCAATTAGCCGTCATTAGTAAATAACTTTTCTCATCTTTCAATTAATCCCATGGTTACAACCGCAAATCTAAATTCAAAATGACGTCAATACAACAACTTGTTATGAGGCATTAGATCCCAAATGCCGTCTGCTATCGATGTATACCTCTCATTTTTTATCATACACTAACTTCAAAATTCTGATCTCTCTTCTGTATATCAATTAGCCGTATTTGTCAATAACTTTTCTCATTTTTCAATTAATCCCATGGTTACAACCGCAAATCTAAATTCAAAATGGCGTCAGTACAACAACTTGCTATGAGGCATTAGATCCCAATTGTCGTCTGCTAGCAGATTGTCGTCTGCTATTGTATAATTCACCGACAATCCAGTGGGCTTTGGCGGGAACCTGGGAGAGCGGTCTGAGGGGAATTGGCAAGCATCTGGGTCAGATTTTCAGAAAATGTACAATTCACCTTTACCAATTCTCTCAAATAACCCAAATTTAAGACAAAAATCAGGCTCAAAATACTGTTCAACATAACCAAACAGACTGTTT
Organism: Sthenelais limicola; assembly: GCA_942159475.1. Classification (NCBI taxonomy): domain Eukaryota; kingdom Metazoa; phylum Annelida; class Polychaeta; order Phyllodocida; family Sigalionidae; genus Sthenelais; species Sthenelais limicola. The sequence goes on from OW804096.1 coordinate 7,035,893, forward strand.
GAATCAAGGCAATACCAAATACACTCATATATACCTAGTGTTGATGATTTTCCAGTCTAATTTAGCAGAATTTACAAAATATGTTGATCTGCCAATTGTACATTTTCTGAAAATCTGGCCCATATACGGAGAGCGGGCTGAGGGGAATTGGCAAGTATCTTCCAGTCCATTTTGATTTGGTCATTTTACCCGCTGACAAGAGAAGGCTTGCAAATTAAAACGCGTGTGTGGGATCAGGGATTTTTCCCGCCTTCAAGGCTGGCTTCTTTTGTCATCATTGCAAAGGAGCGGATATCTTGGGCATCCCACCGCCGTCACCTTGAGAAAGCCGCATGGATCTGGCCTTTAGAACGTGACTGGAAAATCGAGAGCTAGTTGGGGCAGCGAGCGGAGTAAAAGGGTCAGATGTTCAGAAAATGTACAATTGGCAGCTCTACACATTTAATAAATTCTGCTAAATTAAGCTGCAATTTGGTCAATACTAGGTACATTCGAGTATATTCGGCATTGCATTGATTCTAGCAATCTGTTTGGTTAGGTTGAACTGTATTTTAAACTTTATTTTCGTCTGAAATTTGGGTTATTTGAGAGGATTGGCGAAGTTGAATTGTACATTTTCTGAAAATCTGACCCAAAAGCTGATGTGTTAGACCTTTATTATTTATTTATACTTTCAGAACAGTATGCATTAAACTTATTATTATAACAAGACATATGTAGCTTGTTGTAAACAAAAAAGATCATTATTTATCTAGCTAATCGGAAAGCTAGTTGAGTCAGGGAGAGAGAGAGAAGGCAAATTCGATTTGTTATTTCGTTGTTGTCTATTTGTACCGTTTCCCAGCAGTATTGGTTCAGTTGTGTTTATGATGATAAGAAGATATCTGACTAATCGGACTAAAAACTAGCCCACACCAGTCACCTTAAGAAAGCCCCATGGACGTGGCACTCAGAACGTGACTAGAAAACGAAGACCAGTTGCGGCAGGGCAGGGGGTGAAGCTTGTTCTATTTGCTAATATATATATGTAGAAATATGACCAGAAATGTCCATACAGTAATAAATCAAATGTCTGGTGGTAGGGACCGTCCGACGGTTACATGGGTGGCTCTTTTTGACGTGCAAGTTGAGTACCGAGGACGGTCAAGAGCGACGGTCAAAAGTGGCCATCGGTGGTAACGGTTTGACCGTCCCCTCTGGACCCTCTTGACGGTCGGTAAAACCGACGTGTAAGTGGATACCCCACTTTAGTTCATTGTTGTTTATCTATATATATTATCAGGGCAGTGTTGGAGTGAGTGAGTGAGATTGGTTGCTTTACGCCCTTATCAACACATTTAATATGGTTATACCAAGGGCGGGAGAGCTGAGAGGGAGGGAGTGAGTGAGATTGGTTGCTTTACGCCCTTATCAACACATTTAATATGGTTATACCAAGGGCGGGAGAGCTGAGAGGGAGGGAGTGAGTGAGATTGGTTGCTTTACGCCCTTATCAACACATTGAAGGTTATATCAAGGGTGGGAGAGCTGAGAGGGAGTGAGTGAGTGAGTGAGTGAGATTGGTTGCTTTACGCCCTTATCAACACATTTAATATGGTTATATCAAGGGCGGGAGAGCTGAGAGGGGGTGAGTGAGATTGGTTGCTTTACGCCCTTATCAACACATTTAATATGGTTATATCAAGGGCGGGAGAGCTGAGAGAGAGGCAGTTTATGATCGTACCCAGGAAACAGAGATAGAGAAAAAGGTAGAGAGAGACAGAGAAAAGAGACAGAAAGGCACTTTATGGTCATACCCAGGACCAAGTTCATTAGTGTGTTATATACCTGTCTAACTGTGTCAATCGTGTGATTATCAGATGTATTCGGCAAGGCGAATAAGATTCTTAGTACCTGCGGTGTAGGTGTTTCTATAGAACCCGCAGGTACTAAGAATCTTATTCGCCTTGCCGAATTGTCCACATATCTCTGGGCATTGGCTTATGTTTCTATATGTCAAATCTGTTTTAAAATCTTTTGAATGCGCATCTACACAACAGGAATTGTCTTGAGCAATACAAAATCTTAGTAGTTCAATGGCCTTTCCTAAGCAAAAATGGCTTTAGTGACTAAGGAAGTCTATACTTCCCTTATTTGACTTACATCCACCTCTTTGCGGCTAAGGCATTCTTTAAGATCAGTCCACCACATTTTCCTAAGAACATAACTATTAATTACATGGTAAAATCATATATATGACAGTGTTTAATGTTAATGTTATTACTGAGACGTCACCTTAATGCACCGTAGCATACACACACAACCGCTCCGCACTTCCCCACTTATATTCTTGTCAAATATTTAGATTGGGTCGGGTAACGGAGGTCCCGCCATCTACCGATGACCAACAATATCGCAAACAAGAGGTCACGTGACCGGATATTGTGCCAGAAAGCGGTCGTGGATTAGGCGTTGTCGTTCTCGAGTGACATGCGCAACTAGTCCCGATATGAGGGGGGGGGGTCGGGGGGGGGGGGGTCGGGGGGGGGGGGTCGGGGGGGGGGGGGGGGGTCGGGGGGGGGGGGGGGAATATAGTGCAAGCATTATTAACCCTAAGTTTATCAACCACTCTGGACATAAGGTTTTTAGATTAGATTAGATTTAAAATATTTTATTCAGGACATTGAACATGTTCATACGTACAGTACAAATATTCAAATATTCTCAGGACAGCCTGATTTGCCAAAGGGTATTTTACAGAAAAGGAATAAGGTTACAAATATAAGTAGAATCAGTACAATATAGGTTATTACGAGCAGATAGTTAATAGTTACTGCTATATGATTTCTTAAATTACATTAATTGAATTACATTTTTAATGGCATTTTCGTATAATATACGATACATACATACTACAAGTTTTCAATATAGAATACAATACATGCTCTCATCACAAATCACTGATGATAGTGTGAGTGCTGACGAGCAAATTAAAAAGAGAAATACGACTATTACGACCGACGCCGTGCTCTATCACATAGATCATTATTAACGCTTTAGTTCTATGTGGAAGGAGAATTGATGAAGAATAATAGATTATACAATCAATGGCATATGGGTCAGATTTTCAGAAAATGTACAATTCACCTTCACCAATCCTCTGAAATAACCCACATTTAAGACAAAAATGAGCTTCAAAATGCAATTTAACATAACAGAAGTGATACTTTAAATCAATGCGATACCAAATATACTCAAATATACCTGGTATTCATCATCTTTCAGCCTAATTTAGCAGAAATTACTAAATATGTAAAGCTGCCAATTGTACATTTTCTGAAAATCTGACCCTTATACCCAATACAATACATTCGGATCTGCTTAATAGGGGAGTTACATGTCCGCCATTTTGAATATTGATTCACATCCATGGAATTATGGGAGTTTTGCTAAATGTTTGTACGTCAGATTTGAACTTAATCCATCCAAGCATGAACTGTAATAGACATGCGCAGTAAGATATGCAAATCCACAATTGAAAGAAAGATATTTGGGGAGGTATACACCAAAACAATTCAGCTTGCTTATCTATAAATAATCTAATATCTAATAATATAATTAATATCTATTAATAATCTAATATAATTAATAATCTATTAATATCTAATAAATATTAATAACTTATTATTTAACTAGTTCTCTCTACTTATACTATAGCATTAAAACTCTCTAGATTACAGTTAACGCAAGCAAAGATTGACAAATGTGATGTGTTTTTGTAAAATGAGTCACAAGTCGCAAAGAATAGATTTTGAGATATCATCATAATTGAAAAGCTGAGATCAAGCAGATTCCAATGATGGTAAACAAGAAGGACATATAACACGTATTTCTATATCTGATGGTTCGTTATTTTTTAAAGAAACTGCATGCAATATTTTTGGGTGGATCTTTACTAGCAGAGAAGCTAAATATAATCTATAAAATCATCGTGGAAAGGCAATGATACATTTGATACACTTGTGAAAGAATCCATTTAAAAAATATCAATTTTGCGACTTGTGACTCAATTTCCAGGAACACATCACAAATAGTCATCAACATAACACATAATAGATTTCACCAATGGTAATGATCATGTTAAACTATCAATACTAAAACCATGCTTAAACCCTGCCCACACACAGCCGATTTGCCTCCCGATTGCCCCCCGATTTGGGTCTCCTGATGAACCCTATGATCTCATTTCAAATCCTGGTTCATGTTTTTGAAATAACATAAACCAGGATTGGAAATGAAATCCTAGGATTCATCTAAGACCCAAATCGGGGGGCAATCGGGAGGCAAATCGGCTGTGTGTGGGCAGGGTTTAACACATAACTATCATTTTATATGGACCCATTCATTATCCAAATTACTTAAGGCAAGATGAAAACTGGGACAATGGTTGACCGAGAAAGTTGAGAGTCAGCAATAATCTTGAAATAAATAAACTTGGGATTGATATTCACCACAAAACAGTTCAGGGTGGGATTTTCAGAAAATGTACAATTGGCAGCTGAACACATTTAAGAAGTTCTGCTAAATTAGGCTGCAATTTTGTCAATACAAGGTAAATTGGAGTATATTCGGCATTTCATTGATTCTAGCAACCTGTTTGGCTAGGTTGAACTGTATTTTGAACTTTATTTTCGTTTGAAATTTGTGTTATTTGAGAAGATTGGCGAAGTTGAATTGTACATTTTCTGAAAATCTCACCCTTAAGCACTGTACGTCTGAACCATTCTCCCGGGATCTCAACATGTCTTTCTAGTGACAAATGCAATGTAAAGACACCTCACTTTCTGACACTTTACTATTAAATGGTTTGTAAAAAGAGAGACATCTTTAAAACCCGAATTTTATGGATGATTCCTTAGATGGGTTAGATTTTCAGAAAATGTACAATTGGCAGCTCTACACATTTAGGAAATTCTCCTAAATCAGGCTGCAAAATGATGAATACCGGGAATATCTGAGTATATTTGGTATCGCATTGATTTAAAGTATCTGTTTTGCTATGTTAAACTACATTTTGAAGCTAATTTTTGTCTTCAATGTGGGTTATTTGAGAGCATTGGTGAAGACGAATTGTACATTTTCTGAAAATCTGACCCACATGTTTAAAATGTCTTCCACTTGTTCTTGTTCTTGTGCTAACCTTTACAAGCTATTAAAGCGTTAAAGTCCCACAGAATGTTTAAACTTTGCCTTTGAAACCCAAAATCATTGTTTCCACCATTGTCTCCCGCGAAAACATCGGATCAATGATCGCTATCAGCTTATTAGGGCGATTGTCGCTGCGAATGTTTTCAACCGCTTTCTGAAGGGCGTTAATGGGGATCAGTAAAACGTGACACAACATGTTGTGTTCTCGTGTCTCCCATTGGATGGATTCGTGTCTTGCCGCCTGCATTTCAATCAAAAGTACAAACTGAGGCGATGAAAAAGTTTCCCATGCGATCAATCAATTGCACTTTGAAAAAAAGCACCTCCTTAACACATTTGCGGAAAGCTAGGCCGAACCCCATGTCACGCTAAGCCTACCCCATTCACTACTTGGTGAATTTGAATTTGAATTACTGGGTTGGGAATTTTTGAAGAATGATGTTGATGAAATAGCAGGCCATAAATTGCAGATGTTTAATTAAACTTGGGTTGTGTTCAGGGTTTTTGATTTGTCATTTGGGTCAGGTTTTCAGAAGATGTACAATTGGCAGCTCTACATAATTAGGAAATTCTGCTAAATTAGGTCGAAAATGAAGAATACCGGGTATACCTGAGTATATTTGGTATCACATTGGTTTATAAGTATCAGTTCTGATATGTTGAACTCTATTTTGAAGCTTTCTGTCTTAAATGTGGGCTATTGAAGAGGATTTGTGAAGGAGAATTGTACATTTTCTGAAAATCTTACCCATAGGTGTGCTGCGTGGTCTATCGGAGTCATTTGTTAAAGATTTGATTTTGATTTGATTTGAAAATTGTTTATTCATCACTAAAGATACATAATTACGAAATAAATGTGACAAAAGGGTCGACAAGCTTATGGAATTAAATTCCATGTTTTCCCGCTGTTACCATTTCTAGAGAAGTGAGTATAGGAAAGAAGTGACTAATGGGGAGCTACGCAAGAGTTACAATACAGAGTATAGATCAAGATAAAAATATAAGATAAAGATATAGTACAGAATCTTGTTAAAATACAAGCTGGCTCAGGACCTGGAGACAAGCACTTGATCCGTAAAAATTAGTGATTAACGATTGTACGTATTCATAAGTTCTCTTTGTTGGAATGTTTTCAACTTTAATGTGTCTAATGCTGACCAATCTATGAATACATGTACCAAATTGCAGAACAGTTTATTAAGTATTTGCATGCATTTTTAAGATCATTCTATGGAGTATATTCAGCTACTTTACTAGAAATTGTCCACCCTGAAATATTGCAAACTTATTTTTCAAAAATAAAAATATCTAACTTAAAATATAGAAATGCTTATTAAATATCCTACTGTTTACTATCATTGGATTCGGCTTGATCTCATCTTTCCAAATATGACAATATCTCAAACTCCATTTTTCGCGATTTAAGACTCATATTCCTGAGACACATCACAATTGCTTATGAAAGATGAAACAACTATTGAAAAGTCATATATTTCGATCGTTCCTCTTCATTATATTGATCATTGCCATGTGTCCTGTTTTGTATTGTCTTCCACATTTAAATTACAGCTTTGCCAAATTATGCTAATAGCTATAATAATTGAATACATGTAGTGATGACTATTTATTTTTTTAATCATGTCTGAGATCAACATTATGAAATTGATAAACATGTTCAGTATTCCAATGTCATGCCATCATTCTCTACCGATAATTATTTTGTAGGAAAATATGTCTACAATTATGGGTGGTATCCACTGGCTGCGGTAAGCTCTGCGGTAAGCTCTGTGGTAAGCCTTGCGATGGTGCTGTGTTGTTGAGAAGTGGCGAGGTCCTGCCTACATCGTTCACTGACCATGCAGGCAAGGACCTCGTCATTCCTCTCCACCTACAGAACCAGCACAAACCATCGCAAGGCTTACCGCAGAGCTTACCACAGCCAGTGGAGACCACCCTTTATTTGACTGTTTCTATAATGAAATCATATGTACATTCTCCAGTTACTAATGCGTCTGTTTGTTTTCTCTCTTTTCAGGGTTATATTATGGCATTACAATAGCAATAGTATCTTTTGCCACGGCAATGACTGTGCTAACTTTGAATATACACCATAAGGGCCTTCGAGGGAAGGAGGTACCTCCTTTAATCAAAAAGATAGCTTTTGGTATCTTCGGCAAACTTTTATGTCTCAACTTTGATAGTCCAGAAAAAATGGATCAAAGTAGTACGGTAAGTAAACATCTTTTAATATTTTTACTAATAGTTACTAATCTTAGATGCCCGGAATATGTTTATCTCGGGTGCTATATTCGAGAAAGAGAGGTTGCATGAACTGAAATGGAATATAAAGAGGTATAAGATGGAGCTTTTTGAGAATTAGCCATTTTCACAATACAAGAACCCCCGGGAATACAATCTGATGGGTACAGAAAATGTACAATTCACCTTACCCAATCCTCTCAAATAATCCGAATCTAAGAGAAAAATTACGTTCAAATTGCAGTTTAACCCGAAGTAAGAGATTTAATCATCACAATGCCAAAATTACTCAGATATACATAATATTTGTTATATAACAGTCCTATTTAGCAGAAGTTACCAAATTTATAGAGCTTACAATTGTACATTTTTTGAAAATCTGACCCACATACTTGATCTGATAGAAGAAGGGAAGGAAGGTTAATAAATAAAGCAGCCTGCTTTCAATCAATAAAAGATTGAAATCCATCTTGCATGACAAGCATTACTCTGTTGTGCAACCTCTCAGGTGGAAATTTGCATTGGCAACTATTTTTTTTTAAAATAAATTTGATTGCGAAAACATTTTCAGGCGAACCTGACAATCTCATGTTACACAAGTTCAAAAGAGTTACATAATTAGACCTATATGGGGTCAGACATTTAACAAGTTTAATCTTTTAAGTTTTTATAGTACGAGAAAAAGAGACTGCTCTTGGACATTCGTGAACAGAATCTCCTTACAGATGATGTAATTGCCCGCTCACCTATCAAACATTAGCATAAGATGCTATTCAAGACAATCCTCCAAAATAATAACCACTTCATTCCAATTTCACTTACAAATCACAAATTAGTCTCAAGTTGCCATTGCAAATCGCCTAGTCGTTTATCCTGACCATTTTTCAGACTGTTTTTTACTTAAGTAATCTTTAACAATTTTTCCGTTTTATACTCGTTAAACTAACACGATCTTGTTTCTCTAAGCACAATGAATCACATTTTGAAATTTTTGATTTTCTTTCTACTACGCGCACTTTTCAAATATGTGTATGTCACTTTTAGATATGGTTAATTGTGAAATTCACCCTTTATTATTCCATCCATAGCAGTTACTTATTTATTTTTACATAAACAACTTATTATTGCTAAACACAAGGATTATAATTTATACCATGTGCAAAATGGAGAGATCAACCCTTCAGCATGTATCATCCGATACTATCAGATATCAGTTTAATGAATACAGACTGATACAAGGTTTAATGTCATGGTTAGGAATTGGTCATAAACTGGACAGATTTGATTTGATTTGAAAATACTGTATTTGCCAAGATCATTATATAAGGTCAAAGATTGACAAAGAGGTGCACAAGCTTCTGGAATACTTACCAGGTCTTTCAGCTCACAGGTGATATTTTGTTACTCCACGAAATTATATGAAAACGATATCCAATATTAGAGAACTGTTTACTCAATATGTAAACACAGTCAAGAGACAGAAAACCCTTCGTGGACAAACAAAAGATCTATACGTTTTCTTTTGGGATGGATGTTCTGACATAAAAGATATTATTACACCCCTGTGCTGTAGTTGCCTATACCTTCAGCATTGTATGCCACACTTGGTCAAGGTGGTGCATAACATGTAAATTATGCCACCCTTGGCGCATACAACAAGTAGGTCCACCAAAAACTGAAATTACTTCTTTTATTTCTATTCATTTATACTTTTTATCTATCAATGGGGTGCAATAAATATGAAACAAAGCTCGGGTGAAGTCTGTACACTTGTTAGTGACCTCGGGAGCGCGGAAGATCTCTGGCTAACGCCCTCTAACTTCCCGCGCTCCCTTGGTCAATAACAAGTGTACAGACTTCCCCCTTGCTATGTTCCATCTATTTATATGGGTCAGATTTTCAGACAATGTACAATTGGCAGCTGTACACATTTAGTAAATTCTGCTAAATTAGGCTGCAATTTGATCAATACTAGGTGAATTCGAGTATATTTGGCATTGCATTGAGTCTAGCAATCTGGTTGATAAGGTTGAACCGTATTTTGAACTTTATTTTCGTCTAAAATTTGGGTTATTTGAGAAGATTGGCGAAGTTGAATTGTACATTTTCTGAAAATCTGACCCATATATCTGAGAGCACAGATATTCACCTTGGTTGACGGCCATTCAAATCTATTCAGGAAACAATCCATGTCTCCTTCTTCTTCCGGACCTACGCCCCATTATAGTCCCTTGATATTTATGACCAGGCAACGGGTTTACCTATTCATTTCTGGGATCAGAAAATAATGAAGGTCCTTAAAGTTGTATTTTCTGTTAACATCGATCAAAAACTAAAGTTTCTCGTTTTTGTTAAAAGTCATTTGAACAAGGTTATAGAGGATTTCGCCCTGTTCTTTTGCTGCAAGGTATCATAAAAGTCAAAATTTATATTTTAGTGGCTCACTGATATCATTTTCTGCAATGGTTGCACTTATTATCGCTTGTTTTCTTTCGGTTGATTCAACTTCAAATTCTTGTATGTACATCTAACAGCAGCAACATATTGATAACTTTTATCCTATAGGTCAAACAAAACGTAAATTTAGTCAGATTTCTTTCTCATTCCAAGCAGTTCAAGGGATATCTGCCTATTGAAAATTATAACACTCGAAATCTAAATAAGCATTACGCTATTTCACGAAGGACATGTGAGAATAAACAGTTAGCACTAAATTACTCTGCATCGCCACTTTAATGGTTTGAAATGCGAGAATGAGGCCTATTTTGACCGCCAGGTACCACTAGTGGGCCAATTTCCAAGGGAAATAGAAAAGAGTGGGGGTGGGGCTTTATAAAAATTACCCCAGAGACTTTCTATACCATTTACCTCTGACCGAAAGGCTCTAGAGGCAAGAGGTTTAAGTAACTTGCTCAAATGAGCCATGACATGCTCTGAATTCGTTACCCAGCGTGAACCAAGGTCTGCTTCAATGATTTTATATAGATGGGAGTGCCCTTTTCCTCTTAGTATGATCCTTGAGAATTCAAATCAAGATTTTCTCTAGGGTCACTTAGCTTGATTTTATCTGGGGGTACTTAAGGATTACGGACGCTGACCACACTTCCGGTCAATATCCTCCTTTAGATGGGGTGGAAAGCCAGGTAAGGAACATTGGAGAACATTACCATTCTACACCCAAGCCCAAGCGATTGTTCATTAAGACCTTTGCGACTGCGGCAGATCTCTGAAGTCTGTCTCTATTTTAGAATCAAACCATGTGGAAAATATCTCCTGAGAGTTAAATACTTGACCTGGATTGAAATAGAACCAGCTGCCGCTTCTTTCACCTCGGCTTCTTCCTGACTCTTCTATGAGCTGAATAATTTACTTTCCAGTTCTGTGTTTTGGCCCTGGTTGTTCATTTCCTTTTTCGTCCTTTTTTTTATGTATTTCACTTACAAGCTATTGAAGTTTTCACCTTTACTGCTTGTCCAGTCACTTCCCCCTTGCTCTTACATTTGGTGTTTTTCATTTTTTACTGCTGATTTACTTTTGAAACTGTGAGTCAGAGAAGTATCTTTGTGCAAAATCTGGACATAATTGGCATATTTACAAACAAATATTGCAATAAAGGGCCTTGTCCACTAAACCGATTCTCATTTTTCTCTTTTGTTGTTCTGTTTTCTCGTAAATCCTGTAGTAATTTGTATTTGGCCTGACATGTAATAATAAAAAAAAATGCGATTCTCACAGAATGTAGTGCAAAAGAGTCCTCTGCGGCGCAAAATCGCATGAGAATCGGCTTGGTGGACTAGGCCTTTAACAGAGTTGAAGACTTTACTACAATAATGACGTAACTTTGGACTGTCCCTTTCTACCAATTCCCTCCATACACTGTATAGCGCTGGCTTTAAATTATAGAAACATTCTATACATGTATGTTGTTACTGAATCCTCTCCTCTGCCTTGCCCTTTTACTCTTCATGTTTCCCCTTTACCCTTCACATACGACATGGTTACACATTGATGCAGAGAACCACAAATTTTAGAACCGTAGAGGTTGGAAGGCGAATGTGAAGTGAGGGAGAGAGGGGCCGGTGCATGAGAGAGCGTGACCAGTCACGTGTGTTAGTGGTGTGAATGAGAGGGGAGGGGGTAGTGGTCTCGCCTCAATGCCCAGTCATCGCCTAATGCAATTGACTTGAATATCATGTTCAGTACAAATTTCCATGTATAAGCAAAAATAACTTCATTGCCATCACATGGGTAGAAACTTTTATTTGTCTAGAATGCACCTAGACAAATGGCATCTCGACCATCTCAACTGATATTCCTTCCCTATTCTTCACTCTCCGTCCCCGTCTTTTTCTCCATTTTACTTTCCTCAAAGTTTCCTCTCCCCAAGCCCGAGGAGTTTTATAAGCCTAGTCCACTAAGCCGATTCTCATGCGATTCTCACAGAATTTAGTGCAAAAGAGTCCTCTGCGGCGCAAAATCGCATGAGAATCGGTTTGGTGGACTAGGCCCTTTACACCGATTTTTCTAAATAATATCCCGACCCAACCTATTCGTTATGTTGATTCTCTAATCATGCCCATGTAAATATCGAAGAGATTTTAAAAGGACAGACTAAAATGTTGAATTGAAATTGGAGTTATTTTTTTTTCCTTTATACTTTCACGGAAAAAGGGGAAGGGAAAGCTCTCCTAAAATACTGGGTGCGTAGTAAATGTACTTAATTGTATCTTAAATAAGAATTAGATATCTTAAATAATTAAAAAATAATAATAACATTCTTACCAAGTCCCCTTTCAATTCCCTGATTCGTGTTCACTTTAACATATTAGCTCCTTTTCATCATCATTGCTAAATTCTCCCTCCAAACAGGACTAGTTGGTTAACCTCCCAAAGGTCCAAGTCCCATACCACATTAAAAAACATTCTATATGGGTCAGACTTTCAGAAAATGTACAATTCGACTTCGCCAATCTTCTCAAATAACCCAAATTTCAGATGAAAATAAAGTTCAAAATACACTTCAGCCTAGCCAAACAGATTGCTAGAATCAATGCAGTACCGACTATTCTCGAATTTACCTAGTATTGTCCAAATTGCAGCCAAATTTAGCAGAATTTACTAAATGTGTACAGCTGCCAATTGTACATTTTCTGAAAATCTGACCCATATCCATTCCATTTTGCAACCAATTATCATGCGTTGTTTCTCCCTCCTCTCTCCCTTTGACTGTATCTATTTTATATATCTTTCTCTCCTCTCTGCCTTTCCTCTCTCTCACTCTGTTACTCTCCCTCCCTCTCTCTTCGCTTCTTCGCTCCCAGTATCTCTCTATCAGTCTGCCCTCCCTCTCTCTCACTCTGCTTCTCTCTCTCTCTGCCCTCTCTCCCTGTATCACTGGGATCATGCTCAGGCACATAAAGGCACCGCCCAAAAACATCCTTGAGGGATATCGCGTATTTTCATGTAACTGCTAGATATCTATTGGCCTCAAATGAATTTTTTCTTTGAAAATTAAAAAAGTCCTCACCCTTCTTCACCTCCCCTCCCCTCTCACACACAATTCTCTCTCAGCCTCTCTCTATCTTCTCTCTGTCCATAATCAAATATTAATATTGACACTAACTTTACCATGATACAATTGGCATGGATCCTACTCGTGGTACCAGCCTATATATATACGATCGTCACCTATGATGAGATTTCAAGATCATCTACCCATTGTGCATTGACCTTCCTTTGGCCGTTGTACCATTCCGAGACCGATACATGAAAACACATCACATCTGATATAAAGCATAAATTTGTACAAGCATTTGCCAAGATTTCTATAAAATCCAGGAAAAAATCTTCTCAAATATTTGGAAGAATGTTATTTAAAGTCTAAAATTTGTTAGCGTATTGGAGGTGTTGGTGCATATTCCATCTAGAACCTCTCTTTACCTCAGAGTCCTACAGTTTCCACATATTAAAGAAACATTCAAACAATTAAGCAAAAGTATTTAATACATGTATAAGCAGGATAAATAGTTATACAAAAGATGACTTTTAAAGATACGGTTAAGGGAATGTTTCCTTCACACGTACACTCCCCGATGATGCCATGATATTCAGAATCCAATCCTGCAGATCCCATAGTAACGATATTCAAGTCCTTAAATAGTAGTAGTTGTATGAGTTCAGACGGTTACCTTCTCCTACCAACGCGCAGCGTTTCACTATATAGACGAACCAGGACACCGGGGCATATACATTTCAAAGTTGGAAACCTCCAGAAATCACAAATTATAAATAAACTAACAATGTATGACAATATCCCTAGAACCTACCAAATTTATTGTTTTGGATTCTCGGTGTGAATTACTAATAATGTGATGATATAAGGGGGGCCTCCACTGACTGCGGTAAGCTCTGCGGTAAGCTTTGCGATGGTTTGTGCTGGTTCTGTTGGTGGAGAGGAATGACGAGGTCCTGCCTACATGGTTCACTGGCCATGTAGGCAGGACCTCGCCACTTCTCACCATCACAGCATCATCGCAAGGCGTACCGCAGAACTTACCGCAGCCAATGGAGACCACCCTTTATTAAACCAATGTAATTGTGCATTACGCGGTGCCCTGAACCCTATGGGGGAACTCCTCAGAAAATGTACAGTTGACTCTCACCAATCCCTTCAAATAACAAAAATCTGGTTCAAAATACAGTTCAACATAACCAGACAGATTTAGTGAATGAACACAATACAGATTATACTCAGATATACCTAGTATTTATCAATTTGTCACTCTAATTTAGCAGAATTTGAGAGATATCATTAAAACTTAAGAGATATCATTAAAACTGTAAATTGTGCATATTCTTAAAATCTTACCCCTATGCATGTTTTCGTCCTGTCCCCGGTCTAAAGTTCTGTTTCCATTGCTGGATAGTTGCCTAAATAATGATTTTAGATTTAGAAAATATTTTATTCAGGTCAATTACATTTCCACACAAATGAGCATGAATATTCTCAGGACAGCCTGATTTAAATAATAGAAAAAAGGTTTAGATTTTATACATTCACTCGTTTTAAGAAAAATAGAATAGATGTCAGCACATTTACAATAGTAGTGACATAGGTACATCTGATATGATTACTCTAATCTACAATATTTAGAAATTTAATCAATTATTATATGAGGATAAAGGCATATACATGAGTAAAATACTCAAAAATGCCCGATTAACTAGATATAGTGTCTTCTGGTGAATCGTCATTAGTTCTAGGGTGACTCGTCATCAATTCCGGGGTTGAACATTATACATTGTACGAGTTACTAATCAAGGCGTCTGCAAATTTAATTCATCGAGCAATATTCTGGTTGCCATTATGAATCTATTGCATGAGTTTAAGCAATTTTTAATTCGGAGTTTTATTCCTTGAGTTTAAAAAGCCATGATCAGAATCGCACTCAAATAATAATTGTTTGGCTTTTTATGGGCAGCATCAGAAATTTTGGTAATCGACAGAAGAGAAATTTAGCTGTAAAAATATTAACATCGCAATCCATTGATAGTTTAAACAAAATGGCTCAAATTAGCTTTATTACCTGGATTGAAATAATATCTTATCAAATCTCAAGTTATATCAAAATCCATCAGCGCAATAGGGGGATTACATGTAACCCTGCGCATGCGTGCTACAGTGCATTGTGGGACACTTCCCATCCACATCTGACATACTTTGGAAAATAGATTAGCTAATAATTATAGATATACCAAAGAATTGGGATCATACAGACAAAAATAACGACATATGTGACGTGTTCCAGTAAAATGAGTCACAAGTCGCAAAATTGATTTTTCAAAGTGTTTTTTCCACAATATCTCTTTATTCTAATGTTCTGATGTTAATGAATCCATGTAGCAAGTTTCAGGACATTGTATTAAATATATCCCTGCGTTTTGAAGGCCCTTGTATGGAGAACTTTTAGTGACTTTACTGCTCATTACCCATCCACAAAAGATTGCAAACTTTACTTTTCAAAAATAAAAATATCAACTTAAAATATGGAAATACTTATTAAGGTGTCCTAGTGTTTACTATCATTGGAATCAGCTTGATCTCCTCTTTTTAAATATGGTGATATCTCAAAATCCATATTTTGCGACTTATGACTCATTTTCCTAAAACGGATCACATATGAGTTGTTCACTGTCATTATGGATTCCGAGTTGGTCTGACTAACTCCAATACTGATTAGGCTAACCTGTTATCATGAAATATGATCGGACATGAAACTTGAGGGTCATGTATGCTCCATATTTGTAAGGAACATCCCATATTGAATCTCCCGGTCCATCTGATTAATAGTGATCTCCTAAATTCATCAATCAACCCGGCAGAACTGAATCAATTGTTAAGGATAAAATCTTATTTGAGGAAACTTTGATGGAAAGCTATTCGATGTCAGCTTTTGAAGGGCAATAACGTTTCTCATCAGGAATAAAATATCGGATGAACTTAAATGATTAATTGACATTTTATGACTGAAGGGAGCAAGATGTTGCTTCAACACTAATGAAGGAAGGTGAGGACATTCAGACAAGTAGAAAAAAATCACAGGAAAAGTAAACTAATTGGAATTTGTCTGTAAAATAAAAAGTGTGATGAAGTTTCTTTCGCTAGACATGTGCTTCTAAATGGCAATTATTAAAAAATATGATATTACCCGACCTTTAGTGAGAGTAAAGATGACAATTTGGCCCATGACGAAGCTTAAGTTTCTAAATTGTTCTTAAAAATTCTTTTCAGTTGACCTTTACTTTAAATCACTAAGAGAAATATTATATATTACCACACCTTCTAAGGAAAACATCATCCAATAAATGTTGGCCAATATTCTATCACAGTTTGAAAATTGTTCAGAAATAATCTGAGAAAGTTCATATGGCCAGGCTAAACAGGATCTGCAAGAGAAATCCAGGATATGCACGAAAAATCAAATTGTGGATCAAATGAAAATTGTTGAAGCGACCGTAAACGTGTACCCCATCAAAAGCAAAATCTAAAATTATGTCATTTATTTTTTTTCTCGGTCTAAAACAACAGACCCGACGAGGGAAAGAAAATGGAAACTTGATTCAAATCGTCCTCAGTTGCAGCAGACTGAGTTAGTTTTTGTCTTTAAAAAAATCACCACCTCAAGATGGAAAAAAAGAAACAATAATGGAAAAAAACATCAACATTGACGAAAAAGTAACCATAAACATGAGACATTTGGCTTTTTCTTTTTGCAGTACACAACGGGTGAAAACGATGAAGGGAGGAGGAGTTCGTATATTAAGCTAAAACAGGCCCACAAGCGCAACAGTCTGGATGGAAGCAAAACGCGCATGACCGTCCTTGTACGTGAAGTTCATTATACTTGCCATCTTCCCTTATCTCTCCATTCATTTGGGTCAGATTTTCAGAAAATGTACAATTCACCTTCACCAATCCTCTCAAATAACCCACATTTAAGACAGAAATGAGCTTCAAAATGCAGTTCAACATGACAGAACTCATATTTTAAACCAATGCCATACCAAATATACTCATATATGCCTAGTATTCATCAGTTGTCAGCCTAATTTAGCAGAATTTCCTAAATGTGTAGAGCTGCCAATTGTACATTTTCTAAAAATTGGACCCATTTCATGAAACACATTCCATATAAAAAAAAAGACGACAGATGATGAGAGAACATTTACCTTCCCCACCTCCCATCCGATCCCATCCTCCCTCCGTCTCCCCAACCCTTACCCAATATTTATTTTCTCTATAAACCAGTTGTATTGCCATTGCGAACCATTATTTTGTGGTATTTGTTGGTTGTATGTTGTTTTTTGTGTTGAATTCTGCGCTGTGGTGTGTTGCGGAGCAAGCAGACGACAAAATGACCGTTGCCATGACGACTGTACTTGTATTATATGTAGCATCAGAGTGGATATTGGTTTGGTGCTATTAGTTATTTTATGAATGAATATTATAAAAAACAGGGTTCCCCTTTTGACGAGAACTTCTCGAACAACATGTGAAATATAACAAAGCATGATATTCACTATCACACCAAACCTCACGTTGAATGTAAGAGACTGGGTTTGCCCAAATAGGTTCTTTAGAATGAGTTCAATACATGGGTCAGATTTTCAGAAAATGTACAATTCACCTTCACCATTCCTCCGAAATAAGCCCAAATTTAAGACAAAAATCAGGTTCAAAATACTGTTCAACAAAACCAAACAGACTGTTTGAATCAAGGCAACATCAAATATACCTAGTGCTGATGATTTTCCAGTCCAATTTAGCAGAATTTACAAATTATGTTGATCTGCCAATTGTACATTTTCTGAAAATCTGACCCACATGATACTATGCGGTAAGTGTTATTGGTTCTAAGTTACATATATATATGCATACTATTGGCCCACGACAGAGAGCCAAAGACTGAGATTAAGAAGCGCGTAGTGTTTGTCTGTGGGACATATCTGTGACATTCATGAGACTACTTAGCGATACACTTGCGACAAAGCTTAAATGAGCTTACCTGAGACAATAATAGTAATTATAATACAGTACATTTTTTCGAGTTTGCATTTACATTTTGCAGTTAATTTAATAATTTTATTCTTTAACCACACATTTTAATTTTACATTTTGAAAGCACTTCCCTTGCATCAATATAATGGGTTGATTACTAGAATATAATGCTTAGACCCATTTCACCATATAAGATGTATGGTAAACCACTCTTAGAGGCCTTGTAACTCTCATATTATAACTTGTATATATATACAATTTCTTTTCTCAGACTAGTCTGAGAAACCTCTTACCTTCTTCAAATGCATGAGCACCAACCCTTTTATCAGTCCTCACAGTCGTAAATGTGGTAAGAGGCCTTTAATTACGACATGCAAGTGCAACAGGCTTATATACTATTCTGGGTTAAACCACTGTTAGAGGCCTCATAACTCCCTCTTAGCAACGTTGCATTGCACTATATACGATTATTTTAGTCTGAGAGAACTCTGAGAGACCTCTTACCTCGCTCAAATGCATGAGTTTCAATGCAACAACCCTCGTATCATAAAGCCCTCGTAGTCGTAAATTTAAGTGGGTGTTACGATCGAGGCCTTTAAGACAAGATCTTATCGCGTATAGTGCAATGCACCCATATGTGCGTTACAATAAACCATTCTTAGATGCCTTGAAACTATCTCACAGCAAAACTTGCATTGGGCTATGGATGCTAAGAGGTACATTTAAGACAGGATGTTATTGTGTAAAGTGGCGCAGGCCCTTATTCTCATAGAGTTGCCCCCTATCTACATACAGAATGTACTTGTGTCAGATTTTCAGAAAATGTACAAATGGCAGCAGTACACATTTAGGAAATTCTCCTAAATTAGTCTGAAAAATGAAGAATACCGGGTATATCTGAGTATATTTGGTATCACATTGTTTTAAAGTATCAGTTCTGTTATGTTAAACTGCATTTTGAAGCTCGTTTTTGTCTTAAATGTGGGTTATTTGAGAGGATTGGTGAAGGCGAATTGTACATTTTCTGAAAATCTGACCCATGTACTTGTTTGTCTGCTCCATGATTGAGCGAGGGAGAGAACACAAAGGAGGAATAAGTAGAACGTACAGGTGACACGGAATGATGATATTAGTCCCGATGCTACATCTCGCTCAAATCAGATTTATTGCTGCTATGACGGTCCATACTGTTTGTTCCCCCTTTGATACAACACTAAGAATAACACACCTCACACTGCCAATTATGGTGCCAATTACCTTAATGTGCTAAGGGAGGTAAATAATAAATGGATGAAGTCATCCGAAGATGTGGGTCAGATTTTCAGAAAGTGTACAATTCAACTTCACCAATCTTCTCAAATAACCCAAATTTCAGACGAAAATAAAGTTCAAAATACAGTTCAACCTAACCAAACCGATTGCTAGAATCAATGCAATGCCAAATATACTCGAATTTACCTAGTATTGGCCAAATTGTAGCCTGATTTAGCAGAATTTACTAAATGTGTACAGCTGCCAATTGTACATTTTCTGACAATCTGACCCATGTATGAATTGCCTTCACCAATCCTCTCAAATTACCCAAGTTTAAGACATAAACTATCCTTAAAATGCAGTTCAAGTAGAAGGGTGAGACTGAGTGAAGCATGTTTCTTCATCAAGGCAATATCAAATATACTCAAATATATACTTTTTCAGCCTAATTTAGGAGAATTTCCTAAATGTGTAGAGTTGCTAATTGTACATTTTCTGAAAATCTGACCCATATACCAGTGCCAAACATAAGACAATATGTATGAGGACGATGTCTCTGTAGGGTATCAGTTCACTCAACGACAACCAAGGAGATTAAAACCCTGCCCATGCACAGCCGATTTCCCCCCCGATTGCCCCCCGATTTGGGTCTCCCGATGAATTCTAGGATTTCATTTCCAATCCAGGTTGATGTTATTTCAAAAACATAAACCAGGATTTTAAGATTTCATTTCAAATCCTGGTTATGTTTTTAGGGTATTATTTATAAGCACGCAGTTGTATCTATTATTGCACCATTTCTTGTATTTTTGTATCATATCGAAGTAGATTTAACTTGAAAGTTAGCATGCCAATGAGTTATGACCATTTGTTTCTATGATCCATTGCTTTGATTACGGTTCAGTAGGTTTTCTTGCCGGGGTGGGGAGGGGGGCAGAAGGAGCCGGGATGGCGTATATTAAAGCTGCCCTCTCAGCTATTACGACAAATATTGCTAAATATACTCATTGTGACTGAATTAATCAATATTCTGCTGCTGATATATGTTTATAGAAGAATTTGAAGTTTAATCACCAAATGATAATTACCTTAGATTACCCGGTGAGCGATAATAAGTGAAGTCATCACATGGAAGGATTTGGGCGTATCCTCCAAATACAAATGGGGACGATTTAGAAGCTCTTTAGCAAAAACAACTGGACAAAATCCTCCAAAATTCTGATCAGATGACTTTGAGATGGGTTGGCAAGGAATGGAACAAGAAGTAGAAAATGTTCAGTTTGTTTTTTGACCGACATTGCCGGAGAGTGCACCTTTACGACACTGTATGGGGGCGATTTTGAACTTGAAACAAATCTTTGTTTCAATTCCTGAAAACAATAGAATATATTATTATATGCGCATTTCATATGAGAGATGCTATAAGTGGGGTGATATAAAAATAGTCATATAGTACGCGTAGCATAAAAATGTAGTTGTCTAAAAATAGCTCTGATCACTGATGTTAGGCCTACATCCGCACTTCCGCTGTCTCCGCGGAGAGCCTTGTAAACAAATCCACACAGTCAGCGGTGCTTGGACTATCTCTCATACATGTTTCATACTTTTCAGTGATATCTGATGATATTTGATCATGTTTTGTGCCCATATAATAAATATAGAATGGAACTTTGTCCAATAAGTTTTCGATTATTGCCGGCTTGTTCCATTCTCTCTATCTATAGTACAATGGGCCGATCTTACTTATAGTAGTTTTACAGTATTGGGCTCACCTGGAACCTTGATATCAATGCAAAACAAACACTAGACAAAGCAGAACTTTAACATAGGAGTTATGATTAAAATGTTATATATATTAATGTTATTATCATTGAATGTAATTCCAAAGAAACTATATTGAGATCCTTTGTATTTTTGTTTTTATAGGATTCCTTACGGGTTCAGGTACAATTTATTTCCTATCTGTTTGTTTTATGCACACAAATCCCTGCTGCACTATGTTTGAAATACAACATTTATCACCACCAAAAAACCCTGATACTTTTAAGTCAAATTTCTAGGATATTTAAGTGTGTGTTGTTTCATTCAATTGAATGAACTACAAATGAATTTTTTAAGGCATGTGACTTATATTTTAAGTAACCGAGTTGGTATATTCTACATGAATGCATTTCCTGCATTAAGGGTGGTCTCCACTGGCTGCGGTAAGCTCTGTGGTAAGCTCTGTGGTAAGCTCTGCGGTAAGCTCTGCAGTAAGCCTTGCGATGGTGCTATGTTCGTGAGAAGTGGCGAGTTCATGCCTACATCGTTCACTGACCATGTAGACAAGGACCTCGTCATTCCTCACCACCTACAGAACCAGTACAAACCATCGCAAGGCTTACCGCAGAGCTTACCGCAGCCAGTGGAGACCACCATTAAGTAACCCAGTTGGTATATTCTACATGAATGCGGTGCATTTCCTGCATTACATTCAGTTTACACTAACGACTTTATCAATCACGATCCTATCAAAAGCTTTAAATCTATATTCTCAGCTATTATGAAATACAGGAATCTCACCAGATTTACTCATACTATGACTTATAAGACTGAATTTATGAATATTCTACTGCTGTTATATATGTTTATGCAAGAATTTGAAGTCGAATTTTTCGAGAGAAAACTGTCGCCGATGAGCGATAATAAGTGAAGCCAGCACATGGAAGGATTTTGGCGGCTCTTCCAATTATTAATGTGGAATGTGGCCGAAACAACGAACAACCGAAAAAATGCTTCAAAATTTCAATCAAATGTCTTTTAGATGGATTGAAAAAGAATGGAACCAAAGGTACAAAATCTTTAGTGTTTGACCGAGGTTAACTGGAAGTGCAGCTTTAATTTTACGAGATTCTAAACAGCTTTAAAGAAAGTGCAATGCATTGCTAAGGATACGTATATATGTGATACGTTACAGCAAAATAAGTCACAAGTCGCAAAATTTATATTTTATATATGTGTGCTTTTTTCTCAAGATCTCTTTATTGAAATATTCTGATTTTAGAGAGTTTAGCACTTATAGTCATATAAAATTTCGGGACATTGTATTAAATATATCCTTGCGTTTTGAAGGCATTCGTATGGAGTATATTTAGTTGATTTACTGTTAATTGCCCACCCAGAAATATTGCAAACATATTTTTTCAAAAATAAAAATATCAAACTTAAAATATAGAAATACTTATAAGGTGTCCTAATGTTTACTATCGTTGGAATCACCTTGATCCCCTCTCCTTTTACAAATATATGATGATATCTCAAAATCTATATTTTGCGACTTATGACTTATTTTCCTAAAACGCATCACATATGTTTGCATTGGGTGGTGTTAACTTGGGGGATCATGGAGTGTAAATCCTATTAGATTGATAAGGATCAATTTCGTTTCTTCCTGGCTCCTCCGAAAATAAGATTATATTAACGAATACTGATACTGAAGCTCGACTAAGCAGCTTCATAATTAAAATTCATTATTCGAGAGAAACTCCCCCTCTTTTCTTTACACTCTAAAGATGCGCTTTATTAGGCTCCAGAAGAAGTGATATGGGTCAGATTTTCAGAAAATGTACAATTGGCAGCTGTACACATTTAGTAAATCCTGCAAGATTAGGCTGCAATTTGGTCAATACTAGGTAAATTCAAGTATATGTGGCATTGCATTGATTTTAGCAATTTTTTGGGTTAGGTTGAACTATATTTTGAGCTCTATTTTCGTCTGAAATTTGGGTTATTTGAGAGGATTGGCGAAGGCGAATTGTACATTTTCTGAAAATCTTAACCATATAGGGCGAGAGAACATAAATCATCAGAAGTTTGAGAAGTTTCAGACAAAAATAAAACATCTGATAGATACTTTGTAAGGTATTAAAGAAATTTTCAGAGCAACTATCCCTATGACTCTCATATGGCAAGGAAAATTAAGGGCCAACTGAGAGAAAATTAAAACTGGATTCTTTTCCTGGGGAGAATTGGGGAGCAGTGGTCTAAAGCCCTGGGGCCTGTATTAAAAACATCCTTACTTAAAATGTTCCTTGCTGAGCTATTTCTCCTATATTAGGTAGGAGAGTGAGTGAGATTGGTTGCTTTACGCCCTTATCAACACATTTAATATGGTTATATCAAGGGCGGGAGAGCTGAGAGTGAGTGAGTGAGTGAGATTGGTTGCTTTACGCCCTTATCAACACATTTAATATGGTTATATCAAGGGCGGGAGAGCTGTAAGGGAGGCAGTTTATGATCATACCCAAGAAATAGAGATAGACAAGAAGGGAGACAGAGACAGAGAAAAAGAGAGAGAAAGGCACTTTATGGTCATACCCAGAACCCGTTAGGTAGGAGATTTCAACTATAAGTTAGCATTGTCTTTACAGCAAATCCCGTCCCTAAGAGTTCCTTACCAGCTACTTAGCAAGGAAAGGTAACTAAGAGGGGGATACTGTGTAAGGATGTCTTAATCTCATGCTATATGGGTCAGATTTTCAGAAAATGTACAATTCTCCTTCACCAATCCTCTCAAATAACCCACAATAAAGACAGAAATGAGCTTCAAAATGCAGTTTAACATAACAGAACTGATACTTTAAATCAAGGCAATACCAAATATACTCAGATATACCCAGTATTCTTCATTTTCAGCCTAATTTAGGAGAATTTACTAAATGTGTAGAGCTGCCAATTGTACATTTTCTGAAAATCTGACCCATATGGGCCCCAGGCTTCGAATCCACTGAGTTAGAAGTCAATACCAAACTCAGTAAGCTAAAACAACACAAGGATATCCTTCCCTGAGTTTGCTAGCAAGCCTGAAACCTAGCTAAACCTCAAAGAAGAACTATTAATGTTAAGAGTGTACACGCATGAAGTTGATACATTGCCTCGGGAGAGCTTTTCCCTACTCCGCCACATGCCATAGTGAACTTAACTACATTTGAGGCGAAGCACTGTTTCTCATTGGGAGAGAGTAGTAGGAGAAAAATGACTTTCTCCCACTCGTGAATATTTGATACCACTTCATCATGAGACGCGTAGGGTTGAGACACTTGTAGTGGAGAAGTGACAACTCGCTGCTTGTTGCCATAACGAAGGGAATAATGTCTATAGCTCCAAGCTTTAAAGGCTGACCCTTGATACTAAAAGTGATGTGTTTCAGGAAAATGAGTCATAAGTCGCAAAAAAATAGATTTTGAGATACATGTACATTGTGTGCATGCTTTTAATTACTTGTCTTGTGACCCAAGTATCAGAGTAATGTTGCTGGTGTCATTTGATACTACTCCTTGCTACACTTTGGATAATGTGGACAGTCGGATAATGTGGACAAAACTCTCTGGACCAATGTGTCCACAATAAGCGGCTTAAGGTGCCTTTCTCTTACCATTATATTTGAAAAGATGTGAGATTAAGCCGATTCCAATGATAGTAAACGGTCTAATAATCTAAT
This sequence comes from Sthenelais limicola, assembly GCA_942159475.1. NCBI lineage: Eukaryota > Metazoa > Annelida > Polychaeta > Phyllodocida > Sigalionidae > Sthenelais > Sthenelais limicola. The sequence continues at coordinate 7,060,630 of OW804096.1, forward strand.
AAGTATTTCTAGATTTTAAGTTTGATATTTTCGTTTTTGAAAAAAAAAGTTTCCAATATTTCTGAGGGTCAATAGACAGTAAAGTAACTAAATGTAGTCCATATATATGAGGACCTTTAAAACGAACAAATATATTAGGCCTACATAGATTGTCCTGGAATTTGATACATCGATTGATATAGCTATAAGTGATAAACTCCCCCAAAATTAAAACATTCCAATAATGTGATCTTGTGACAAAAACACTTTGAAAAATATCAATTTTGCGACTTAGGACTCATTTTCCTGAAACACATCACAAAAAGGTTGTCCTTGATTTTTATCAGGGCTGCCGTTACATTCAGTGAAGTGACCTTAAATTTGGCGTTGCCAAAATTAATCGCAATTTTGGTTATGTATACTATTAAATCTACTTCGAGCTTGCTAGGTTTTTATTCATTCCTTAGTGTCAATGGGATACTATTATGTACTACCAGTTAGATTGACAAAGAACCCCTCACATATATATATAAAAAAAAAAAAAAAGAAATCCCTCAATTTCTGTGATCTGGAAAATTGTTGATAATTGAGAATAGAGAAAACATTCTATATTTCTATTATCAACCAACTGCTTATCCTTTATTGTCTCTATACAGATAAAACCTCTTTATTAAATAGAATTATCACAATTTCTGTATTTGTGGATTGAACTAACGATTTGGGTAGAAAAGAATACCTACGCACTTGACAGACCTCTAAGGATATGAGAAAAAACTGATTTGGATTTTCATTGAAAACCTCAGGGGAGATTCTTTTATATCGTCAAATATTGGCAGACAATTCTCCTTTAAGCTTGTTGAAGTGTTGTGCACTGGGTCGTATTAAGAGGGCAATGAACTCAGCCGCCACCAGGGGGTGCCAGGGAGCCTTATGGGAGCTAGTGCCACACTGATGGCATTTCGCTCCAGGTAGCACTCTTAACTTTTAGAATAATTGAAATCCTTGATTATTCTAAAATGTTTGTACCTACCTACGCCAAATTTAGCCTAATCGTTGCAAATGTTATTATTATAATACCCAATGTGGAATCGATGTAAGATTTAAAACATAAATTCTCTTGTGTTCTTACACTTATTTTGTACGAATTCCTAAGTAATAAAGACAGCAATCTCTAACTGTATATTGTATGGTATATACACCAAATTTGCAGAAGCTCTAGAAAAGCACCCGGTGAAACCATATAATTTTATTCATTTAAATGTACAAAAATGAAAAGCATTAATTGCAATTTTGCCTGTGATTAAGAGCAAATGATTAAGCATTACGTAGATGATTAATTGTCATTTAAGTTGAAAAAAAATGACAATTTTTCTTGTTGGTGAATTACACCGTGGAAATGTAAAACAATGCGGAGAGTTTTTTTAAGGGGAAGAGCGATCGGGGAGTGGGTGGAAGGCGGGGAAGAGAAGAAGGAAGGGTGGGAGCAGGAGCAGGAGCAAGAGGTGAAGCGATGGGAATTTTGTTGAGTAATTTATTGACGGGCCATTTCACTTGGGTTACCGGCATGTAATCTTTTCACATGTGGGTGGTCTTCAGCGGACGACTGTGTCAAAACATAACTGTCCTGACATTGATTGAGCGGTCGATGCTTTCAAAATCGATTCTCGCCAAAATGGAGATGATGGAAAGCAAGTCTCGCGATCTCTCGCCCCTCTCCTCGTGTTTCACGCGCTCCTGATCACTTCTCATACGGTGCCCGGATGTAAACTAGTGCATCCTCAGAGTACTTCCGGAAGTTCCGGTGGAGTATAGCGGATTTGTATTGATGCTGTACCGACTTCACAGTGGGTGTGGCATGAATGAAAAAGACCTTTGTGATGAATATTCATAAACATGACTGTAGAACACTTGCCCTTTGATATAGGACGTTTGACTGACATACTGTTCTCCAATTCTCCTCAAAATAAGACAAATATTATTCACTTATAGTTATACCATTGCCACTACCAATGCCAGATCGCATTCCAACAGCATGATGAGAGACTCTTGCTTTCAAACTCTAAAAGCATGGTTTTAACATTGGAAGTTTGAGTTATCATTTGATTAACCGCAGATGATTTGCATCTTTGGAGCATTCATTCACCTCCTTTAAATCCTCTGCTTGAGGAATCATAACGCCACAGGGCTTTAACATTGAACAACCCTTAAATTGTCATCCGATGGTCTTCGTATGTTTTCCATACTTTGTTGGGGCCTTGCTTCTCTTAACATTGAGTTCCTCTATTCGATTGCAGAAACATCTCATAATTTCTATATTCTTGCGATCAATTGTTGCTCGCAAGTACTGGCAATAGGGGATTTGCATGTCTCACTGCGCATGTGTACTGCAGAGCATGCTGGGACGGATTCTGTTGAAATCAGACATACAAATAATTGGCAGCATCTTATCGAAAATTGCAAGAATGTTTTCTCCAATATCATAGAAACATGTATAAACCATAGATAATGGCATTCGATCATTGATAAATATTCCATGCTCAACATGACATGTTTCCTATAGAATTTAGACTGTACCATTAGTCCCATAATTCCACTGAATTACTTGCTTCTGAATTGATGCGTACAGAAAGCCCAAATCCCACTCGTTCAATACAGTAGGTAGGGCAAATCCCCTATGCCACTTTACCACCTGGGGTAGATCTAGCTGTGTAAACTTTCCCTCGGGCTATACATCTAAAAAACCTTATCAGCAGACAACCTTAACATTTTCACTGGACGGTTCAATGCATATAAAAGCTATTAGTGTGAACTACTCCAGGTTCATCATCAACAGCTTTTATAGACAAGATTTTTTTCTCTTTATAGTTTGCATGGGAATGAAAGCTTTATAAATCGTGGCTGACAATTTGTTTTTCTTATATATTATGTTATTTTTACTTTTTTATATAGATATGTCTTACATTTTCCTCTTTTTTTCTTTTAATATAAGTTAGTACTGAATGACTATAGTGTTTAACATTCTGCACTCTAGGTCCAAACCCTCAGACCAGATAAGAATGATATGTCAGCCTACTTCACTAATCGGTTTCCTGACCTAAGACTCGGCGTTTTCATGGAAATATAAAGACATTTTGCGGTCTTAATGGTATTATAATGGCACTTTGCGGTTTGAGGCGAGAGGCTTTCCCTTCGTTTGAAGGGACTCTTTCAAGTTTGGTCCTAGACTGTCTGGTTCATGTTTGCAGTCTTTCTAATTATCATTAAGAAATACTATGGAAGGACATACCTTAGATTAACCAGTAGCCTTCGTTAATTTTGAAATCTGGTCTTTATACTTCTATCAATATAATTATTTACTTTCTCACTGTAAAATACCGGGAATACTATAAAGTACGTTTAAAGATATTAAAACGTAATTAATGTCAACAACATATATAAACATTTACATAAGGTATATAATCTTTAATGATTTGTTTTATTGTGTTATTATTAGTGACAGATAATCTTTAGTTAACTCCAATAATCGCTAAGATTTTATGGAGAATTTAACCTTTTTTTGCATATACATATATAAAAGGGAGAATTATGGCTTAAGCATGTTTGTGGGATTTATCAGCCCAGTCGTCTCTTTTGAAAATCCATTTCTCATTGCTAATGGACGCGTGTAAATCTAGCATGATGTATGTAAGGGAATGGCTTCCACCTTGTACTGTATTCCCTCATGCAGAATGTGCAAACTCGCACAAGTTTCTCGCCCTCACACTATCAGAAGTCACCGGTTGCCCCACGTAAATTGGTCCTGGATATGACCATAAAGTGCCCTTCTTTCTCTTTTTCCCTGTTTTTCTCTCCCTTCGTCTCTCTCTCCCTTCTTCTCTATCTCTATTTCCTGGGTATGATCATAAACTGCCTCCCTCTCAGCTCTCCCGCCCTTGATATAACCATATTAAATGTGTTGATAAGGGCGTAAAGCAACCAATCTCACTCACTCACTCCCTCTCAGCTCTCCCGCCCTTGATATAACCATATTAAATGTGTTGATAAGGGCGTAAAGCAACCAATCTCACTCACTCATCCCCCACGTAAACGATTGTCAGCAATCGCTAGCAATTAAAAGTGATCGAATGATCGCAGATGCGGGTCAGATTTTCAGAAAATGTACAATTGGCAGCTGTACACATTTAGTAAATTCTGCTAAATTAGGCTGCAATTTGGTCAGTACTAAATAAATTTTAGTATATTTGGCATTGCATTGATTCTAGCAATCGGTTAGGCTAGGTTGAACTGTATTTTGAACTTTATTTTCGTCTGAAATCTGGGTTATTTGAGAGGATTGGTGAAGGTCAATTGTACATTTTCTGAAAATCTGACCTGTTGCAGTCAATTCAATAATTGCCTTGTTGCATAAAAATGAAGTGGTCAGAAAATGTACACTACGCCTTCACCAATCCTTTAAAATGCACACACTTTATAAGGTAAAGATCATGTTCACAATACAGCTCAACATAACCGATCAGATATTTTAATTCAACGCAATACCAAATAGATAGGTCTAGTATTTCCCATTTTAGCCTAATTTGCTGAATGTGTAGACCTGCCGATTGTACATTTTCTGACGGTCTGACCCATAATTGCAAAGAATCACTGGGTCCTTGGGACCAAGTAGGCGAACACCTTCATGACAAACTAGCTTAGCATATCAAGAACCCACTTCAGTATATTCATTGGAATGTACGTGCATGGGTTGCAAGTGAGATTGCTCATCACTTCTGATTAACTGATTGGGATAGTTAGTGGTGAGTATGAGTGGTATGCTGTTAGCACTTGCCAGTAAGATTTAAGGGTAGTCTCCACTGACTTCGGTAAGCTCTGATAGTGATAAGTGATAAGTGATAGTGATAAGTGGCGAGGTCCTGCCTACATGGCCAGTGAACCATGTAGGCAGGATCTCATCATTCCTCTCCACCTACAGAACCAGCACAAACCATCGCAAGGCTTACCGCAAAGCTTACCGCAGAGCTTACCGCAGCCAGTGGAGACCACCCTTTAGTTTAAAGACTTCGCCACGTTTTCTGCCCACTGCAAAATTCATGACTGAATCCCTCTAATTGTCGTCACGATTATGCTGGTGCACGCAACTAAAACGCATGCTTGAAGATCATGAAAACAACCAAAGGATAGAATAGTTACTAACTGAGGTGGACCATATTAGTCCCAACCAAACCGCATGCAATCGCAAGCATGCAGTTGCAATCTATCACTATTACATAAATTATTAGCTATTAGGAATATCTGTTTCAAATATTTAAAAAAAACTATCCCCTTTGTAATGTCTTGAGCTATTTTCTCTGCTCCCACTGGAACGGAGCATACTGTTGTCATAGGACTTCTTATTTTAGTTATTTGTTTAGTTGGCATATAAGATCAATCAAGAATAACTTTGGATCCCCGACCTTAAATAAGAAAATAAACACAAGTAACCCCTGCTGATGCACAACTGATGTTACAGGCTGACACCAGCTCTGACACAGAGCGAGCTAACTCATACATCAACATGAAAAAGTATCCTTGGAATCCATGGCAACGCCGTGAAGGTCGGGTACGTAAAATGCTTTAGCTCACCTGTGACCTCTCATCGACCTTGACCTCTTGCTGATGTGCCCCCATTTAACCTTGACATACATCTCAGTAACTCTCCCCAAGTTTCTTCCTGAAAGAACATGGCTTTGTGGTCCAACTTATAAAAACGTCGGGAGGTTCCATGGCTTTGTAAAGATTGATGCGATATGCTGTGAATTATCTTTGTAATATCACGAAATACATAAAAGATTTATGGGTCAAGTTATCAGAAAATGTACAATTCACTGTCACCAATCCTCCCAAATAACCCACATTTAAGACAGAAATGAGCTTCAAAATGCAGTTTGACATAACAGAACTGATACTTTAAATCAATGTGATATCAAATATACTCAAATATACCTGGTATTTATCATTTATCAGTCTAATTTAGCAGAATTTACTAAATGTGTAGAGCTGCCAATTGTACATTTTCTGAAAATCTGTCCCTTATATTTGTATTTTATTTGTGGGTCTGCATGCATGAAAATATCAGTGTGTCAGAGTGAATCTAGGAAATGGGGGACTATGCATGCACCTTGACTCCCAGTCCCAGTACCAATATATATGAAAACGTTCAGGTTGACATGGGTCAGATTTTCAGAAAATGTACAATTGGCAGCTCTACACCTTTAGGAAATTCTCCTGAATTATGCTGAAAAATGAAGAATACCGGGTATATCTGAGTATATTTGGTATCGCATTGATTTAAAGTATCAGTTCAGTTATGTTAAACTGCATTTTGAAGCTCATTTTTGTCTTAAATGTGGGTTATTTGAGAGGATTGGTGAAGGTGAATTGTACATTTTCTGAAAATCCCATTTACGCATCTATTTGAAAAGATGTGTATAAATGGAAAAGGCAGGATAAAGCAACATCAATCGCATGTATCAGAAAAACATTTGCTGAACTCCTCTCCTCCAGATTTCCCTTGCCTTCCATTGCCAAGACCTAAGTGCATGCCTCAAAGCATTGCCGGTTGGGCTGCATTAAGCAGAGATGGAACAAGACGCCTTATTTCCATGGTGTCACTTGCATGAGAATAAAATCATGTTTCAGATTTATGATCCCAAACATGGGAAGCACTAATCAGGTTCATAAACTACCCGCCCACTCATTCACATCGAGTTATCATCCGAGAAATGAATGGATATTGATATTTGCATGGCGTATTAACATGACATGGATGTTATTCATTCTTGTGGTTTCAACCTGCAACTTTCCACTCCCAGGAATTCATTCCTTTGCTTTCAACCTACAACTTTCCATTCCCAGGAATTCATTCCTTAGCTTTCAACCTACATCTTTCCATTCCATTTCCATTTTATTTTAGGATGCAATGGAAGACCTACCATGGAGAATTGTTTACCTGTTCACGAATGTAACTGTTATACTTCATGAATGAAAATTCAATATATATTATATATTCCCTGGACTGCTTAGGAGAAATGTCAATGTAAAATGGTGTATACATTGGCATTTTGACTATTGTGGGTCGATTGATCCATCGATCCATTTGAAATGGCATAAAATGATTAGGTTTTTTTTTACACAAGAGATTATCCGAACTTGCCCCTTTAATTTAATCTATGTATGAGGTAAAAACTTTGTTTTCGTCTTATTCCAAATATAGAAAAATTAATCAGTAATAACTGACATTATACCAATGTTGCCCTTTCATTTGTCAAGTAGATAAACACGAAAGTCTTTGTCACTATAGAATACAAAAAGCGAAACCCTTTGATCAAATATAATCATTTAATATCCGCAATGTCTAAATTATCGCGAGGAAGCTAATCATTCTATCTGACAGAAAGGTCATTCAGGGCCTGGCCAAAACGCAATCTACCAGTCATTAACTCAAGTGATGTCACTGCAGCATTTGATGGCGAACGCTTCGTTTTAGCACACTGTAAAAGTGCTATTCCAGACGTATGCATCTAAGGGGTCAGATTTTCAGAAAATGTACAATTCACCTTCACCAATCCTCTCAAATAACCCACATTGAAGACAAAATTGAGCTTCAAAATACAATTTAACATAACAGAACTGATACTTTAAATCAATGCGATACCAAATATACTCAAATATACCTGGTATTCTTCATTTTTCAGCCTAATTTAGCAGCATTTACTAAATATGTAGAGCTGCCAATTGTACATTTTCCGAAAATCTGACCCATTATAGGTAGAAATTGGCAACAGTCGTAAACACAGGTAATGTTAGACGCTTGAATGCGAAGACATTAAGAAGGTCAGTTAAGACCCTGACCCTTCTTCTCACCGCAGCGTCTGCCCTCGTAACAAGGCTATAGCATTGCGTGAGATGACCAAATTCATCTTGAAATGGGAGAGGGAGATGGGATCATTTGTACTCGGATCGACCCCATGCTATTCGATCTGAGACACAAATAGTCTATTGTCCCCAAGGCTATTTCGCAGTGTTGTTTTCAATCCAGCACCTTATCATTGGCTAAGGAGAGGTGCTTTACTCCAAGTAAATCAAGGATTTCCTCTGAGAAATAAGAGAAATGGAGGTGGGGATGAGAAGGGAGTTAGATGGTAATATAATGTATATCATATATACATTTAGTCTTTACCTTAAACGGTCCAGGGGCTGTAACTGACTTAGACAGAGACTAAACGGGTTAATAGACATATAGAAAAATATGTCCGTGTGGTCAAGACGCGTAGAGCTGAGGAATGACCAATGCGCGTAGAGCTGAGGAATGACCAATGTAAGGTGACCGCAATGCGGGAAGGAATCATGTGTCACCCACATATGTATTCATATATATATATATATATATATATATATATATATATATATATATATATATATATACACACTTCACATATGGGAGGCATGCTTCTGTGAAGTCTCAGGGTCTTTTTATGGCTTCATTATTAGCCTTTGATCCTTATGTTTATTCTTATAGGCGTTTGGTTTTCATGTTCATCCCATACCCACCCCACCCCCAACACCCCACAACCACCCCTTGATTATTTCAACCTAGGGAATCAACTGAATTATTTTACAAGTAAAAGCGTATGTACACAGAAGCTTTTCAATGAAGGCAAAATAGATCGGCTGTCGATAATATATGATTTTAGATCTAGAACTGCATTGGTAAAAATTAATATAGGTAACAGTGAAAGAAAGAAAGAAAGAAAGAAAGAAGAGTGAAAAATATGGGCGAAGGTAGTGGATGATATCTCAGACTGTGTTGAAAAGCTAAAAAGGTAAAATATATACAAATGGCGAACCATAAGGAATGAACGAAGAACAACAAAAATGTCGATTTGCTCAAATATCTGAATGAGTTCATAGTAGCAGTAAGACGAATACTCTAGTTCGACCTGAAAAGCAGTTTGCCGAGGTATTTTATTTTTTAGCAATGACCCCCCCCCCCCCCTTGGGTGTCTGGAAGAAGAACAGGTTCACAAATTATCCTAGATAAAAAACATTGAAACCCGTATATATGTGTAAGGAATAAAACGATGTCGCAAAAACAAAAAAAAAGAATCATTAGAAGAATACCCCCCCCCCTCCACACTACACTGATTCCTGTCTCTCCGTTGCAACCCCACTCTAAATGGCAATTAGGCATCAGCAGCATTAAATATGGGATTCTTATATTGGACCTGCTGTAACGAGAGAAGAGGGAAGAAGGCGTCGCATTTATAAATATTACAGCAGCTTATTACATTTGCTGTAATGACACCCGGGTCTGCCTATGCTAAGTCCTGTATACATATATATATACACCTATTGCAATTACTCAATTGGGTGTAAGAAGATTATAACCAGTTGCAATGTAAAGTGATATGGGTCAGATTTTTAGAAAATGTACAATTCACAGATTTCACCAATTTTCTCAAATAACCCACATTTCAGACGAAAATAAAGTTCAAAATTCAGTTCAGACTAACCAAACTGATTGGTAGAATCAATGCATTGCCGAATATACTCGAATTTACCTAATATTGACCAAATTTCAGCCTAATTTAGCTGAATTTACTAAATGTGTACAGCTGCCAATTGTTCATTTTCTGAAAATCTGACCCATATGATATAAGCTACTATATATGATACCAAGAATTGCAATGAGAGGTGATGGGATATTAAAGCTACTTAGTCATAGATGCAATGAACGACTGGGGTTAACATTTTATCCACTGATTTATCGATATATACTTATTTGTTTCCATAACGCAAATACCAATTCTTTAATTATATCTGCGCCCCTCTGATACCTAGCACGGTTATTAGCAGTTGGAAGATATATGTCTGATATATCTAGGTCTTTCTTAAATGGGATATATTATAATAATATAATAATAATAGATTTTTATTTCCATATTACATTTACAACAATTGTTATACAATGTAGAATTAAAAGAGAGAAACCTATGGAAAGAGGAATAATCTCTGTGACAGTCACAGCTCTTCCGAATATCCCTTAAATTTTGTTTTATTTTGCTATCCCTATTGTTTGTACATCTATTTCTAGTTAAAATATAGACAGTGTCTAATATTGGACCTGCCTGCTACACAACAGTATAATGTAATTACAAAAATAAAGTAAAATCAAGGCTAACTAAGTGAATAAAATAAAGTGAAAGTAAGAATCAAGGGTAAACTTGTTCATCGCTGTCCCTTTCTGGTGCATTAGCTTTATAGGCTAGATATGTGTACAAATGAATGACAAACTGAGTATTCTGATGCAATTTATATAATAAAGGATTTTAATTTTCAACTTTTGAGGGAGATATCGATGGCAATAAGATTCATGGTTGGAAAAGGGACTGCATCTTCCAGATAGCCTAAACCCTATATAATACATTGTTGTTGGCATCCCTATCATTCGTCTGATGTGTGAAGTCACTTCTCATATTGAAGGCCTATGTCCAATGCCTCGGCCAGCCGGTCGACTATATATAGAGAGAATGGGACAAGCCGGCAATAATCGAAAATTTATTGGACTTGATTTGTCCACATAAGCACGATGCCGTAGGCAGAGTGCTTATGTGGACGAATCAAGTCCAATAAATTTTCGATTATTTCTGACGAGTTCCATTCTATATTTATTATATGTGCATAAAATTTGATCATATGTCATCAGATATCACTAAAAAAATACTAAAGAAGTCTCAGAGAGCCCCGCTGACAGCCCCGTTAGTAGGCCTACAATGTTCGAGTTTTTAGGCCTACTTATATTGTTGACTTAAAACGTTCATATCGCAGCCATTTCTTGGCCTACATTAACAAATCTTATATCATTCAATAGAGAATTCAATGGTCTATTTAATGTTTTATTATGTATTTCTATAATCATAGTACCAGAATCAAGGGTGGAATACCGATCGCGGGCATTTGTTTACATGCTTCGCGGAGAGCCAAAGCTCCGTGAAGCAGTCAACAGAGCTATTTTTAGACAACTACATTTTTATAGGACGCGTCCTATATGAATATTTTTATAGCACCCCACTTATAGCACCTCCCATATAGCATGCGCATATAATAAAAGATTTTAGTTCATGTTTGGGATGATTTCGGGCTATAGCTGCCCACTGAAGCCATGCATTATAGAGCTATAATGCCCTGAAAGCCATATAACTGCCCTGGGTGGACATTATAGAGCTATAATGCCCTGAAAGCCATATAACTGCCCTGGGTGGACATTATAGAGCTATGATGTCCTGAGAGTGCCATAACTGCCCTGGAAGGATCTTCCTTGTCAATACACATTGTTTACTGGTTAGATAGGTTTGAGACCGTTCCAAAATAGACTAAATGAATTAATGGCCTCCAATTCAGGCAGGAATTTGGCCCTTTTGTCAATAATAGCCCCAGCTTCACCCTAGACATTATCAACAAACAACAAACCCTCTCCCGGTCCTTAATGTCAGTTATTAATCTTATAAAAACGTTGTGGTGTTTGCCCTGCTGCACATTTAAACCAGGAGAATATGTTAAAGGATTAATGACTGAAACATGCTGCAGCGATTTAGCATGTAATGACAATATGGGTATAGGCGGCCAAGCTTATGGACCTTAGTCATAACATATTCTCTAACCTTCCCTTTTATGCAATAAATTCATTATTTTCAAATATACTATAGCCCACTTCACAAATTACATCTCCAGTGTGCACCAGTAACTGCGGGATGAACTTCTGTCATTCTGCGCATGCGCAGTTCAGTTGACTCACCTAGCTATGCGGGCCAAACCGTGCACCCTCCACCCGGTCTCCCGGTGGACGTGCAGAGGTGTGTGTGTGCCTAGGAGCACACGGCTGCTGACCCCCTGCAGCCCATACACCTACGCTTACTTGCTTTTGTTGATACACTGTTACGAAAGTTGCCATATACTAAAATCTAGCGGATAAAATGTCCTCTTGTTAAGCATGACCAATCTTAACATGTCATTTAATAATATTGGATAGCTGACATTATTATACAATAACTCAAATTCTGGAAGAAAAAGGAGAAAGTTAGAAGCCTATGGTTAATATGTAAGGCTTCTGTGACCTCCGGGTGTGACCTGCCCCCGTAGCTCATAGTTCAGGCCGTTTTCCGCCGCTCTTGGTATGGCGCTGCTGTCAATTTGTAAACTGCCCTATTAAGTGTACATGTAATAATGACTCCAATATTTGTGTTTACAGGATTTTGTGCCCACCAATGAAATGGGATCTTTAGGGCGTGACCGCTATGAGCCTGACCGTATGCCAGAGAATGGCGGTCTATCTCCTAGGTTCTCCGCAAGGATGCGCTCACCACCGGCCTCTACGCCTGGTGCTTCAGACAGTTTTGAGCGCCAGTTCTTAAGGGTCCTTCACAAGGTTTACCAAACAATCGAGAAGAATGAGATTCGTCTGGCAGACCAAGATAGGCGTGATCAGATCAAGTTAGAGTGGCAACAAGTAAGTACAAAACTTTTTTTTTTTTTTTTTTTTTTTTTTTTTATTAAATTCAAGGCCAATAGAATATTTAATTTTATATAGAAAAGAAAAGACGCAAAATCCACCATGGATGTTTACACACGTTGCCTATTACTTTAGTAATTTGCTATGAATTTGTTCTTCCTAAATCAAACCTTTTTTTTCTACTTTATTATTACTATGTTAGAGAGTCTATATGGGTCAGATTTTCAGAAAATGTACAATTGGCAGATCTATACTTTTGGTCAATTTCGCTAAATTAGACTGAAAGTTGGTCAATACTCGGTAAATTTGTGTATATTCGGCATTGCATTGATTCTAGCAATCTGTTTCGTTAGGTTAAAGTACATTTTGAAAGTAATTTTTGTCTTAAATTTGCGTTATTTGATAGGATTGGTACAGACGAATTGTACATTTTCTGAAAATCTGACCCATATGTTAAGCTTAACAACTGTTGCTATATTTTATTCCTCCTATTGTTGTTGTTATTTAATGGATTTTTATAAAGGCGATATAAAAGGTTTTTATACATCATTATTTGTTCTTGATTTTATTTGCTATGAATTACTATTTTATTCATTAGAATCAGATAATAATTCATTGACCTTGTCTTTTAATAAATATTTTATGACTTAATTATTTCGAAGGGCTTAATGAAATCGTTTCATGAATATACTAATTGGTCCGGAAGAATTTTAATGAATAATTTTGCAATAATTTAATGAACTGTTCAAGTATATTTGTGTCATACATTTTATCAACATATTGCTTCGCTTTAAGCATACCTGTGTCATTTTCCATTGCTTCAGCCCAAGTTATGTTTATCAATTTTATTTTGTGCATTTTGTTTTCTAACCCAAGTCATGAAGACTTAATAGGAGAGTTGTATTGCCGCTTTGAAGAATATTACTGTTCATAATGTTTCCATCAATTTTTTTAAAACATTTCCATCAAATCTATATCAAAATAAAACAGATATGAAAATTTTAAATTTTAAGACATATGAAGACAGCAAAATCTGTTTTATATTTTCATATCGGCAAGTATCTGTGTCAGTTATAAAAATCATATCCATAATAAATAAGTTCCACATCAGATTTTAACTAATGCAACTCCCCTATAGGGGACTTGCATTTGCCACTACGCATGTCTGGTACAGTGCATCATGGGATGGATTTTGATGAAATCTGACATAGGAATATTTGGGAACATTTTTACAAAAAATTGCAACAATGTTTTCACGAATATCAGAGCTTGTAAAATGATCTATGAAAACCAAATGCATGATGGGAAAGATGAGGACTTGTGTAATGGAAACATGTATAACACATGGATATTGACATTAGAGCATTGATACATATCCCATGCTGAACATGGCATGTTTTCTTTAGATTTTGCACCGTACCATTAGTCCCATAATTCCATGCGAATCAAGATTCAAAATGGCGGCTATGCAACTCCCCTATTGTGTGATCCCAGCATCCTTGTTTTCTACACGACCCTCCCCTCTAGTGGATACCTCCTCTTTTTATAAAGCAGCGTGCAATATCTAAAGATATTGTTTCAGTGAACCAACATAACCAAGGCATAAAAAGCCAATTGCATGATTGTAAATTCATCTTTTTTCTTTTGTTATTGCCAATTGCCCAACACTGTTTAAACATGTCCTCTTGCTTCACCAAATAAATTGTTTCTTAAAAAAAAGATGTTATATCACTGAAGTAGAAATAACCATGAGTGTGGGTGCCCTACTCCAAGAATATTTCTTGATACTTAATTGGCAAGGAAGAGTAGGTATATATATCATGCTGGAAACAACCGATACAGATTCTCTATCATAGAAGGTATAGGAAGATATGGGTCAGATTTTCAGAAAATGTACAATTCGCCTTCACCAATCCTCTCAAATAAGCCAAATTTAAGACGAAAATAAAGTTCAAAATACAGTTCAATCTAACCAAACAGATTGCTATAATCAATGTAGTGCCGAATATACCCGAATTTACCTAGTATTGACCAAATTGGAGCCTAATTTAGCAGAATTTACTAAATGTGTACAGCTACCAATTGTACATTTTCTGAAAATCTGACACATATAGGAAGCTTCGTTTGTCAACTCATATGTGATGTGTTTCAGGGAAATGAGTCACAAGTCGCAAAATTGATATTTTTCAAAATGTTTATTTTACAAGATCCCTTTATTGGAGCGTTCTGATTCTTGGAGAGTTTATCACTTATAGTTATATCAGTCTATGTATCAATCTATGTACTATATCCTTGCGTTTTAAAGGTCCTCATATGGAGTATATTTAGTTACTTTACCGGTTATTTCCCCTAAGAAATATTGCAAACTTCTTTTTTCAAAAATAAAAATATTAAACTTAAAATGTAGAAATACTTTCTAGATTATTAGACTGTTTACTATCATTGGAATCCGCTTGATCTCATCTTTTCAAATATAATGATATCTCAAATTCCATTTTTGCGACTTGTAACTCATTTTCCTGAAACAGATCACATAATATTCGATCCAACCAATAAACCATCCTTCTCCACATTTACAAGCAGCTGGTAAAGAACTTGTTTTCGCCGATACAATTCAAGTTTCCTTCAAAATAAATGTCTAAAAATTAAGAATACACACAACGGCCAAGAATATTCAGGGACTTCGCATGTGAGAAAGCAATATTTATCGTTAGACAGGAAATTGGAGACAAACATGGCCCCTCAAATGAAGTAGACGTCCTTCCTTTTCAACCCAGTGATTGTTGCCGACTACCATTTCATTTGGGTCAGATTTTCAGAAAATGTACAATTCACCTTCACCAATCCTCTCAAATAACTCATATTTCAGACGAAAATAAAGTTCAAAAGACAGTTCAACCTAACCAAACAGATTGCTAGAACCAATGCAATGCCGAATATACTCGAATTTACCTAGTATTGACCAAATTGCAGCCTAATTTAGCTGAATTTACTGAATGTGTACAGCTGGCAATTGTAAATTTTCTGAAAATCTTACTCAAATGGCGATTGGAGTTTGGGCTTTGACTTCAGCAGAGAAAGATTTCCCATTTTGCCCTTGGTTTCCAGAGGCATCATTCAGAATGTCAGTAATTGCTGCAGATTGATCACTGAAGCGACCATCCCCCACAATTAAATGATATTATAAGAATATTCAATCACCGCAGCCAAAATTGGTGGATTTAATTGGACAAAAGAGTAATGGACCTGACTAGTTGTCGGTGTTAAATCAAGGGTGGTATCCTTTACTTGTCGTACACAGATTAATATATGGGACAGATCGTCAGAAAATGTACAATTGGCAGATCAACATATTTTGTAAATTCTGTTAAATTGGACTGAAAAATCATCAACACTAGGTATATATGGGTATATTTGGTATTGCCTTGATTCAAACAGTCTGTTTGGTTAGGTTGAACTGTATTTTGAACTTTATTTTCGTCTGACATTTGGGTTATTTAAGAATATTGGCGAAGTTGAATTGTACATTTTCTGAAGATCTGACCCATATAGGTGCTTTGCTGTCAAACTAGGGGTGACAGGTCGATAGGTTCAAGAAGAATAGGCCACAGCGCTACAGAAAGATATATGTTCATTGAATTAACCTTAAACACCAAAACGATTCTTATACCTAATTAGAGCTCTGAACATAATCAAGGAGAAGTCGTAGGGAACAAACGATTACACTGAGTATCCAGATAGATCTCATTGGCCTGAGGTGTGTTCGGGGTAGCGTCAGATTTTCAGAAAATGTACAATTGGCAGCTCTACACATTTAGGAAATTCTCCTAAACTAGGCTGAAAAATGAAGAATACTGGGTATATCTGAGCATAGTTTGTATCGCATTGATTTAAAGTATCAGTTCTGTTATGTTAAACTGCATTTTGAAGCTCATTTTTGTCTTAAATGTGGGTTATTTTCTGAAAATCTTACCCTTATAGTAAAACCTCTCTACCATGGACCCACGTCTTAATGACCAATGTCCAGATTGAAAAGGTGTTGCTGTAGTAGAAATGTGCAGCCAAGAGACAGACTCAAATCGGCATTGATGTCTAGGCGTGCAGATAGGAGAGATGCTTGTGTGAGGTTTCACAAAGCATGTTTTTAATAGATAGAACCGAAAAAAACAACATCGAGGACAGTATAATAGTGTCCCGAGTACCACATTCGAATTTAGGTTCTATGTTTACTCCCATGTTGCTATGCTTCCCTTATATGGCTATGTGTACTGGGGACAGGAAGTCATACCACACGCGTGGAACTGGTGCAAATTACCACACTACTCCCGCCCATGGGTCAGATTTTCAGAAAATGTACAATTGGCAGCTGTACACATTTAGTAAATTCTTCAAAATTAAGCTGTAATTTGTTCAATACTAGGTTAATTCGAGTATATTCGGCATTGCATTGATTCTAGCAATCAGTTTAGTTAGGTATTCTGTATTTTGAACTCTATTTTCGTCTGGAACTTGGGTTATTTCAGACAATCGGCGAAGTTGAATTGTACATTTTCTGAAAATCTGACCCCCATACAAATAGCATGTGGGACATACACCAACGTGGAGTAAAAGCATTTACTTCAACTTGTAAAGTATTGGTGTTACTACCACTAGGTTCGAGATAATGCTGTGTTATTTGCATAATGGCAAGCATACCATCTGACGAAATTAAGACAAGGCTAAATGAAATAATCTATAAAATGATCTGCAGCAATGTCAATGTCTCACACTCCTTGAATATGTGATAGACTCCCAAGTCCAAAAGCCAAATCATTTCCCATTTTCATTGCTTAAAAGTTTCATAAATGTATTACTACTCGAACCCCAATACCCAATACCCCATTATCTAAATAAACCAACGTTCTTAAAAGGGACACATTTTTAATACAGCTAAAAGCCAAATTCTACTGCCAATTGCAATATTTACATTTTCAGAGAGGTTTTATTGTATTTGTTATGGTCCTGCCAGAGGGACACATACTTTTACTTTGTACACTGCATGTGTTTTAAACTTAAGAAAGCATGCCTGAAATACAATCAATAAAGAGTTCTCACTTAAAATGCACTTTTGAGATTACCCTAATATATCTTTGAATGGGTGAATTGACTGTCATTGGAAGGAAGAACCTGTTGGAAAGAAAAGTACGATATGATCTTATCCACAAGATGGATTGAGGGTCTAGCTTGACGTGTGCTATTCCCATTTCATCTAGATTTTGACAGGGGTTTGGCACATCTTTTGAAAAGGTTTTCATTTGTGTACCCTTTTTGCCGATGTAGAATATAGGTATTTTGGATAGTCATATTATAGACAATTTATGGACCGTTGGTGTGACCTTTACACTGCGTGTCATATTGCACTGTTTGTGGTTTTTGTTATTTTAGGCTTTGTATTGTTTATATTACGTGTATACATGGGTCAGATGTTCAGAAAATGTACAATTGGCAGTTGCACACATTGAGTAAATTCTACAAAATTAGGCTGCAATTTGGTCAATACTAGGTAAAATCGAGTATATTCGGCATTGCATTGATTCTAGCAATCTGTTTGGTTCGGTTGAACTGTATTTTGAACTTTATTTTCGTATGAAATTTGGGTTATTTGAGAGGATTGGCTAAGTTGAATTGTACATTTTCTGAAAATCTGACCCACATCCCTTTTTCCTTTGAATCCATATCATTCATCTACACACCATATTGTAAATCGCAATAGGGGTGATCCAAAAATAGTTTGTCTTTTTTTTTCTAACATTTTTTTAACCTGGGTCCGACTTTTAACTTCCCAAGCAGTCTTCGAAGAGGACCAGAAATAATGCTTTGCATGTAAATTTGAATGAAATTTTTTCGCTCAGTCAGAAATGATGTCTAATTTAATATACTTTAGTTTCAAATTTGTGCTGTTTTTATCTAAATAATCGCAATTTTCACCTGGATACTTGAAAAGAAGAACCTTGGGATGAAATATTGACTTTCTGAAAGGGTATTAGCTCCAGAAAGTGTATTATTGAATGTGTTAATAATTTCGAGCGTCACATGTATTTTGGTCCAAACGGCTTAGGACACACATTGGCCCTACATGTCCATGTATACCTGCTTCATAGCAGTATCCTACCAGTTATTGTATAAAGGGTGGTCTCCACTGGCTGCGGTAAACTCTACGGTAAGCCTTGCGATGGTTTTTGCTGGTTCTTTAGGTGGAGAGGAATGACGAGGTCCTTACCTACATGGTCAGTGAACGATGTAGGCAGGACCTCGCCACTTCTCACCATCACAGCACCATCGCAAGGCTTACCGCAGAGCTTACCGCAGAGCTTACCGCAGCCAGTGGACACCACCCTATAGTGTTCCTTTTCTAATGGTCTCAGGGTTGTTTATCTTGCTGGGACAGAAGTCTTATCACATAAACTAGAAAAAGCTTGGATGTCAACTAATTTCGGATCTTAGATCTTGGATTTTAATTTTGGATCATCCCTACACAACAGTACATGTAGCATCCTACCTGCATCTATATCTTATATGCATACTTCTCGCACAAATGTTTCGGGTTATGAAGCATTCATATCATTAGAAACTTAAATAAAATACATATAAGATGCACTTTTCAACACTGTAGTGCATAGATATATATGTATAACCAGTATAATCGGGATTTAACCCTCATGCGAGCGAACTCTTCAATGTATGGGGCAGAAAGATAGAATAAAACAGGAGATTCATAGAGCCATTTATAATTTGGATCATAAGATATCATGAGCTTTCGTAAATCCCCATTTTTGGGCTCATACTTTGCAACACTAACGCAACAACACTAACGCATCCAGTAACTTTTAGTACACTATTACCGTTGTGGGGATATCTCGAGAGGCCTGCAATGCAGATGCCCTCGGCCTAGCGCCTCTCGAGATATCCCCACAGCTGTAGTAAGGTACAAATAGTTGCGGATGCGTTAGTGTTGTGTTGGTGCGTTGTGGCTGCTAAATCTCCCTAATGTTTTATACCTCAAAATCCGATATCAATTTCCTTCCTTCACAAAATTTGAAATTTAGCACACCTTCTTCTATCAAGCACATTTTTATCACTCTCCATCCATATAGCTCCATTTTAAAAAGTATTCCTATTTCGTCGCAGTTAATATTAACCTTCCCCTTGTCTGTGTTCTGTGTTAGGGTCCGCTCTAGTGTTTTCCCTGTCCAGTTGCCATCGGATACGTTTTTAACTCACATTCAATCGAAGTCAAGACAATTAAAACTATGCAGAAATATTTGGGAAGATTTTTCACTTCATTACATAATAATCGTCCACTCTAGGTCCAAACCTTCAGATCAGATAAGAATGGTATGTCAGCCTACCTCGCTAATCGGTCTCCTCGCCTAAGACTCGGCGTTTTAATGGGAATATAATGAGATTTTGCTGTCTAAATGGAATTATAATGGCACTTTGCAGTTTGAGGCGAGAGGCTTTCCCTTCATTCGAAGGGACTCTCCCATCTTTGGACCTAGACTGCATCGTGGAAATAATAGCCAAAAGACCAATAGTCAAAATGATTTACAAAGATTTACAAGAGAGGAATAAGTGATTGTTAGCATCTTCTAAGTTTATTTCTCATAATATTGTGATGTGTTTGGGGGAAAATGAGTCACAAGTCTCTAAAATTATATTTTCCAAAGTGATTTATTCACACACAACATCTCTTTGTTGAAATGTTCTGGATTTTGTAGGGCTTAAGGTCATATCAATACGTCTATCAGGTGTCAGGACAGTGTATTAAATATATGTATGCCTTTTGAAGGTCATCCTATGGAGTATCTTTAATTGCTTTACTTGTTATTTGCCCACCCAGAAATATTGCAAACCTTTTTTCAAACACAAATATATCAAACATAAAAAATAGAAACAAGTCCTTAATGTTTACCACCATTGGAATCGGCTTGATCTCATCTTTTCAAATATGATGCCATCTCAAAATAGATTTTTTGCGATTGGTGACTCATATTTCTGTAACACATCACAATTGATTTGAAGGGGAAATATTTGAGAAGCATAGTAGGAGACCTCTCCCCAACCCTCTCATTCATATCTTGGTTAAGAGTTGAATACAATTGCCACTCAATTGCCAAGATATTCCCTCCCTTCTGCAGTATTCATCATAGAAGCGCTTGCATGTGGGTCAGATTTTCAGAAAATGTATAATTCAGTCTAGTAGCTAACGCCAAATTCAGGACCTGGATCGGGCTTTTGATAGACAAGGGCTATCAACATGACCGAGTGGACGGACCGGCCTAACCACAACTATGTGTGGCATCAGTAAGGCCTCCGACGATACTATCTAAGCCCTCACACACGCATCAAAATAACAAAAAACCCAAGTACAGTTTAGCTTCTAGAGCCCTATTCTCTGAAACTTGAGCAATTTGTGGTGAAGTGAAAATTAATTTATATACATTGGTTCGGTCAGAGCAGCAGGGAGTTTGGAGATCGGTATCACTGCTGTGGCGATGAAGCCAGGACTGAATTGCCAGATGTACTCATTTAGTAAATTCTGCTAAATTAGGCTACAATTTGGTCAATATACTATACTATGTAAATTCGAGAGTATTCGGTATTACATTGACTCTAGCAATCCGTTTGGCTAGTTTGAATTGTATTTTGAATTGTATTTTCGTCTGAAATTGGAGTTATTTGAGAGGATTGGCGAAATTGAATTGTACATTTTCTGAAAATCTGACCCATGTAAAGTAATACCAGGTTCGCCAGTTGTAATTGATTTGACTTTGATGAGGGCAAATTATAGGGACCAACCTCCTCCTAGTAAATGTGGCTTTAGTCTTAAATAATTGACTAATTCCTCTTTCATCTAAATTAAGAATCAATTCCGGAGGTATTCCTTCTGCTTCTGTACAGCAAATGTCAGAGCAACTTGCTTGCGTTCTCATTAGGAAATTCAAATATCAAGGAAAGTTCTATGACATGAAACAGGACACTAGTTGGGAGAAAAGGGGAGAGAGCTTCTTAGAATTGAGAACTATCGCTTTCTTTATGGAAACCCTGATTGCCTTCCCGAATGCCATGGTCCGAATTAGCATTTAATGCTCAAGTACTGCTACAAGTACTCATGGCCCTGGTTGCATAACAATCTGCGAGCTCAATAAGTGATGTATTTCAGGGAAATGAGTCACAAGTCGCAAAATTGATATTTTTCAAAGTGTTTATTTTACTAGATCCCTTTATTGGAGCGTTCTGATTTTTGGAGAGCTTATTACTTATAGTTATATCGATCTATGTATCAAATTTCAGGACAATATATGTAAGATATCCTTGCGTTTTAAAGGTCCTCATATGGAGTACATTTAGTTACTTTACCAGTTGCTGCCCCCCAGAAATATTGCAAACTTCTTTTTTCAAAAATAAAAATATGAAACGTAAAATCGAGAAATACTTTTTAGATTATTAGACTGTTTACTATCATTGGAATCCGCTTGATCTCATCGTTTCAAATATAATGATATCTCAAAATCCATTTTTGCGACTTGTGACTCGTTTTCCTGAAACAGATCACATAGTGACACTGAAAAAGCTACTCAAAGATTGTTATGCAACGGGGGCCATGGTCTACAATGTAGATTGCCAGCAACAGATAGGCTAACTCAAAAAGAGTCCAGACCCCTACCGCCCATGACTGGAAAGAGGCACATTACTATGTCGATAGGACATATAATATATACTTATATAATAATAATTTTACAAAGCTTCCTCTCATGCAAGCCACTACGAACTCCGCTACTTGCAATATATATCCGTATCTGAATGGAAAAGGATAGGAGGCCCCCCTCCCCGAGCCCAGCCCTTGCATTCAGCTCTATCTTGTCTCATGGTCTCTATAACTGCTACCCCTTTCTATAACCAAGTCACATTCCATTTTCAAGAATCGGATTCAGATCCCCTTTGCGATAGCTTGCGATAGCTTGCGATAGCTTGCGATAGCCAAATTCAGATGACATTCGCAGATGAGTATTCCCTCCTCTTTTCTGCCCACTACTCTGAAGAGTTCTGCTGCAGGGGAAAAGTAAAAATCCCTCTATAACTCGTTTTGGGTAATTTAATGCTGTACTTTGCCCACAGGTGGCGATGGTGTGTGACCGCTGGCTGCTGCTAATATTCTTCCTTGGAACAATCGCAGTCCTTTGGGGCATCATGATGCGTTGAAGGACCTAAAATAAATAACAAAACAAACCCCCAAATAGTGAACACGTACGTGAGAGAAGATGATGATATATCTGGCGTGTGATAATTATTTATTATACAATTAAGGGTGGTCTCCACTGGCTTCCGTAAGCTCTGCGGTAAGCTCTGTGGTAAGCCTTGGGATGGTGCTGTGATGGTGAGGAGTGGCGAGGTTCTGCCTACATGGCCAGTGATCCATGTAGGCAGGACCTCGTCATTCCTCTCCACCTACAGAACCAGCACACACCATCGCAAGGCTTACCGCAGAGCTTACCGCAGCCAGTGGAGACCACCCTTTACAGTATATAATATGTATTATATATGAACACCTTGCTAATGATATGAGTCAGATATCTTTATTTGTGTCCTTGTAATCACTTGTGGCAACAACTATCCCAACATATGACCCATGGTAGATCTATACGGAGTGATATGCTATATATGTTGTACCACCATCTCGGTTCAGCTAGGATATCATGTGTACAGATGTATACAGTGGTTATTTACGTTTTAGGCCCTCAGTTTATTTGTCTTTACATATATGGGTCAGATTTTCAGAAAATGTACAATTAGCGACTCTACACATTTAGGAAATTCTGCTAAATTAAGCTGAAAAATGAAAAATACCGGGTATATCTGAGTATATTTGGTATCGTATTGATTAAAAGTATCAGTTCTGTTATGTTTAATTTCATTTTGAAGCTCATTTTTGTCCTACATGTGGGTTATTTGAGAGAATTGGTGAAGGGAAATTGTACATCTTCTGAAAATCTGACCCATATACTTATATTTGAGATCTGCATGTAGGGAGAATATGCTGAGAGTATAGATCTTGAATTACGTCTGAATTGATTAATTATGTGGGGGTGGGCATCCTCCTTCTGTTTTCTGAAACGGTTGAATCAACCATTGACAGTAGCTGTAAACATTGCCTTAAGGGTCAGATTTTCAGAAAATGTACAATTAGCAACTCTACACATTCAGGAACTTCTGCTAAATAAGGCTGAAAATGAAGAATACCGGGTAAATCTGAATATATTTGGTACCGAATTGATTTAAAGTATCAGTTCTGTTATGTTAAACTGCATTTTAAAGCTGATTTTTGTTTTAATTGTGGTTTATTTGAGAGGATTGTTGAAGACAAATTGTACATTTTCTTCAAATCTGACCCATAACTGCATTGCATTTAGGGAGTACGGAGTGGTGGGGGGAGGGAGCGAAACGGTCAAGGGAATGGCTTCTAAGCTAGAGCCTAGACTTGAAGCCTGCTGTGCCCTCACAAAGACTCACTAAAGGATGGTCTCCACTGGCTGCGGCAAGCTCTGCGTTAAGCCTTGCAATGGTGTTGTGCTGGTTCTGTAGGTGGAGAGGAATGATGTGGGCATGCTTACATGGTTCACTGGCAGGACCTCGCCACTTCTCACTCTCACAGCACCATCGCAAGGCGTACCGCAGAGGTTACCACAGAGCCTATCGCAGCCAGTGGAGACCCCCTTTAACTTCCCTGCTTTTGAAATGACTCTGACAGTTGCTAGGGGCTTAAAGCAAAAGTCAAAATCAATCAAATCTTATGGAAAGGAACCACTGTATACACTGTACAACACACTCATTTCACACTCCAGATACCTGTGTCTTCATGATGTTATATGGGTCAGATTTTCAGAAAATGTACAATTGGCAGCTGTACACATTTAGTAAATTCTGCTAAATTAAGCTGTAATTAGGTCAATACTAGGTAAATTCGAGTATATTTGGCATTGCATTGATTCTAGCAATCTGTTTGGTTAGGTTGAACTGTATTTTGAACTTTATTTTCGTCTAAAATTTGGGTTATTTGAGAGGATTGGCGAATTTGAATTGTACATTTTCTGAAAATCTGACCCATATGTCCTCATATGTCCTTGTTGATGTCCTCATATTTGTTGTGTTACCTTCGCTATAAATGTCTGGGACTACCCAGTAACAAATGTATGGTAGGGACACATTATATGTACACAACACAATAATAAATACACCATAAATGTCTATAACTCAATTTATTACACCCCTGTGCTGTTGCTTCCTATACCTTCAGCATTGTATGTCACACTTGGTCAAAGTGGTGCATAACATGTGAGTTATGTCACCCTGGGGACATACAACAAGTAGGTCCGCCCAAAACGTAAATTACTTATTTTTAATTATTTATATTTTTTATTTATTAATGGGGTGTAATAAATATGGAAACAAAGCTCGGGTGAAGTCTGTACACTTGTTAGTGACCTCGGGAGCACAGAAGATCTCGGGCTAACGCCCTCTAACTTCCCGCGCTCCCTCGGTCAATAACAAGTGTACAGACTTCCCCCTTGCTAGGTTCCATCTATGTATGTCCATGCACATCAGAGAATCTAGCAAGAACTATGAAGGGCACTCACCTCACCTCGGCTAACAATTGCTGCTTATATGTTAATGATATTTGTTAAATGATTTGTTATGATCAAGAGTATTTACATGTTTTTCACTTTCTGCTTTTGTATTTCCTCCTCCTGTTTCAACATTTGCTTAATGTATCGAGCTCCTTAAATCATAATTTTCATCCTTGCGTATTTCATATTTGTATATTTTTATAATCATGTGTGACCTCCATGTTTATTAATGCTTGAGCATTATTCTCAATC
Source organism: Sthenelais limicola (assembly GCA_942159475.1). Taxonomy (NCBI): domain Eukaryota; kingdom Metazoa; phylum Annelida; class Polychaeta; order Phyllodocida; family Sigalionidae; genus Sthenelais; species Sthenelais limicola. The sequence continues at coordinate 7,086,073 of OW804096.1, forward strand.
GATGGTTTCAATCAGAAACCTGTTTTAAAATGTCATCATTGATTTAAATATTGTTGCTCTGTATTAGAAAATTCCTATTGCCCCACAGCTTCAAATTTCCTGAGACCAATGTACTTGCCAGTGTCAGGATGAAACCCTTCATTTTCTTTATTTTTTTTAGTCTTAAAAAAATTTCTTTTGATATAGAAAGACATTCATTGGCATTTTATCAAATTCGTTAAGTATAAAAAAAATCTTTTAAGTATAAAATATATATTTTTATATTCGCATTGTTTTGATGATTAAATTGTTAACTGGGATCTCCTCGAAAATAGTCATATCATAACAAATGATATATTAATTACTGACTGCACACTGCTTGCATGAAGAGAGAAAGTTGTATTACTGAACAATCTTAATTGTCATCTGAAGGTGCTTACGCTTGAGCACATGTGCCTAGGCTTTAGCACATATACAATGGAAGATTTGCACCTTCTGCACATCATGGCATTATGGTGAGAGGGTCCAGTCCACTAAGCCGATTCTCATGCGATTTTGCGTCGCAGAGGACTTGTTTCCACTAAATTCTGTGAAAATCGCATGAGAATCGGCTTAGTGGACTAGGCCCTTTAGATGCCGAAACTGGATTCCACGCTTCACTTGAGGATAGCATTTGCAGTTATATTATGAACGCTCCTCATCAGCACTTGTATTTTGTTTAGATATTATACCATTTTATTTAAAATGATGTAGAATAATGAAACGAAAAACTATATTAAGAAATGTCTTTCAACTGTCTCGGGCAACGAAAGCAAATCGTTCATTGGCCTTTCTATCCATACCAACCTTCAGCATTTGTTTCAATATCAGCCCTTGCTTATAGGCACTGCAGCTTAAACCCTGCCCACACTGAGCCGATTTGCCCCCCCCCCCCAATTGTCCCCCGATTTTGGTCTCCCGATGAATCCTATAACTTCCTTACAAATCCTGGTTTATGTTTTTGAAATAACATAAACCAGGATTGGAAATTAAATCCTAGGATTCATCGGAAGAGCCAAATCGGGAGGCAATCGGGAGCCAAATCGGCTATGTGTGTGCAGGGTCTTATAAATCTAAACCAACAGCTTACAGCAATACGATTACAAAACGATTGGGTTGTTTTTAATGCTTTCCTTTTCTTCACCTAGGTGGCGTTGGTGGTTGACCGTCTACTCCTGGTGGCGTTCATGGCACTAACAGTGGGAGTCACGTGTGGCATCATGCTCCGGTCACACCTAGCCAGATCTTTCCTCTTCGGACTTGAGACGGAACCCGGGATCGGTTCTGGAAGGAATTTGGGCAATTCATAATGGTTGCTTTCTATTCATAAATACATATATTATATATATATTACAATAACGATGACGATGTTAATATATTCTCACTCACTCACTCACTTAAATTGTGTTAGTTATGAGAAAGGAAGGAAGGAAGAAAGAGGGAGAAAGTGCTGCGATTTCATCATTATTATCTCTTTCTTTAAGAAGAAAAAAAATCAAATGGACAATGGGAATTATTCATTGTGAATAAACCAGAAAAAAAATATGAATAAATATGCTGGAGAGAATTGTGTGTGTATGGCAATGGACGATCAAGCCCCTTCTGTTTTAATGGTCTACATATTATATAATCTGATGACTCAGGACTGGATGGATTGTGTTTTCATCACCAAAGGATCAACAATCAAGAGCTGAAAAATTTCTCACATCTCTGTGTGTTGGATAACAAAGTAGCGATCTATTCACTGTCCTGTAAATACCACATGAAATAAACACATAGAAGAGGAGAAAGAGTCGTTCGATGACAAATCTCACTTTGCAGACACATTTAATCAGCAATTCAAAGAAAAAAAGGATGGAAATCGTATAGAAATTAAAGACATGTGCGCATATGGCTCGTCCCCAAGACTATTTATCTCTGGATGGATACAGTTTGAAATTATGGGACCGGAATTTATAGCGAAAGAAACAGGACAATAATCAAGACAGTAGCAAGAGAGGGAGAAGATGAATTGGAGAAATAAAACAGATTTGTCTTCTGTCTCAGTAGCGTCTAGTTTCATCACCCTGCTTCATTCTTGGAAAAGCAGACGACATTTTCTTATTCATAATGAGATCATTGCCGCCATTTTTACCCAAAGAAAACACCCGTGTGATGTACTACTCGTATTCTAGATCAGTCAACCACCACAAAGAATCATCTTTTCAAGTTTTGTTGGACCTATTTTATTATTCAGATCTAACAAATTACCCCGTTGGTGAATTCAGCAGACGACCTTCTGCAATTAGCAATAATAAATTATTCCCTCTAGTCCCACGGATCTAACATATAGACCTGATTGGAATATTGACTGCCTGATTGATTGATTAATTGATTGACTGATTGATACTCAGGCATTCACTAATGAAGAGTGTCGTCCCCTTTTGTATCAACTGCTTTATTTTGTACCCAGATCTGAATTTATTGTTTTCTTTTATGTATTTGTAAGAGCAAATGCAGCCTCGGGCCGTTCACAGTGGGATAATATAAAGTAACAGGAGATGTGGTTGCACAACTGACTGAAACAGATTCCATAAATAAATGTATAACGCAAAGAGCAGACGACTTTTGCTCTGGAACAGAGTATTATGCCCATGTGAGGGTTGCCAAGGTTACAGGGGCTGAATTCAACCTGCACTGATAAAAAGTTGTTACTAGTACTATACTGTGACACCAGGGGACATACGGCGCATGCTCCACCGGAAGCGACATCAACGGAAGTCGCATTATAAGCTTTCCCCTTCCCACACCCAACTCTCAATTTATCTGTGTACATATGGACACGTATATGAAGTGGTAATGCCAGTAAATTGACCCAAAATGGGTTTTTATTATGGGTTTCTTTTTATTATGAAAAGACCTAGTGCTGAAAAAGAACGTTTAACTTGTTTTATTTCGACCGACATATTTAATTAAACAAAAGCGCTTCGGTTTGGATGACCCCCCTGTGGAAGCTATTTCAAGGACAAAGGCTTGACTTGAATTTAAGAAATTAAAAGTTGATTATCCCATAATTTTATCCAGATATGGTTCTTGTTACATAAGATTTAAACAAATCTAAACACTTTAATTTGTTAACAAAATTAGCTGGAATTGTATCTACCACACCAAAGAGCAGCAGAGCCTATTTATGTACAAACTTGATATATTTTTATTTCAAGGTATGTATAATACTTTCACAATAACATATTTCAACACGACGATGGCAATCTATCCTAGCTATCAAGCTAAATGGTATGTTCTCTTAGATTAGCAAATTCTCAATATACCACGGTTAAGTAGTTTGTAGAACAAAAAATAAACGACAAAGACCTCTTTAACATAACGAGTTCTATTAGAAAGGTTTGATTTTCATTCATTCTTGTTCTATTCAAGGAAAAACAGAATGTTCGTCACATCTTTGACACGATATTCAGCTTTTTAGAATAACTGCAAATATTGTTGAATTGTCAAATATTCCTAGCCCAACTTTTGAGGCATACTTGTATTCAAGATAATACTAATAATACCGCAGTTATCTCTAAATGCAATAAATAGTTGTACATTATATTTATAGAATAAGTTGGAGTTGTATGTTAAGCAATGTTTCATTTTGATTTGATTCAGAAAAACGAATATTCTTTTTTGAGCTTTTGTTCCCAATGTTATTGTTGAATGCTACATGTTTGTTAAAGCTGAAGTTGTTGGCTGGACCTGAGCATTTAATGCGAACAACCCCCTGTATATGTAGATGGGTCAGATTTTCATAAAATGTACAATTGGCAGCTGTACACATTTAGTAAATCCTGCAAGATTAGGCTGCAATTTGGCCAATAACTATATTCAGCATTGCACTGATTTTAGCAATCTGTTTGGTTAGTTTGAACTGTGTTTTGAACTTTATTTTCGTCTGAAATTTGGGTTATTTGAGAGGATTGGTGAAGGCAAATTGTACATTTTCTGAAAATCTGACCCAGATGATGTTCTACTTTCTTATCACTACTGTTGACTTGACGATAAGCCAGTTGCACTGACGCCAGACCAGTATCTGCGTATTTCTTAAAGGTCACAATAGTAATAACACATCATATTTTTATCTTTTTGGCGGGTGGTGATTTATGGATAGTTTTCCCCTTTCAGAAGCATTTGGCAAAGTTGTTCATGGGATTTGAAACTAGTTACTTTGGAGCCTCTGGTTTGGGGCCAGCATTTGCACTGCCCTAACTACCTAGCTTATTTCATTTTTTTTCATTATATCAATGAAAATACAATGCAAAATGGGATGATTTTACAACTTGCAGTTCTTCTAGTTGTACCCTTAATTTGAATAATCCAATTTGGATTTCACATAAGTAATATTCTAGATAATAATAAACAGTATTGACATGTTTTTCAGCTGGAAAATGTTTCTTTGAAGTTGATCATATAAAACATATAAGGTAGCATCTCGTGAGAAACTATTAAGTTCAAAGTGTTAATGCTATGTTATAGATAACAAGAAACTAATATCTGATAATATTTCAATTATTTTTATATAAGTCATTCCCCCAGATACGTACAATCAGGCACTTTATATTTTTTTTAAATAAATTTTGAATTATAAATTAAAATACCATAAATTAGTCCATATAAATAGAAATAGTGTGTGTTTGATGTACAACATGAAAAATATGTAAATATAAATGTATTACATCTCACTCCCACTTATCATTACTTACTCATTATTTTTGGGGGTTTTTAGCGACTTCCATTTAATTTCTTTCACATAAAGACAGGTTTTTCCAGTGATTTTACATCGAGGACAATACTCTGGTTTATACATCGCCCCACACCCATAGCGGGGAGGGAAGGGTCCTATTGTTCAAACTAATGCCACGATTATCATTTTATTTCTTATGTTCAAGCTTCCATGAACTTTAGTTAATTGAGTGGTTGATTTACCTTTTACATTACTTTCGGTTTGTGAACTCCACTGTACATATTCCGACGACCTGATATATAGTCCTGATTTATAGTGAATATATTCTTTCCATGTGATTTTGTATTATTAATAATTAGTTGATATAGCTGGAAACACAGCTTTAAATCACAAAATCTAGTCATATACACATTTCCTGGCGCCCTGATTTGCATGGACTAAAGGTAATTATTTCCAAGTGCGGGGCCCCTTTTTTTTATTTTATTTTTTTATTTATTTAAGGCCAATACAATATTTAAATAGTTCAATAATTTATACTGCTAACCAGCTAACCAGCTTTTAAATTGGTATCTATATATATCGATAAAACTTCATTTTCCCAAATTTCACTTTTGCCTCAATTGAAATATATTCAATCCCATAATCACAATCCTATGAATTATGATTCATCAGCTTTTAAAGCAAAGTCTATATCGGTGACAAATAATTGTTTTAAGTTTTTAATTTACTAAAGATTAAATCACATTTAATGCTATAATCTTTCATTTCTGGCATGAGTAGAAGTCATTGCAACTGGCTTACTATAAACTAATGTCTTGAGGTCATAACTTGTCAGTTGTTTGGATGTCTGTGGAAACTTACTGTGTGCTTTGTACCATACTTACATAAATATATATCAATAATAACAATAAAACATTCTCTATTTTATGCTGAGTGTTTGTATAGACAGAATAAAGTATATCAAGTATTTGGAGATGACTTGGTCTTGTCATATGTTCTATATGTTTGTATGAGTTGTGTGATCCCGAGCCCATGCGATGAAATACCCTTGCAGGTTTTGGTGTGTTTTTTTTAAGGGTGGTCTCCACTGGCTGCGGTAAGCTCTGCGGTAAGCCTTGCGATGGTGCTGTGATGGTGAGAAGTGGCGAGGTCCGAGGTCCGAGGCGAGGCCAGTGTACCATGTAGTCAGGACCTTGTCATTCCCCTCCACCTAGAGAACCAGCACAAACCATCGCAGAGCTTAACGCAGAGCTTAACGCAGCCAGTGGAGACCACCCTTTAAAGAAAATGAACAAACAAGGTAATGGGTGTTGGGGGAGTTTAGCTGCAGTTTAGCTGCCTGGAGCATTCTGCAGCCGTTATTTTAGCAGCAGATGGTAATCTTAAAATATCCAAATGTTTCATTTACATCTCAGGGTTTAGGAGACAACTTTTTAAACTGAACGTATTGTGGCCTGTGAGAAAACCATTTTCGACAAAAATAAACACAAGCTTTCGACTACCACCCATACCGCTATAACAGAGAACCTATACCCCATCCAACGGACTTTTCTCCTTTAATTCGATCTTAGACTGTCTAATTCTGTCACCAATCCAAAGGGAATTGCATCAATAACTAACTACATGTGTGAGTGCAAAAATGCTAGCTTATCTGGGATTCGACCTCACAATGACCAGTTTGAAAGTCTAATGCTTTAGCCACTAGGCTATAGGGGATTACATTAGGCCCCATGCATACAAACACTTACATTGATTCATCTCAGTTTAGATTTACCTTAGTCCCCCATTGTCCTCATGACGATTGAGGAGAATGAATGGGGGAAATATATTATCTTTAAATGTCCCTGTGTTTGCTGCAGGCGATGTTTCAAACTAATCATAAAAATCTGCAATCTCTTTCTATAATATGCGAATGTGCGCTAGGTGTGCACGCTTCCTGGACAAAATGATTGATGTAGGGTTGAAGAAAATTCCTAAAAGTTGCGAATTTTAATATACTCATATATATAATGACCTGCATTGAAGGATCTCGCAGACACAGATTGTATCTGTGTTTAAAGATTTTTATTTAGCCACAAACATTATGTATTAAATACAATATTCTTAGTATGAGCCGTATAGATATATAAATGGGTCAGATTTATTATGCACAATCTACAGTTCTACACATTCATCAAATTCTGTTAAATTAGAGTGAAAATTGATAAATACTAGGTATATCTGAATGTATTCTGTATTGTATTCATTCAATCAATCTGTCTGGTTATGTTGAACTATATTTTGAACCTGATTCTCGTCTTAAATTTGGGTTATTTGAGAGGATTGGTGAAGGCGAATTATACATTTTCTGAAAATGTGACCCATATATAGATATTCATGTGCAAAAGTCGAAGTATTGATTGAGACGTCACCTGCTTCCACAGTACAACTTCCCGAAATCCATGCCAGTGCTATAAATATAATTTCTTCTATACACATGATCTAATTTGTAAATCTAAATATTGGAAACTTTTCTTTTCAAAATCGAAAATATCAAACTTAAAATCTAGAAATATTTATTAGATTATTAGACTGTTTAATATCATTGGAATCGACTTGATCTCATCTTTTCAAATATGGTGATATCTCAAAATCCATTTTTTGCGACTTATGACTCATTTCCCTGAAACACATCTCATTTAGTCATCATCATTTTCAAGCTAAAACATGGATACAAAAACATGGTGCAGTCTGACCCTCAGAACCTGTTAAAGTTGCACTCTCGGACAAAAACGATCAACACGATTTTTGTTCTCTCTTAATTTATTTTCCAACCCGTCTAAAATTCGTTTCACCAACATTTTGGAGGATTTTCCAGTTGTTTGTGCGCAGGCCTTCATTAAAATCCACATTTATATGTTCCTGCGATGGCTTCACTTATTTATTATCGCTCACTGGCGGCCGTTTTCTCTAGGACGATTCGAATTCAAATTCTTGCATAAAAACACATAATAGCTGCAGAATATGGATAAATTCAGTCCTATAGGTCATAATATTAGTAAATTTGCAAGGGTTTCTTCTCGTAAATTATGAGAATGTAGCTTTAAAACTCAGGGGCTGAGTCTACATATGGGTCAGATTTTCAGAAAATGTACAATTGGCAGCTCTAGGCTACACATTTGGGAAATTCTCCTAAATTAGGCTGAAAAATGAAGAATACCGGGTATATCTGAGTATATTTAGTATCGCATTGATTTAAAGTATCAGTTCTGTCATGTTAAACTGCATTTTGAAGCTGATTTTTGTCTTAAATATGGGTTATTTGAGAGGATTGGTGAGGGCGAATTGTACATTTTCTGAAAATCTGACCCACATACTGACCACAGACGCCGATCCATCTCCAAATGAAAAGCAAGATTAGTTTCTAATGGATTCTTCTGGAGGAGCTTGTTACTCACTTTCAACTTATGATGAATTAATTATACTCCGATAAAGAATACGAACATCATTCCTTCCTAATTCCACGATGCAGGCAGGTCGAATATAATCACAGTGGCATGTGATACAAGCTGCATTTTCGCCTATTACAACAAGAAATCTCACCAAATTGACACACTGTTTGACTTCTAGTACTGAAGTCAACAATATGTTGCTGCTGCTGCTGTGTTTGCTGCTGATAAATTGAAGTTGAAAGAAGACGAGGGCCTGTGAGCGATAATAAGCGAAATCACCGCAGCAAGGGATTTGGGTTGGTCTCCAAAATATAGATGAAGATATTAAAGTCCTGCAGCAATTCAACAGGGTAAAATCCTCCAACAATATGGTAAAAAAACTTTCAGGTGGGTAGGAAAAGAATCGAACAAAAAGTAGACAATTGGACAATATCCCCACCCCAATATAAAAGCACTACATTTTGCAGACTTCTAGACAGTATCCCTTGATCAATGTCCCCTTGGGCTATATACCCCACTCACACCCCAATTTATAGAGCTACACCGCAAAGCGTTCTTGACAATATTCCTACTGATCAATATATCATTTTGAATAATTCATTGCAATGTATTGCCTCCTTGTAATTACTATAGTTGAAACCTCTATATGAACGTCAATTAATTGAGCAGAAATATTTTCTTTTTCCAGGAGTAGTAGTAGTAGTAGTACTGAATAGGGGATATTTACTGAATAACGAGTGGATAAGTTGTCGGAGGTCTGGATGACCACTTGATAACATAAGGGGGGGGGGGGTCTCCACTGGCGATATCTCGAGAGGCGCTATGCCAAGGTTATATATGCATTGCATGCATTACATTATTACCGTTGTGGGGATATCTCGAGAGGCCTGCAATGCATATATAACCTTGGCATAGCGCCTCTCGAGATATCCCCACAACGGTAATACTGTACAAATAACTAGTGGATGCGTTAGTGTTGTGTTGGTGCGTTCTGGTGGCTAAATCTCCCTAATGATGTCATGCTATGACGTTGCCTTTGTAATGACAACGTCGTCACATTGCTCTTGGTTAAATTGTCTAAGGCAAAGTAGTACTACATTATAGAGACACACATAGGTTAATTAGTGGCTGCAACAATGATCCGATTTTAACTACTCCTCTAAGCTTAAGAAGCAGATATTTAGGAGACACTAATACCTATGGCACTACCATTACGTGACTCAATATACGTGGATAAATATTGGTATTATTGCCAAATTGCTATATTGCTAAAACTGCTTACTACAGGCAGAATAAGATGTTTCTGATAAATAGGCCTACACTTAATGAAGACTTATATACATTCTGTTATGTAGGATGGAATATAACGTCCCATCAACTGACATGTTATTGTAAACTGGGAAGTTTTCATTGGGAGACAATTTGCGGTATATGTTTAAGTTATGTTTATTCAGCAATAGCATTACAAATTTTGTTGCTTTTCTCAACAACCACTGATCAAGTATAAGGGTTATACAATGTAAAAAGAAAGCGATCAATTTGAGTTACATCACCGTGGTATATAATAATTACCTGGGAACCCTAAATGACGGTGAGTTATACACGAGGATCTACAAATCAAGACATACATGGGTCAGATTTTCAGAAAATATACAATTGGTAGCTCTACACATTTAGGAAGTTCAGCTAAATTAGGATGAAAAATGAAGAATACCGGGTATATCTTAGCAGAGTTGGTATCGCATTGATTTAAAGTATCAGTTTGGTTATGTTAAACTGCATTTTGAAGCTCATTTTTGTCTTAAATGTGGGTTATTTGAGAGGATTGGTGAGGGCGAATTGTACATTTTCTGAAAATCTGACCCACGGTATACATGTCACTCACACACATAGTGAGTACATATCAACACGATAAAACACGCATATATATATATATATGTGATATGTCAGAAAATTATTTCAGATGCCTCAATGCTACAGGAACCGTGTACCTTTGGCTCTGAAAAAAATATAAATTCATTTGGATTTTGACATAATTATGATCAGGTTGTTAGTTATTCTATTTGAGATAAGGATTGTAGAAAAGAACATAACGAGTAGCTCATTAAGTATTTCATAACTTAACAAGCCTTAAGTCATGTAGTTTTCTTGCACGTCGTACTTGATTATCACTATTTGTGTTATTTCTATTTTAGAAAATATTGGTTTGGCTGAGCCACCACTGAAACCATCCCCAACGTAAAACGGGACAAGATTATGAAAAAAATATGAATCTAAAATACTTGAAAGGAACCATTGAGGACTGAATACACAAATTATAGCTTTTACAAGTCATTCCCTTCAGTGAAATTAAATGACTTCAATATTTTCCAATAAAATCGGGATTTCACGTGTGACTGTATAAAAGAGGAAATTAAAAACTGAGATAATAAGACAACCGAATTTGTTGGAATAAAATTTTCTCACAACGTCAAGACCAGTATATTATGATCCAAGACCAAAAAAGTATATTCAAAGTATTATAAATGTTCCCCCTTTCCCAGATCCAAAATAGCAAAACAGCACACTTGAAAAAACTGACCCATAGATCTCAAATTTGTGAGAATGTTCTTTTCGCGCTAACCTAACATCAGTCACTCTACCAGAACTGCTTGTAACATGATACAGGGGAGTGACCTCGAATGCAGAAGCCAGATTTATTTGGTTTCATCAGCAATAAATTCGTCACTCCGTAATAGACCAATCCATAAAAGAAATAGGCAAAACATCAAGGGTGTCAGAACGGCAGTCTACCATGAAATCCTTCAAGATCCATCCTTCATAACGATGAAATAAAACGCCCCTAAACTCAGTACAGCCCCCGGTCAGGCCTAATTCTGGTACGAGCATTTCAAGTCGATAGTCCTTTTTAGTGATCATATTGATATGATGCTGTCTTCTTTATTTCCGAACAGACAGCAGCCTTGTGTGGCAATCCCTTTGTGCCACAATCCGTAAAGACATAATTCTAGAGGATGGAAACTGAAGGCCATGCAATGCATGGACACTGGGGCTTCGTATATCAAAGCTGGACAGAGTTAGCGAGGGCAGAGGCATCGTTTATGATTCACTTTATATTCTCTGGGAGGTATTAAAACATGGCTGCTGGGGGAGGCTGGGAACAATATCTGGTACATTTCGGTTCACTAGGATTAGTCAGCGTCCAGATGGGATGTCCTCCTGAATAAAAATGGACGATGGCTGGATGTGATCTAGAGTCTAGACTTCCCCTGCCTTAAAGCTACATTCGGAAACCATGAAGGGTGGGGGGAGGGGGGGGGGGGGGTAACTGGGGGAGGGGGGGATAGTATGGTAGCCTAGAATGTTCACTGAGTATTGTTTTCTACCATTGTCAATAATATTTAGTGAACATTCATTCATTAAATAATGAGTAAAGCTTTATATAATAATATGAAGAGATGGAAAAAGGAGCATTTCAGTAATGTCACCAGGGCTGTGTTGCACAACGCTGCTCGTAGCCCATTCTTTGCTGTTCGTTCGTACAGTGTCTCAATGCCTAGATCGTTCCCTAATCTTACCCAATCGTGGTCGTACTTTGTGGTACTGACGAGAACTGGTTGCACAACCAATTCGTGGGTTCACATTCGTGCACACTCGTGAGAAATAGACATTTCAGGGTGGCTTTAATTGTTTTGTTGGTTGGAATTGCCTGTTCAATCACTATTATTAGAATGATAAGTGGCATTCAATGACTCAGCAGAGACATTGAAGGGTTTTGTTTTGTTTTGTTTTGTCCAGGAACGTGCAGCCAAGGTGTTAAATCGTGGTTGATCTTTGGTTAAGAACAGTTAAGAGTAGAAAAGAGCAGGCTCTGTTGCACAAGGGCTGATCTTACTCTTCCCTACTCCTACTCGTTCTTTAGTCTCATACTCTTGATTGTACCTTTATATACAATACGGTACCAATGGGTCACCAGCATAATTCAGAGGAATTCCGACTTATGACCTCACTACCCTTGTATATTTCATTCTGTACGTTCGTTCTTTGGAGTACTGGAGAGAACCTGTTGCAAAACAAATTTGTGGGTTCACGTTCGTACATAATCGTGAGAACATAGACAAAATATTGGGGTAAAAATGGTGTTGCACAAGCCAGTAACGAACAGACTTAGGACGACCCTCAGGGTTGTCCTAAGTCTGTTCTGAATATTATGATCTAGACTATATGATATATATATATAGAATATAAAATACAAACACAGTTAGGTAAATAAAACAAAGAGACATAAATCATAAGTGTATGTGGTGGTTTTGTCAATTGGTCAGAGCCAATGGATATTAATCCAAGTTGGTACTTTAGCATTACAGGCTAGACGGTCGGCACCCTCCGCTTCTTCCTTGGAAGAAGTCAGAATGACTCTATTTACAATTTCGCACGGTGCACAGACTACTAGTGTCCAACGATATATACTCTTATTCCATGTGGTTACTTCTCTGCCTGCATTCAATAATTTCCCCGCTGAGAATGTCTATTGATGCATGGAATACTTAGTTTAGGCCTATACCTACAACCTAGCGTACTTACATTGTCGATTCAGGCACTCACACTTCCACAATCCATTTTCGTTTCAACCTCCACACTCAACCCACACAGCTACATCCACGCCATTGACCATTCCGATCCCTTGTTCCATTCCGTACGAGCCGGAAGTCACTTCAACGTAATCAACGTAACCGGCAAATGGGATTCGAAATGGATAGCGGACAGCTCAAAGCAAAACGTTTGCAGACGAAAACGGCCGAAGCCTTGCCTTCAAGGCTTCGGCAAGTCTCCCGGGACGGGCACTGATGGGGGGGGGGGACGGGGGGCATATTCACGGGACGGTTGGGTGGACGGGGTTTCGTCGGCAACTGTTTTTCTTTATTTATACATGCAATAAGCCTAAAAGTCAGACCCCCACACAACCCAATCCAGCGGTATGCTTCTGGACGAGATGTGACCGACCCGCCCTCTGTAGGCGGATAAGCCTACATCAACAATTTGTGACGTCACCCAACCCATCAGCGTCCACTCCCCATATAGACACGACCCATACTTATGGCCTTCTTTTTAACGTTTTCCCTGTAAGTGGCAACCTGTAATTCGTCTGAGAGAAACTTGACTTAGTTAGCTACCCTTTTGGCTGGAAAAACTACTGCGTTCATGGTACAGAAATGCTATTGTTCCTCTACCTGTTGTCACTCAGTCCTGCCATGTTTACATATAGCTTCAACCACCCCACACTACACACAGCCATAGGCATCAGCTCCCCGTTCACACCACGCCAGTGCGGTGGTGTGTACGGGGACACTAACGGGGGGTGGGGGAGGGGGAGTGGGGAGGGGTGATAACAAACTTAATCTTACTAAAGTAACCCTGCAAAACGCTCTTCTATCCTTGTGCGGTCCTTTTCTGGACAGGTTGATTCATGATCAAAGAGAGTGACATTAGTCGTCAAAGTATGCGGTCAGTACATAACAATGATAGTAGTAATAATAATAATGGTAAGTTAGTCCTAAGCAGGGTATATACTGTGTTGTAGATATCGTTGGATTGTTACTAGGTCTTGGATGCTCCTGGCATTTTTATTTTTTTTATTTTTAACATTAATAATGGCATTCAGTTGCAAACTGAATCTGTTCCAATACGCACTGTAATTACTGACATGCGAATTGATTCAGACAAATCCCCTATTTTAGGATGAAATTTACGAGCAACATCAGAGTTCTTGACATGCTACGCCGAACTCAATTATAATCAATCACGTCAGACTGTGAGTCAAGGAACATATTGCTTTCTCATTGTTGAAAAAACATGCAACTTCATCCCACACGCGAGCTACTTGGAGAATTGGAGAGAATTAAAATATCTATCAATCAAGTTAGAAACAGCGAGAGATAGATATCAGGGAATATTTGCACTATCGGTGCCAAATCCTCAGGTACGTTTAGTATTGTTGTGTTTTCTGCTTCTATATGATTTATCGGTGACATTTCAGATTGCGTGGGTTGAAATGCTCTATCATTGATATGACATGTTTTATAGACAAGGGTCATATAAGATTTAAAGACTAGGTTAAAGTTTTGGTTAATCTATGAGTACGATTTGAGGTTAAAACAGAATGTGTCATTGAAATGATACTATATATGATGTATTCCAGGAAAATGAGTCATAAGTCGCAAAATGGATATTTTTCAAAGTTATTTATTTACAGGATATCTTTGTTGAAATATTCTGATTTTTGGGGTGCTTAATGCCGCTAGTAATATTAATACGAGTACGAAATGTCAACGCAATGTGGTAAATATATCTATGCATTTCTAAGGTCATCTTAAGGAGTATATTTGGGTACTTTATTAGTAATTATCCACCCAAAAATATCAATAATTTTCTTTTTTAAAAATAAAGATATCAAACTTAAAATATAGAAAGACTATTTAGATACCCTATTGTTAACCATTAGAATCGGCTTGATCTCATCTTTTCAAATTATGATGTTATCTCAAAAACCTCAACAAATTCTGCGACTTGTGAATCATTTCCCTGTAACACATCACATATATACTTCTTTTTAATTAAGGAGCACATATTACCCATCTTAATTTCCAATAGATTTCGAGAAGCGTGGATTCATCCTGTATTCATTCCATTGACTTTCACAGAAGAGAAATATTAGGGTACAATCACCAGAAATACAATTGGCCTCTACGTATCCTCTCAGATTACACACATTTAAGTTTAAAATGAGGTTCAAAATACAGTTCTACATAAACAGAAGTTTTTCAATTAAACCAAGTGGAAATAAACTCAGAATACACCAAGCATTTGCCAAATTGCCGCCTAATTTAGCAGAATTTGTAAATTGTGCCAATTGTACATTTTCTAACGATCAGACCCATCCATAACAATTCTAGAAAGAATATTTCCCTGAAATGAATATTCAGCAGCAATAGCAGACTTTCGCCAGTGGGTCAGATTTTCAGAAAATGTACAATTGGCAGCTGTATACATTTAGTAAATTCTACCAAATTAGGTTACAATTTGGTCAATACTAGGTAAATTCGAGTATATTTGGCATTGCATTGATTCTAGCAATCGGTTTGGTTAGGTTGAACTGTATTTTGAACTTTATTTTCGTCTGAAATTTGGGTTATTTGAGAAGATTGGCGAAGTTGAATTGTACATTTTCTGACAATCTGACGCCAGTACCCCCGCCAATACCCTAGGGTTGCTACTCACACCCCTAGTCCATCTTCTATCAGCCCCAAATTGAAGTGAATCCCATTCCCTGGGGTGTGAGATATTGCAGATATTCCGACTGGCAATGTTGAGAGATAAACCTTCAAATGCACAGAAACATAATCTGAATTGAACATCTGAGTGTGTGATAAGGGACCAGAGCAATCGCACATAGGGTGCGACAGACTGCAAGTGTTAAAAAATCGGCAAAAACTTTTCTTTCCCGATTGTCGCATTATTGTATTAATTAATGGCACTTAAACCCTGCCCACACACAGCCGATTTGCCTCCCGATTGCCCCCCGATTCGGGTCTTACGATGAATCCTAGGATTTCATTTCCAATCCTGGTTTATCTTATTTCAAAAACATAAACCAGGATTTGAAATGAAATCATAAAGTTCATCAGGAGACCCAAATCGGGAGGCAAATCGGCTGTGTGTGGACAGGGTCTAATGATTTAACATTTGACGATTGTTATACTCGAATACAAGAATAAAGTTCTAGATTTGTGATTTGGGCACGTCTTTGTGTCAATATTTTCTTTAGGTTCTGTGTATTTGGCTGTCCTACACTGCCAATTTGGATAAACAGATTAGTGATACAATTTGTTTGCATCAACACATAGTTCCCCAATTTCAAAGGGGAAAGGCACATAGACAACAGAGGGAATTCAGCGTACGCCAAAATGGAAATTGTGGAGCATGGTATTGTTCTAATACAAAGGGAAATGATTATAATCATAAATAGTTAGAATAGATAAATAATAAAATCATCAATATATATTTAATTCAATAATACATAAACCACACAAGTTTCAGCAGGAGATTCTAACTATTCAATGAACCTCCAATTTAGATACTTCGTATAGTATAATTATGAACCATTATATATAAAAACATTCTTCATCTCATTTACGAATATTCCCTATGAAGTTTGTTTTGAACTTTCTGTTTAATTTAGGCTATAAGTTGTCACTTGAAATGTCCCCGCATTCTCTCTTGGGTTCCACTATATGTGATGTGTTTTAGGAAAATGAGTCACGAGTCGCAAAAAATAGATTCTGAGATATCACTATATTTGAAAAGATAAGATCAAGACGATTCTAATGATAGTAAACAGTCGAATAATCGAATAAGTATTTCTATATTTTAAGTTTGGTATTTTTGTTTTTGAAAAAAAAAAAATTTGCACTCTTTCTTGGGGGCAATAACGAATAAAGTAATTAAATGTACTCTATAAGATTACCATAGAAATGCATGAATATATTTAATACACTGTTATGAAATTTGGTACATGTGTTCATGCTATGGACAGCATTAAGCACCCTAAAAATAAAAACATTCAGACAAAGACATCTTGTGAATAAAGCACTTTGAAAAATAGGAATTTTGCGACTTATGACTCATTTTCCTGAAACACAATCACATATGTAGAATTTGAGGGATTTTTTCAGTCTCTCTATTACAACTATAATTTACTCCCACTGGGCGACAAGGAGCACATGGACTGCAATCAACCCACGTCCCCCGACTGTGGCTGTCACTCTCCTCGGCTCCCATTTGTCACACGTCATCAAGATGGAGGAAAGCTGCCACAGCCACAACTGCCTCTGCCCACGTCCTCCAATATGGGTCAGATTTTCAGAAAATGTACAATTCACCTTCACCAATTCTCTCAAATAAGCCCAATTTAAGACAAGAATAAGGTTCAAAATACTGTTCAACATAACCAAAGAGACTTTGAATCAAGGCAAAACCAAATACACTCATATATCAACCATACCTAGTATGGATGATTTTTCAGTCCAATTTTTCAGAATTTACAAAATATGTTGATCTGCTAATTGTACATTTTCTGAAAATATGACCCATATACGGAGCATTACCCTGTTGGAGAAGTTTTACCAGCTGACTATATGCTATTTGTTGATCTGCCAATTGTACATTTTCTGAAAATCTGACCAATATGATGAGTTCAATGCCCGATGGGTGGCGGTGTTGTTCACCGATAGGTTTTTTACCCCGACGCCTTGTTCGGTTATTAATTTTTTATAAAACTGATGGGGAAAAAATTGAGATCTTTAAAAATCAGGAAGATAGATGCAGTGCACCGTCCTACTGTTCCACCAATCAGTTTTTACCCTTATGTCTTAATCATTTGAAAAAAGTGATTGGATTTTATTTTTAAGAGGGAAGATCTGTGTATGCGATGAGCTGTCCCTCCTGTCGCAATCATCCAAATTCTATCATTTCTTTTTCGAAATAGTACAAAGATCGATCAGAGATGTAAAGATCGAGTTGCGGACTCCCCCCCCCCCCCCATGTCATTTTAAAGAGGGTATTTCTCTATGTTGCTTATTCAATTGCTGCTACTGCTGACTTGCTGCTTGAAATGTGTCAACTCAACTCATGTCTCTTGTTTGTTTTAATTTTATTGTAAGCTCATACATGTACGATATTTTCAGCCTATGTCTATGTTAACAAAAACGTTACCTTGATATACACGTAAATTACAACATCAATTAGAAGCAGATCATACAAAATAACTTATATGAATACTAAACTTTCCAATACATCAAGAAATACATTAAATGAAACTTGTCTCATGTGGGTTAACCCATTGACATACTAGGCCTACAAGTGTTACTGGAATCACTATTCTAATCACAATTATTCAAACCAGTCATCGTCTAAACTAAGAACTTCCCAAAACAGTATGAAAATAACAAGCCCAAAATAGAGGATTCGACCGTGTATATTTTACAGACTACCATATAGCTGGATCCAGCAGAGAGAGAAAGGACGAAATTTTGCATAAGGGATCATGGGAGCTAAGGTCCCATTGCAGTAGCTAAAATAGTCATGCATGATTTGGCAGACTGTACATTTTGTTTGTTTGTTTGTTTGTTTTTATTCATAAACTCATGTATCAAGTACAACATTTTCAGCCTATATAAACATAATTAAATAATAATACAAATTACTTTATGAAATCATACATTCACTAGTCAAATTAATTACGTAATTAAATTATAGTCAAATAAGTCTGTAAGGATCTCAAATATTTCAATAGAATCCGTTCATGCGCTCTTTAAAATGCAAGTTGGCTAGCTACTAGACGACAGAATACAAGAAGTATTTGTCTGCACTGAAAAATACGAACTCGCCAGGATTCGAACCTGGAATCTCCTGATCCGTAGTCAGGCGCCTTATCCGTTGGGCCACGAGTCCACTTACAAATGGTGAAGCCGTGAGAACGGCCCAAAGCTAAATTTATAATTTGTTGTCATCCCTCCCCACATTAATATTGTTTATTATTATGTTATTCTGTATTAAAGCTGAACTCTCAGCTATTAGCTTGGCGATATTGAAAAACCAGATGAAAGAAAATATAAAATCTTAAGAAAGAAAATATAAAACAAAAGTTTACACTTTATTTTGGGGGAATGTAACCCATAAAAGTAAGGTTAAATTAAACACAAAGTACGAGCAATGTGTCCAATAACCTCTGAGATTTCACTAGTTGTTTAAACGCCTACCCTGAGTACAAAGGGTCACGCACTCACATTGTCGTATGAAAACTTGTCCGAAATGTTATGTTTTGTTATATATTTGTGTTAGTAGAAACGCCTTATGAATAGATTAGGAATCTATCTCTTTCTAAAGGCTAACTGTAGGAAGAACTGGGTGTTAACAAACCTGGACATACATATTATACCCAATTTATTCATCTCTACATATACATGTACCGTAACTGTTTCATGATAAATAAAAGTATTTCTCAATTCAATTCAATTCAATACACCAATTAATGCTATCAGGGATCACTTTCCATTCCAACTGTGAAGCTGCTAGTCCTTGTTGTCCATGGAAGACGTCTATTTTCCGCCCTCCTGCTCATCTTTTTCCTCCCGCCGCAAGCTATTCTTACATTTTCCAATCTCCTCTAGGCCTACCTCCTCCTGCTGCTATCACTTTCCTTTATTTATACTATTTGTTGGAGGAATGCACCCTGGGCACCAACCAGCCAGATCTTCCACCCACACTCTTTAGAGCTTAGGTAAACCCAGACATCTAACTATGGGTCTGGACCACTGAATATGGGTAAGATTTTCAGAAAATGTACAGTTCGACTTCGCCAATCTTCTCAAATAACCCAAATTCCAGACGAAAATAAAGTTCAAAATACAGTTCAACCTAACCAAACAGATTGCTAGAATCAATGCAATGCCGAATATACTCGCATTTACCAAGTATTGACCAAATTGCAGCCTAATTTAGCAGAATTTATTAAATGTATACAGCTGCCAATTGCACATTTTCTGAAAATCTTACCCATATGTACTGTGAGGCGTGTTACTTATTTTTGTCATTTATGGCCAGATTTGTAAATTGACGTAAATTTGGGAATCTTTTAATACGATTAGGAGCCCTCACTTGGTACAATAATATTGATTTGATTTGATCTGATATCTATCTGATTTCTATTCTAGTATTTTATTATAAATTTGTTTCGGCAATCACCAACCAACCAGTAACCCAGTGGAAGACTTGGAGCATAGGTTTCAAAACTGGGCCCTCCTTTTTGTAATCACCATTGATGCAAATAAAAAATGTTTTGAATTGAATTGAATTGAATATCTTCTATTTCCCATGACGAAATATGGCGATTGAGAACTTATACCGATACTATACAGACCAGGTCCGTTCCGGTTTTGAACACCCCGATCTGGGAAGCATAAGAGAATGCCACCAAATGACTGGAGAAGGGGGACCCTCTAAACCACAGGACCGGTCCTGTGGTTTAGAGGGTCCCCCTTCTCCATTTCTCAGATTTGAGGCTCTCGAAGTAGGACAAGTGATAGGAAGTGTATTTAATCAGAAATAAATATATCAACACAACAAATTATTTTTTTCTTACATTAATTCAGAATTGTCATTTTGCTAGTGTTTTCTCCTTTTTCTGGTGAGTGTAAGTGATCAGAATCATAAAAAGATAAAACTATCATATCTGCGAGTTAGCATCCAGACCCCCTTTCTCTGTAACGCTAACCACTTGTGTTCAAGTGTTAATTTATTTATATTCATTGGGTCAGCAAGGCCGACAGGCTCATAAAGATGGATATCACAACTCTCTGGAACGGTCCTGGTCTGTATAGGTCTTTGTATTTGAAGAATTTTATTCGGCATAAACATTATGTAAAATACACTGTTATCAGGCTGTGCTGATTTAAAAAGGATGAAAACAGTCTGATAAATTATACATGAAATGAGGAGAGTAAAACCGAATCCCCTGGTATCAAAAAAGTAAAACAAATCTCTCTAATTTAGTGAGCTATTTAACAAATCTCGCGTTAAAAAATTGGGAGAAAAAAATCGATAATAAAAAAATAATGAAAAAACATCATCACAAATAAATTATATGTATATCATTTTTGTAAACTCGATAAATATATTAAGTTTGTACATGCATGCGCGATTGTTTCTAGTAGTGTACAAATGTTGTAGCTAACACATTTTCAGGTTTATAAACTAATATCTAAAGAGGAAAAGGAGTTACACCCTCACCGCCCCCCCCCCCCACCCACCACACCTCCTCCCTAACCTCCGCCACCCCGCGTCATACACCTCATGCCAGTCAACCTGTGCTGTATTACTAGATAATAGAGAGATTTAGCAACCACAACGCACCAACACAACACCAACGCATCCACTAACTACTTGTACGTTGTTACCGTTGTGGGGATATCTCGAGAGGCCTGCAATGCAGATGCCCTCGGCCTAGTGCCTCTCGAGATATCCCCACAGCGGTAGTAATGTACAAATATTTAGTAGATGCGTTAGTGTTGTGTTGGTGCGTTGTGGTTGCTAAATCTCCCTATTAATTAAACAACAACTATTCACTCACACGAAACTAATAAAACATCTATATGATATATGTATAAACATGGACATTTCTTTTCTATTAATTTGTTTTTGTACATGAACATTTTTACCAAGTGGTAAGTGTAACATATGGGTCAGATTTTCAGAAAATGTACAATTCACCATCACCAATCCTCTTAAATAACCCAAATTTAAGACGAAAATAAACTGGAAAATACAGTTCAGCCTACTCAAACAGATTGCTAGAATCAATGCAATGCTGAATATATAGTCGAATTTACCTAGTATTAACCAAATTGCAACCTATTTTAGCATAATTTACTTAATGTGTAGAGCTGCTAATTGTACATTTTCTGAAAATCTGACCCATATAATGGGGAAACATTGCATATGTCTCAAATTCATGAAATCTGGTAACGTATTTTCTTTAATTCCAAATGAACACCTTTATGTGATCATTACCTATTCTTCCCTCTATTTAGTCTATGGTCTACTGGCTTTATAAGTGACTCAAACATTCCTTATAGATCTAAGGACCGAATCATTGCTACCTGACCCAAAATCGAATATCCGCCATGCATTCTCCTAGTCTTTTTCTTGAAGATAGAAAGCATGTTAGAATCTCAGTCGGGGTGCTTGTCTTGTATATGTATGTGTACATAATACATAGTTGTGGTTTTCAATATCGTATCATAAATAATCTAATTCTGTGTTTTTTTATAATTATGTTCTGTTCTGATTTGTATACGCTATATATTAAGGTCTATATTTACATTTTACATTATGGCCGGTCCTGGGTAAGACCTTAAAGTGCCTGGTCCTGGGTAAGACCATAAAGTGCCTTTCTGTCTCTTTTCTCTGTCTCTCTCTCCCTTCTTCTCTATCTCTATTTCCTGGGTATGATCATAAACTGCCTCCCTCTCAGCTCTCCCGCCCTTGATATAACACTTCAAAGTGTTGATAAGGGCATAAAGCCACCAATCTCACTCACTCCTTTTACATTATGGTATTACCATATCAATAATGATAATAGTAATGCATGCATGCACAGTCTCCTATCGTTGTTTTCACACTCGGCGTCAAAGTCTTTTTAAGAGTAGGAATAGGTTATAGGCCTTGGGATAGTCGCCGCACGTTGCTCAAGCAGAGCTGAGGCTAGAACTGGTGACCTTCCAGGTAGATAGCGGTTACCCCCGCCGCCGGAATCAGGTATGTCTACACACAATTCATATTTGGCATTTGTAATAAATACTCAATAATGGAGGAAAGTGGGCCAGAATAGGGGATAAATCATTTTCATGTGCTATTGCACATGTCTGTTACATGCTTGTATAATATGATCTTTAAAAAACAAATGTATGATGGGACAGATGGGGGTTGTCTTATGGAAACATGTATAACATGTGGATATTGACATTAGAGTATTGATAAATATTCCATGCTGAACATGACATGTTTTCTATAGATTTTAGACTGTACCATTAGTCCCATAATTCCATGCGAATCAAGATTCAAAATGGCGGCTATGCAAATGCCCTATTCACAAGTGGGTCAGATTTTCAGAAAATATACAATTGGCAGCTGTACACATTTAGTAACTTCTTCTAAATCAAGCTGAAATCTGGTCAATACCAGGTAGATTCGAGTATATTCGGCATTACATTGATTCTAGCAATTTGTTTGGTTAGGTTGAACTGTATTTTGAACTTTATTTTCGTCTGAAATTTGGGTTATTTGAGAGGATTGGTGAAGATAAATTGTACATTTTCTGAAAATCTGACCCAAGTATATTTAGATGATATTTACTCTCCGAGTTCAGAGGTCTACATGGGTTTAACTTGTCAGAATAAGTAAACATTCAAATGTGCGCATGTTAGCATTGCATTTGCAGTTGCCTGTATGGGAAAAAGTCGAACTCGCCAGGATTCGAACCTGGAATCTCCTGATCCGTAGTCAGGCGCCTTATCCGTTGGGCCACGAGTCCGCTCATGGCAGGTCACTAGTGAGAAGCTGTGCTATTTCAAGACCCAACATTTATTTCCATTACCTCCGCGAGTCTAGACGTCTGCTTCCTTCGTTGTACAAGTTTTAGTTTCAATTTTCAGTAAAGTCCCATGCATGTAAAACACGAGGAAATTCAATTAAATGTTGGAATGATAAATTACATTTCCTTCTAAATACTTCGTTTGGAACGTACCAAAGTGAAATACATCAAATTAATCTAAAATATCGGAGAGAGAGAGAGAGAGAGAGAGAGAACACCGGAAAAAAATGAAATAGATCTATTCACTCGTTTCGAAGCATGGACAGTTATTGCTTCCAACTTTCAAAATTAATTTCCATGTCCAAGAGGCAATTTCCACTGGAGAGGTCTATAGTCTGACAGAAGCTGGTATACGTAGCTATACGTGAGGCTGATATACTGGCCTTATCAGTAAGCATTGACCATGTCCTCTTACCCCGGTCAGGGTGGCATTTCAAACTGGCTCTGGTCACCACACTTGGGTCAGATTTTCAGAAAATGTACAATTCAACTTCGCCAATCTTCTCAAATAAACCAAATTGCAGACGAAAATAAAGTCCAAAATACAGTTCAATCTAACCAAACAGATTGCTAGAATCAATGCAATGCCAAATATTCTCGAATTTACCTAGTATTGGCCAAATTGCAGCCTAATTTTGCAGAATTTGGGTCAGATTTTCAGAAAATGTACAATTGGCAGCTGTACACTTTTGGTAAATTCTGATAAATTAGTCTGAAGTCTGGTCAATGCTAGGTCAATTCGAGTATATTCGGCATTGCATTGATTCTAGCAATCTGTTTAGTTAGGTTGAACTGTATTTTGAACTTTATTTTCGTCTGAAATGTGGGTTATTTGAGAAGATTGGTGAATGTGAATTGTACATTTTCTGAAAATCTGACCCATTTACTAAATGAGTGCAGCTGCCAATTGTACATTTTCTGATAATCTGACCACACTTAGTCTATGCATTCATACTGTGTTTTACCGTGTGTCTTTAATAGTATTATTGCCGCGCTAGACTGAGTTTTCTCGGATGGTTCTCATTTAAATTAGATGGCCGCGGTTCCTCTAGCTTCCAGGATAGCTACCATGCATCCAGAAAACTATCAACCGGAAAACTACATTCTGGAAAACTGCCAACTAGAAATATTACCAACCGGAATATACCACCCCATATCCTGCAAAATATAGAAGCAATATATGTCCTTAAATTTAAAAGGGTAAATAATAAAGATTATTCCAAAGAAAATGGAACAGTCAGGGGCCGTTGCATAACAGATCCTTCCTTCCTTAGCTACTCTTCCTAAGTTCCTTGCTAAGCAGCTGGTAAGGAACTTTTTTTTAAAAAATATTTTATTGGCTGAAACAGTTTAACAATTATTGTTGGTATAAAGAAAGACGCATGACTGACAAGATGCAGTTATATTTTACTAAGTTTTAGGGGAGGGATTCGCTATAGACCTACAGCAGTCAATGATAATTAATGTTCTATTCTTACAGTAGGCATTTCCTACCTTAGCAAGGCAAAAATAGCTTGGCAAGGGAAATTTCAAGTAAGGATTTCTTATACAACAGGCCCGTCTACTATAAAATTTGTTTTAAAAAATTGCATTATGGTTTTGTGCTTAATAGCTATTTTTTTCATAACTTATATAAGATCTCATTAAAATGTCCGTCATGAACAATGACATAGCAATAAGTATTAGTATAATAAAATCCCTCTAAAAGTTTTACATAGGGAGGCATGGAGTATCGCATATGGGTCAGATTTTCAGAAAATGTACAATTCAACTTCACCAATCTTCTCAAATAACCCAAATTTTAGACGACAATAAAGATCAAAATACAGTTCAACCTCCTAGCCTAACAGATTGCTAGAATCAATGTAATGCCAATTATACTCGAAGTTACCTAGTATTGAACAGATTACAGCCTAATTTTGCAGAATTCCTAAATGTGTAGAGCTGCTAATTGTACATTTTCTGAAAATCTGACCCATATACAGGCCTAGTGTCTAGATTGTTACTTACTTACTACTGGTTATCTTTTTGCTACCCCTGCCGTATATGGGTCAGATTTTCAAAAAATGTACAATTGGCAGCTGTACACATTTAGTAAATTCTGCTAAATTAGGCTCCAATTTGGACAATACTAGGTAAATTCGAAAATATTCGACATTGCATTGATTCTAGCAATCTGTTTGGTTAGGTTTAACTGTATTTTGAACTTTATTTTCATCTGAAATTTGAGTTATTTGAGAAGATTAGCGAAGTTGAATTGTACATTTTCTGAAAATCTGACCCACATAGTAGCTGGCTTTGAATGACCAGTGATATTTCTCACTGCTAAATTCATCTGTTACTTCATTTAAATTAAAATTAAAGCTAATTATTATTTTTCTGAGTGAAGTGCTAACTTAGTTTATTATACACGCATTTCTCTGAGAACAACGTATCTAGAGTGATGTACGCATAGTGCGTATGTCACTAGTGATTTAACTGGGGTTGTCATGGCAACCAATCTGGGTTTTTTTTAATAAGATTACAGGTAAAAATTCAAATTCATGACTAGATTTTTTTCTATTTTCATGATTGAAAGCATGTATAATAAATCTGTATTTACAAGGTCATTCTTATTAGTCTTTGATTACTCCAACGTTCCACACACACAACGTGTAAAAAATTATGTAAAAAAGATGGCGTTCATTGAAAGAATTGGCTTGCCAGAAATGACTTGCCAATTTGTATCAAGATCAGCAAT
Source organism: Sthenelais limicola (assembly GCA_942159475.1). NCBI lineage: Eukaryota > Metazoa > Annelida > Polychaeta > Phyllodocida > Sigalionidae > Sthenelais > Sthenelais limicola. Next base: position 7,112,187 of record OW804096.1, read on the forward strand.
AAAGATTTTTTTAATAGGGGACTTGCATAGCCGCCATTTTGAATCTTGATTCGCATGGAATTATGGGACTAATGGTACAGTCTAAAATCTATAGAAATCATGTTATGTTCAGCTTAGAATATTTATCAATGCTCTGATGTCAATATCCATGGGTTATACATGTTTCCATAACACAAGTCCCAATCTTTCCCATCATGCATTTGGTTTCATATATGATTTATACAAGCTATGATATTGGTGAAAACATTCTAGCAATTTTCGATAAAATATTGTCAAATATTTGTATGTCAGATTTCAACAGAATCCAGCCCAGGATGCACTGCAGTAGGCATGCGCAGTGAGACATGCAAATCCCCTATTGAATATCATCATTATGTCATCATATCATCATTACCTGTACTATTTGTATTGCTCGTTCACTATAAATAACCATTCCATTCATACTTTCTAGCATAGATAGTCTTTCTTAACTAGTCCATCGGTAGTTACAACTCAACTCCTAAGTTCTATAAGACGGCAATCCCAGGAAGAACTGGCATCATTGTTTGTGTCAGAGGTGATCCACCATTGTAATAACATCAGCAATGAAGAATTGTTTAATTGAATTGAATTGAATTGAATTGAATATCAACTAATGGCATCGAGGTCCATTGATTTGGAGGAGAGCTGGGTCCAGATCCTCTTCATTCTATCTATTCAACTTTAGTCAGCAATTCCTCTATAACTAAACAGTAAAACTAAAGTTTGGGCCTTGTCTTGATAGGGTTCTAATTCCCTAGTAAACATCACGCGATACTCTCCCTAGGAAAATTGAATTGAATTTCCTTTACTTGTCTTAAAAGTTCCTGAACATCTGAATATATTCAGGTCTTGCTGTTCGTGTCTGTGATAGGATGGCTTTCTTTTGTTTGCGTTACATGGGTCAGATCACCAGAAAATGTACAATTGGCAGCTCTACACATTTAGTAAGTTATGCTAAAACAGGTTACAATGTGGCCAATATTAGGTAAATCCATGTATATTTAGCATTGCAATGATTCTAGCAATCTAGTTGGTAAGGTTGAACGGTGTTTTGAACTTTTTTTTCGTCTGAAATCTAATTGAGATTATTGGCGAAGTTGAATTGTACATTTTCTGAAAATCTGACCCACATAGGACAAGATGAAAAAAAAGTTGGTAATTGCGAGGACGATTTGGAGAAAAGGAGAAAAAGATAATGCGCTCACATCCGCTGGACTTGGAACGAGCGTGTACGTGCGAGGACAATTTGGAGAAAAGGGGAAAAAGATATGCTCTGATATCCGTTGTTACTCTAACCTTTTAGTTACTGGAAACGTGACAGAAGTACTTCTCATGAGTACAGTAAAGTCAGATGTCATTTGTGTTGTGTTTCAGGAAAATGAGTCATAAGTCGCCAAATTGATGTTTTTCTCACAAGATCTCTTTATTGAAATGTTCTGATTTTGAAGGGGTGTAGCAGTTATAGTCATACAAATCCATGTAACAAATTCCAGGACATTGTATTAAATATATCCTTGGGTTTTGAAGACATTTGTATGGAGTGTATTTAGCTACTTTTTTTTCAAAAATAGAAATATAAAATACAAAATATAGAAATACTTATTAGATATCCTAGTGTTCACTATCATTGGAGTCACCTTGATCTCCTTTTTTCAAATATTGTGATATCTCAAAATCCATATTCTGCGACTTATGACTCATTTACCTAAAACGGATCACATTTGCTGAAGCCTTGCTGGATTTGTGGTCCCCTGTGCTCCATGTTCTCTCTCATAGTGTGCATGTATTGATTTTGGTTTAATAAAATATAATTGCGCGGTGTTTTTACTCAAGAGGTTTGACCATCCAGCTTAAACTTTAGTTTGGTTGGAAATCCTCCGACCTTATGGGCCAGATTTTCAGAAAATGTACAATTGGCAGCTGTACACATTGAGTAAGTTCTGCAAAATTAAGCTGCAATTTGATCAATTTCAGGTAAATTCGAGTATATTCGGTTAGGTTGAACTGTATTTTGAACTTTATTTTCGTCTGAAATTTGGGTTATTTGAGAAGATTGACGAAGTTGAATTGTACATTTTCTGAGAATTTGACCCATATAAGGGAGTTTAGACCCCATGACATGACCACTCCTGGCAAATAAAAGTTACAACAGAACATATTACAAGTGTAGGGGTACCATACATAAATTTGGTATGTCGCTCTTCCAATATTTTATAGCTAAGTGCAAACGATGTATTTTACACTCACGATCTGGGATTCTTCCTGTGGTCTCGATCAAGTGAGGAATTATTCTTCAATTCTGATTCGATGGAGTTCTTGGGTGTCATATGGGTCAGATCTTTAGAAAATGTACAATTCAACTTCGCCAATCTTCTCAAATTACCCCAATTTTAGACGAAAATAAAGATCAAAACACAGTTCAACCTAACCAACCAGATTGCTAGAATCAATGCAATGCCAAATATACTCGAAGTTACCTAGTATTGACCATATTGCAGCCTAATTTAGCAGAATGTACTAAATGTGTACAGCTGCCAATTGTACATTTTCTGAAAATCTGACCCATATATTGAATTGAAATATTATTAAGCTTTATTATGTATTATTAGTTTATCCCATTAATGTCAAGGGAACGGCCGGAAGATCTGGGTGTAAATCCTAAATGGTACCCAGAGGCCTCTCGACCTGTTCGTCAGAAATCTGTAAACCCTTGATGAATAAAAGATTGTTCTATTCTATTCTATTTTATATTATTCAGCTCATATCAGCCATACAACTTGGTACAATATAAGGTTCTGCTGTCAAAGACATATCTTGAAACTTCAATTTGCAGAATGTCGCTGAATAATTACCAATAAAGTAATTTCTGGTTTCTAGTAAGCAAGTGTAACTTCTTTATTTTCACTATATAGGATGAAAATTGTGTGCATATAATATTATAGAAAATGAATTCTTATGTAATAGTAACCAATGTTCTAGTGCAGAACTGTGAGGGAGTGAGTGAGATTGGTTGCTTTACGCCCTGATCAACACATTTAATATGGTTATATCAAGGGCGGGAGAGCTGAGAGGGAGTGACTGAGTGAGATTGGTTGCTTTACGCCCTTATCAACACATTTAATATGGTTATATCAAGGACGGGAGAGCTGAGAGGGAGGCAGTTTATGATCATACCCAGGAAATATAGACAGAGAAGAAGGGAGAGAGAGACAGAGAAAAGAGACAGAAAGGCACTTTATGGTCTTACCCAGAACTGTGCTAAAAGATTTAATACAATACGACAGTAAAGACAAAGACATGTTCTATATTCCTTTATTCATAAATAAAGAATAAACCTATCTCCACCATACATACCACCATGCATCATACATACATTTCATTCATTATTATTTACAAAATGTTATCTTATAATTTTCCTTTCGATACAAATGTTATACCGAACGTATATATGGGTCAGATTTTCAGAAAATGTACAATTCAACTTCACCAATACTCTCAAATAATCCAAATTTCAGACGAAAATAAAGTTCAAAGTACAATTTAACCTAACCAAACTGATTGCTAGAATCAATGCTATGTCGAATATACGCAAATTTACCTAATATTGACCAAATTGCAGCTTAATTTAGCAGAATTTACTAAATGTGTAGTGCTGCCAATTGTACATTTTCTGAAAATCTGACCCTCATATACTTCCCTAACAACCTACACAATCATTTGCAATATTTCTCCCATTATCATCTGATATCCACATACAAGAGCGGTTAAGGAACTGCTATACTAGCTTTTCTCAGCGTCAGATACCCTGTAACTAAATCCGAAGGAAGCATCCTTATTCTCTGGAACTCTTCAATCGTGGCGTACCGAATCTTTGTCTGTGGGTCAGTGTATTTGGCCTGAAAATAATCAGAGAAGGGAAACAGATTAGCAAACAGTATCTTAACAATTGTCAACATGCCAATGTTGACATCCTACATCTAGAACTATTACTCTTAATTTTTTCATGGGAGAATATTGCCAGATTCATGAATATTTATAACTTTTCAGCGTTCTTTCATCGCTGCGTCTGGCTGTTCCATGGAACCTCCACCTCTTCCCCCGCCCCTCTGCTGATTCTCAAGGGTCAGAGGTCACGGGTGTTTCCTGGGAGGGAAAATTGGCTCGGTGGAGGCCAGTTCCTTAGGGTTTTATTTTTAATTTTCAATTTGTGAGCGAAGGCTGATCCAGGGAATTTTACTCAAGGGAAACAGTGATGGGGACGGGTTGGGGGTCGACACAGAATGTGGAGGGTGGTCAGGATCTACATTTTCTACTCAGGGTTTAGAGTTTTGTAAATGATCTACCTGCAGTCATTCTATGCATAGTGTTATTTCCAAAACCCAGTACAAATACATATGGGTCAGATTTTCAGAAAATGTACAATTCAACTTCGCCAATCCTCTCAAACAACTCAAATTTCAGACGAAAATACAATTCAAAATACAATTCAACCTAGCCAAACAGATTGCTAGAATCAATGCAATACCGAATATTCTCGAATTTACATAGTATTGACCAAATTGTAGCAGAATTTAGCAGAATTTACTAAATATGTACAGCTGTCAATTGTACATTTTCTGGAAATCTGACCCACATATAGTATAAAAGCCTTAATAAAAATAACTTAAGAAAGGGAAAGAGGGTATAATTATATATGTCTACCATAATTAATACACTAAACAACTTGTTATTCTGATAGGATTTTTGTCATCGAGTACCACCTAAATGACACATCCTAATGTCATTGAAAATACACACGCTATCCTCGAGTAAATAAATTACAAGGAAAACACCATATACTTTTAGTTAGCCGTACCTGTTCATTTCTAATAAGAAGCCGGCTACATAATCATATCAGGTTACTAATGGGGTAAGGCTATTGAGATCTTTCCAGTTGCGATAACTTCATACATTATTTTACAAAATGCTACCAAGATTACTACTGATAAAATAAATATCAGCCCTCAAAGTATTAAAATGCACCATATGAAACTATTATCTCATCGAAAATAGGATATTTTAAGTACCTGCCAGAAATGGAAAACCCAATATGAAAGTTGCTTATAATATTTTTCTTAAAATGTTTCAACAAATAGGATATCTCAGTCCCACAAATCCAAGTTACGTTAATGCAAATAGCCTATAGTCAGTTGGTACAACTTCTCCAACAGGGCAATGCTCCATATATATATATGGGTCAGATTTTCAGAAAATGTACAATTCAACTTCGCCAATCCTCTCAATTAACCCAAATTTCAGACGAAAATAAAGTTCAAAATACACTTCAACATAACCAAACAGATTGCTAGAATCAATGCGATACCAAATATACTCAGATATACACTGTTTTCTTCATTTTTCAGCCTAATTTAGGAGAATTTACTAAATGTGTACAGCTGCCAATTGTACATTTTCTGACAATCTGACCCTCATGGAGAGGGAGCAAGGAAGGGCACTTGTTCTTGACTCGTGTAATTACATTTCTTGGGAGTAGGAAAGAGAATTAGGGACGGATAAGTCAGGGCTTACTTTAGGCCAAATGTATGCACCAGGATAAACGTTCCAAGGGTTGTATCAAAGTATTGTCACTAAGGACAAGAAATACAGTGGAACCTCGCATAAAGACCACCTCTCTATAGAGACCACCTCTCTATAGAGGCCACCTCTCTATAGAGACCACCCCTCTATAGAGACCACCTCTCTATAGAGACCACCCCTCTATAGAGACCACCCCTCTATAAAGACCACCTCTCTATAGAGACCACCTCTCTATAGAGGCCACCTCTCTATAGAGACCACCCCTCTATAGAGACCACCTCTCTATAGAGGCCACCTCTCTATAGAGACCACCCCTCTATAAAGACCACCTCTCTATAGAGACCACCCCTCTATTAAGACCACCTCTCTATAGAGACCACCCCTCTATTAAGACCAGTTTCTCCCAGTCCCGAATTGCTTTTCTCTTATTAGATTAGCCTCTCTAATGAGACCACCTCGCTTAGCTCCGAGAGAGAAGGGACGGGTATCGGGGTAAGTGTAGTCACAGGAAAGGGGGACGGGATGATTATAATCTTGGATGGGTGTTTTTCTTTTGCAGAGGGGAGAGGAAGGGTGAGGGGGGGGGGGGGTTCACTGCCCTGCACTCCCTCTAAAGTAGCCACTGCTATTACTATACCCCCCCCCCGCACCTTCTCTCAAACCTACAGATAAGCAGGACTGATGGGGGACACTTCACCAGTGCTGCGAGTTCCTATCACAATTTACATCTGTTCTAGATCCACTTTCGTGCAGTGGATGTGTAATACACTGCTGACAAAGTCATAGCATAGAATGGCCCTAGCAACGACGATGCGCTTAAAAAATCAAATGAAAAACACACTGATGTATCCTAACGTATTAGATTTTAAATTATGAGATGGACATTTCCCACGGGATCGATTTTCTGCTGAAGAAACGGACGGCAGTTGGAAAGTTTTAACAAGTAATGGGTAAGATATTGTCAATTACAAAACTGAAAGAAGTAATTCACAAGGTAATTGGTATAAAATAAGAGGACTTGAGTCACCGATTTTCTTAATGGAGAGAAGAAAGTAAAGAAGGGAAATGGCATATACGGGTCAGTTTTCAGAAACTGTACAATTGGCAGCACTACACATTTAATCAATTCTGCTAAATTAAGCTCCAATTTGGTCAATATTAGGTACATTCGAGTATATTCGGCATTGCATTGATTCTAGCAATCTGTTTGGTTATGTTGAAGTGTATTTTAAACTTTATTTTCGTCTGAAATTTGGGTTATTTGAGAGGATTGGTGAAGACAAATTGTACATTTTCTGAAAATCTGACTCGTATATAAAAAATGCCCAGACAATCAGTCTCCTGTGGATTAATAATATAAAGAAATGGATGTGTATCATGGCGTAACCTTTGACAAGAAATGTAAGAGGCGACGTCTGTTATATAGACACTGAGCAAAAAGGTAAAGCCTTGATAGGATGTTGTCGCGTTAAGGATATTGATAACAGAAAAACACTTGATTACATGAGTGATTTAACCAAGCACTTTATAGGATGTTACCATTCGATTTATATAAACAAGTGAATATGGGACGGGGGTTGGGGAGAGAGGGGGAGAATAGGAGACATATAATAGGGTCAGATTTTCAGGAAATGTACAAATTGGCAGCTGTACAAATTTAGTAAATTCTAGTAAATTAGGCTGCAATTTTGTCAATACTAGGTAAACTCGAGTATATTTGACATCGCATTGATTCTAGCAATCTGTTTGGTGAGATTGAATTGAGTTCTGAACTGTCTAAAATTTTTGTCTAAAATTTGGGTTATTTGATAATATTGGTGAAGTTAAATTGTACATGGGACGGGGGTTGGGGAGAAAGGGAGATAGGAGCGAAGAGAGGGAGAGAGAGAGAGAGAGAGAGAGAGAGAGAGAGAGAGAGAGAGAGAGAGAAAGAGGGAGAGAGAGGGAGAGAGAGAGAGAGAGAGAGAGAGAGAAAGAGGGAGAGAGAGTGAGAGAGAGAGAGAGAGAGAGGGAGGGAGAGGAGAAAAGAGATAATGCAATAGAGAAAAAGACATACTGATCTTTCAATAAAATATATTATTGGCCTTTATTGAAAAGATAAATTGACGGACAGAGCGGGAAGTTATAAGGCTATTCCCGCTGCGAATATCTCTCATAAACAACTTATGGCCGACAGGAGAAAGGGATATAGAGCCAAAAATATGGAAATAATGAAATAAATAATTGATTAGAAAGAGATAATGACGAGAAAACGAATCAGAGGAAGAAATAAAGCTCATGCAAGACCAGAGGAAAAGAACAGGAGGAAAAGGAAAGATTCAGAGAGAAGAGAAGAAACAATAAGTGAGAAAAGAACGAGAGAGGGGTAACCGTTGACCAGACAAATTATGCTTTTCCACTTTGTACAGAGAGGAATATTTTTAATTGGACTGACTGCACCTCGTCGCCTAAAATGCAAATTTCTCCCTCTGCTGCTTATCCAGATTGGGAACAATGGATGGCAAATGACTGATAACCCCTCTCTCTCTCGGATAACCTTTTTAAAAAAATTCTCACCAAGAAAAAATTTAACTGAGAAAGGGGGACGGACGTGCAGTGGGAATTGTGCAGAAAATTGGGGGGAAAATGAATTGTTTTGACAGTGCGGATCACGTCGCGATTTAACAAACATGGGCCGGAAGATGATGGATCCTGAGCGTCGATTGCGCATGCGTCGGAATTAATTCTCATTTATGAGGTCTGCGTATGGCGGGTATGGGAGAGAAAAAGTCGTGAATGGACCAGATGCATGGTCTATGTGGAAAATATGGTGGCCCCTTTTTTTAAAAATCATGTCAGTTATAGGGACGTTTGCATGGATGCATATTTTGATAGTTTTCACATCAGATCTCATTTTTGTCCATGGCGCTAAAAATAGGGCGTTTCACGAAATTTGAATTTGTTGAGTGGAAGAAGAATGAAGCAATGAGTATGAAATCTTTTTCTGAGAACTAGTTAAATAAATTCATTTATACATGATATTAAGCGTACAGCATTCATGTCACTTTGCCTATGAACAAATCTGAATTTATGATGAATGAATGAATGAATGAATGAATGAATGAATGTATGATGAATTACATCCATAAACGAACAAATGTAGAGATGGAAGAATGAATGAATGAATGAATAAATAGTAATTCCCTAAGATTGTGAAATGAATGAATGAATGAATGAATGAATGAATGAATGATGAATTACATCCATAGACGAACAAATGTAGAGATGGTAGAATGAATGAATGAATGAATGAATGAATAAATAGTAATTCCCTAAGATTGTGAAATGCATGTATGAATGAATAAATTAATTAATGTATGATGAATTACATCCATAAACGAACACATGTAGAGATTGTAGAATGAATGAATGAATGAATGAATGAATGAATGAATGAATAGTAATTCCCTAATATTGTGCAAACGTTAGGAGGGTGGGGAAGTGGCATAGATGAGGCTTAGAACATTCTTAAATACTTGTATGACAAGAGAAATCATGTCCCACAATCCTCATCAACAGACCTATTGTGGACATATGCAAACTGCCTTATTAGGAAGTGCTGGTGGTACATTTAGTGACCTAGGATCTGGAATTCTGTAATGAATGGAAGTAAAATACTTGGCACTTAGCTTACTCAAAAACCCAGTGCCAATTCCATCCATCAATGCTAAATAAAAAGTCTTCCCCGGGGTAGGGTTCCTCCCCATGCATGGGTCAGATTTTCAGAAAATGTACAATTGGCAGCTGTACACATTTAGTAAATTCAACTAAATTAGGCTGAAATTTGGTCAATATAAGATAAATTCGAGTATATTTGGCATTGCATTGATTCTAGCAATCTGTTTGGTTAGGTTAAACTGTATTTTGAACTTTATTTTCGTTTAAAATTTGGGTTATTTGAGAGGATTGGTGAAGGCGAATTGTACATTTTCTGGAAATCTGACCCATGTATGGTAGGGCTACAGAGAAGCCTGTATTAAACACTTGTTAACCACTATAAATGTGCATACTTTGTGGCCATTTTTACACGTTAGATGTGTGAATAGGTAGGCCTTGTTTCCAGTGATATAAACTCCACCAGAGACAAGTGTTTCAGTGTGGAGGGATCACATGAACTCATCATATTGCCCGTCCATTTCCAATGAGTCAATACTGAATAAAAACTCTTCCACCACGCACGTCCGATAGAGGCAAACACTAAGCCTGTGCATAAACAATTTCCCCACATTAAATGCATATGGGTCATATTTTCAGAAAATGTACAATTCACCTTAACCAATTCTCTCAAATAACCCAAATTTAAGACAAAAATCATGTTCAAAATACTGTTCAATATAACCAAACAGACTTTGTGAATCAAGGCAATACTAGATATACTCAGATATACCTAGTGTTGACGATTTTTCAGTCCAATTTAGCAGGATTTACAAAATATGTTGATCTGCCAATTGTACATTTTCTGAAAATCTGACCCATGTGCAAGAACGTCTAAATGAATACAAAATAAATATCTCCCTTGGGCTACGCAATTTGCTATGCCCACGGGAGATAACCACCTCTCACACAGCCAGGAGTCAATTTTGTCTATATATTTAAGCCTTATTTGATGATTATTTACCTTGTATTTATTACGTTTTGCATAATAGCTGATTGGCTTAACTAAATTGAGGTCGCCAATCAGAAGCGCCCTGTACATCCGGTGGTGTTCGAAAAGTAGCTGTCAGTGAAATCTGTAAAAGCAAACTAACGCACATAGTGCCACAGACATAACACCAGGACATTTTGTCACTGTTCATCATTATGCCATTAATTAACTTTTTACAAAACACATGATTCCTTCATCTGAAACAGATTCCCTAATCAGTAAATTAGACAAATATACGTGTAATATGTATTACAAACCTCCTCATTCTTTCCTTACTTCACATTCCTCACCATATTTAGAGTGAGTGAGTGAGATTGGTTGCTTAACGCCCTTATCAACACATTTAATATGGTTATATCAAGGGCGGGAGAGCTGAGAGGGAGTGAGTGAGTGAGATTGGTTGCTTTATGCCCTTATCAACACATTTAATATGGTTATATCAAGGGCGGGAGAGCTGAGAGGGAGTGAGTGAGTGAGATTGGTTGCTTTACGCCCTTATCAACACATTTAAGATGGTTATATCAAGGGCGGGAGAGCTGAGAGGGAGTGAGTGAGTGAGATTGGTTGCTTTATGCCCTTATCAACACATTTAATATGGTTATATCAAGGGCGGGAGAGCTGAGAGGGAGTGAGTGAGTGAGATTGGTTGCTTAACGCCCTTATCAACACATTTAATATGGTTATATCAAGGGCGGGAGAGCTGAGAGGGAGTGAGTGAGTGAGATTGGTTGCTTAACGCCCTTATCAACACATTTAATATGGTTATATCAAGGGCGGGAGAGCTGAGAGGGAGTGAGTGAGTGAGATTGGTTGCTTAACGCCCTTATCAACACATTTAATATGGTTATATCAAGGGTGGGAGAGCTGAGAGGGAGGCAGTTTATGATCATACCCAGGAAATAGAGATAGATAAGAAGGGAGAGAGACAGAGAAAAAGACAGAAAGGCACTTTAAGGTCTTACCCAGGACCAACCATATTTAGATACCTCGACTATTTACTGAGCTATTTTGGTTATTATAACCAATAGCAAACAATCTTATTGGCAATAAAATGTGTAGGGAAATTTTTTCTAATTTTAATAGTAATTAAATAATTTTGATTTAATTTAATAGTAATTAATATAATTCTAATTTTAATAGTATTTCCATTGCTTTGGAAATGGCTGGAGAGTGTGAGGAATACATAGATGAGTAGTGTATATAAACCCGCACAAGTGGAACATAGCAAGGGGGAAGTCTGTACACTTGTTATTGACCGAGGGAGTGCGGGAAGTTAGAGGGCGTTAGCCCGAGATCTTCCGTGCTCCCGAGGTCACTAACAAGTGTACAGACTTCCCCCGAGCTTTGTTCCATATTTATTACACCCCATTAGTGAATAAAAAATATAAATAAATGAAAATAAAATAAGTAATTGCAGTTTTGGGCGGACCTACTTGTTGTATGTGCCAAGGGTGACATAATTTACATGTTATGCACCACCTTGACCAAGTGTGACATACAATGCTGAAGGTATAGGCAACTGCAGCACAGGGGTGTAATAATGGTTATGATGTATCTGATGGACATTCTATCACTATAAAATGGCTAAACTTTACAATACCATTATACCTCTATTTTTTCCGCGAAAATAATTATTTAAATACAGAAAATAAGGACGCGAACACGGGCCTATTTTTTTCCATAAAATTGCGCCAGTATTCCTCTCCTCTATGTAAATATCTCCCCGAGGGTGATATGACTTTACAATGCTGTAGCCTATGGCTTTCCATACCACCCCGCCAAAAGGTACAATAAATTCCCATATCTACCTATTGTTTATTTCTTTATAGTACATTATGTTATTAATACTATAGCTGGCAAGATATCTTTCCCTTAAACTTGATGTAAGCATATATTACACCCCTGTGCTGCAGTTGCCTATACCTTCAGCATTGTATGTCACACTTGGTCAAGGTGGTGCATAACATGTAAATTATGTCACCCTTGGCGCATACAACAAGTAGGTCCGCCAAAAACTTTTTTATTTTCATTTATTTCTATTTTTTATTCACTAATGGGGTGTAATAAATATGGAACAAAGCTCGGGGAAGTCTGTACACTTGTTGGTGACCTCGGGAGTGCGGAAGATCTCGGGCTAACGCCCTCTAACTTCCCGCACTCCCTCGGTCAATAACAAGTGTACAGACTTCCCCCTTGCTATGTTCCATCTATATATCCCACGTTTCATGAAGATAATGGGTCAGATTTTCAGAAAATGTACAATTGGCTGCTCTACACATTTAGGAAATTCTCCTGAATTAGACTGAAAAATGATGAATACCGGGTATATCTTAGTGTATATGGTATCACATTGTTTTAAAGTATCAGTTCTGTGATGTTAAACTGCATTTTTAAGCTCATGTGGGCTATTTGAGAGGATTGGTGACGGCGAATTGTACATTTTCTGAAAATCTGACCCATATAGTACATTGTATATATCTCATTAATACTATAGTTGGCAAGATATCCTTCCCTTAAACCTGATGTAAGCATATATCCCACGTTTCATGGAGATAATACCGAAGCAAAATCACAAGCAGAACATCGAGAATTCAATGCCTGTCGTTGAGGCAGTTAAAATTGGCTTAATGCATCAATACAAAGGCGCTGATAGGAAAATGTGGCAGTCACCGGCTTGGATGGATGAAATCTCAATTTGACACAACATGCGCAGGTGTTCAGTGAATCTGAACGAGCAAATTAATTCGTGGTGTTTTCAGAAAAACACTGAAATTGATCTAGGCTGCATCACCGTGATAAGCTGGGGGCCATCTGAGAACGTCATAACGCGATCAGCTAGGAACATCTCTGTCTGTCTGTCTGTCTCTCTCTCTTTAAGGGTGGTCTCCACTGGCTGCGGTAAGCTCTGCGGTAAGCCTTGCGATGGTGCTGTGTTGGTGAGAAGTGGCGAGTTCAGGGTGGTCTCCACTGGCTGCGGTAAGCTCTGTGGTAAACTCTGCGGTAAGCCTTGCGATGGTGCTGTGTTGGTGAGAAGTGGCGAGTTCCTGAGTACATGATTCACTGACCATGAAGGCAAGGACCTCGTCATTCCTCTCCACCTACAGAACCAGCACAAACCATCGCAAGGCTTACTGCAGAGCTTACCGCAGCCAGTGGAGACCACCCTTAACCTGGTCTCCTTTTACCCTCATGTTTAACCTCTTTCTGTCTCCTGGTCCTGGGTATGACCATAAAGTGCCTTTCTGTCTCTTTTCTCTGTCCCTCTCTCCCTTCTTCTCTATCTCTATTTCCTGAGTATGATCATAAACTGCCTCCCTGTCAGCTCTCACGCCCTTAATATAACCATATTAAATGTGTTGATAAGGGCGTAAAGCAACTAATCTCACTCACTCACTCTTTCTGTCTCTCTCTGTCTGACTGTCTCTGTCTCTCTTCATACCCTTTTTTCCCTCCCTCTTTCCCCTCACACTCTCCCTATTCTCCATCCCTCTCAGTCTGCATGTGTGGACCTTTGACTTATTTAAGCCGTGGACACACACAGCCGATTTAGCTACCGATTATCCCCCGATTTTGGTCTTCCATTGAATTCTAGGATTTCATTTCCAATCCTGGTTGATGTTATTTCAAAAACATAAACCAGGACTGAAATGAAATCATAGGATTTATCGGGAGACCAAAATCGGGGGGCAATCGGGAGTCAAATCGGCTGTGTGTGTCCACGACTTAAGGGCGTAGTTCACTAAGCCAGTTCTGATGCGATTTTGCGCTGCAGAGGACTCTTTCACACTAAATTCCGTGAGAATTGCATGAGAATCGGCTTAGTGGACTAGGACCTTTAGCCTTTCTCGTGGACAGTTACCCCTTTATCAAACATATCTCATCTTAGTTCAAGGAAGATTTAGATATTCTATTTTCTCAGAAGGAAACTAATTACAGGTTCTGCGAGTCAAAATGTTAAAAGATCCCCAGAAATTAAGTTAAATTAAGAAAGCAATTTGTTGCTGAAAACAATCTTTTCGATGCAGGATTAGAAGCAATAGACTCGACTGGGAATCATACCAGAAATACATGCATATCTATTCAACCTGCATTCTTGAAACAGACTCTAGGTTTTACTCTATTTCTCGTTATCAAATTATACACAATTTGTCAAACCTGTGTGACCTTCTAGATAGGCTATATGGGTCCGATTTTCAAAAAATGTACAATTAGCAGCTCTACACATTTAGGAAATTCTGCGAAATTAGGCTGTAATCTGGTCAATACTAGGTAACTTTGAGTATATTTGGTATTCCATTGATTCTAGCAATCTGTTAGGCTAGGTTGAACTGTATTTTCGTCTAGAATTTGGGTTATTTGAAAAGATTGGCGAAGTTGAATTGTACATTTTCTGAAAATCTGACCCATATGTGATATGTGCACGTACACGACAGATTATTAGCGACATTCACACAACTGAAAACCTAGATGCGACATTTGGAAAGACTTCACTGACAGCTACTTGCAAACCTAAATAGTTGCTAGCTAGTAAAGATCCATTGCGTATTTCTCCTCTAAGGCACATAGGTTGTTTTAGAGGAGTTAGTTCATCATGATTGAATAGAATAGTATGTACCTCGAGCTCGATATAATGATTGTTCTTCTTGTCATTATTCTTATTCTATTATCATTCGTAGTACAAGCAGAGTTAGGGAAAGGAGCAGCAGTAGCAATAAAAAAGGAAGAGGAGCAGGAGCAAAGGGAGCAGGAAGTGGAGCAGGTGCAAGAGGAGCATGAACAGGAGGGGGAGCAGGAGCAAGAGGGGGAGGTCAGGAAAAAGAGCAAGAGAGGGAGCAGGCGCAAGAGGGGGAGCAGGAGCAAGAGGGGGAGCAGGAGCAAGAGGGGGAGCAGGAGCAAGAGGGGAAGCAGGAGCAAGGGGGGAGCAGGAGCAAGAGGGGGAGCAGGAACAAGAGGGGGAGGTCAGGAAAAAGAGCAAGAGAGGGAGCAGGAGCAAGAGGGGGAGCAGGAGCAAGAGGGGGAGCAGGAGCAAGAGGGGGAGGTCAGGAAAAAGAGCAAGAGAGGGAGCAGGAGCAAGAGGGAGAGCAGGAGCAAGAGAGGGAGCAGGAGCAAGAGGGGGAGCAGGAGCAAGAGGGGAAGCAGGAGCAAGAGGGGGAGCAGGAGCAAGAGGGGGAGCAGGAGCAAGAGGGAGAGCAGGAGCAAGAGGGGGAGCAGGAGCAAGAGGGGGAGCAGGAGCAAGAGGGAGAGCAGGAGCAAGGGGGGAGCAGGAGCAAGAGGGGGAGCAGGAGCAAGAGGGGAAGCAGGAGCAAGGGGGGGAGCAGGAGCAAGAGGGGGAGCAGGAGCAAGAGGGGGAGCAGGAGCAAGAGGGGGAGCAGGAGCAAGAGGGGGAGCAGAAGCAAGAGGAGGAGCAGGAGCAAGAGGGGGAGCAGGAACAAGAGGAGGATGATCAAGAGGGGGAGCAGGAGCAAGAGGGGGAGCAGGAGCAAGAGGGGGAGCAAGAGCAAGAGGGGGAGCAGGAGCAAGAGGGAGAGCAGGAGCAAGAGGGGGAGCAGGAGCAAGAGGGGAGCAGGAACAAGAGGGGGAGCAGGAACAGGAGCAAGAGGGGGAGCAGGAGTAAGAGGGGGAGCAGGAGTAAGAGGGGGAGCAGGAGCAAGAGGGGGAGCAGGAGTAAGAGGGGGAACAGGAGCAAGAGGGGGAACAGGAGCAAGAGGGGGAGCAGGAGCAAGAGGGGAGCAGGAACAAGAGGGGGAGCAGGAACAGGAGCAAGAGGGGGAGCAGGAGTAAGAGGGGGAGCAGGAGTAAGAGGGGGAGCAGGAGCAAGAGGGGGAGCAGGAGTAAGAGGGGGAGCAGGAGCAAGAGGGGGAACAGGAGCAAGAGGGGGAGCAGGAGCAAGAGGGGAGCAGGAACAAGAGGGGGAGCAGGAACAGGAGCAAGAGGGGGAGCAGGAGTAAGAGGGGGAGCAGGAGTAAGAGGGGGAGCAGGAGCAGGAGCAAGAGGGGGAGCAGGAGCAAGAGGGGGAGCAGGAGCAAGAGGGGGAGCAGGGAGACGAGGGGGAGCAGGAGCAAGAGGGAGAACAGGAGCAAGGGAGGGAGCAGGAGGAAGAAGGGGAGCAGGAACAAGAGGGGGAGCAGGAGTAAGAGGGGGAGCAGGAGCAAGAGGGGGAGCAGGAGCAAGAGGGGGAAGAGGAAAAGGAGAAGGAACAGGTGGACAAACAAGGGCGACAAGAGAAAAAGTAATTAAACTTATCTAAATAATAGTTATCAATGGTATAATAGTAGAATTGGTGGTACTACTAGTAGTAGAATTGGTGGTGGTAGTGGTAGTAGTAGTACAATAATTATATGATCATTTTTACTTTACAAAATGGATGGCTAACTCTATACCACAAGGACCTATAAACCTAAATTCCTAAAGCCTGCTCAGGAGTCGCTTTTGGCGCCGACTTTTCACTTAGATTTGGGCAAAACCTGTCAATGCCACAACAACCAGAGCCTTTAAGGACTGCTTTACTTCCCTGTCCTCCCGTCTAGCGCCTTCAGCCCTCCTCACATTGACTGCAGTTCCTACCCAAGACTAACTTTAAAGGCCATTTAACACCAACACAAAGACCAAAAATAAGAGGGTCAGATTTTCAGAAAATGTACAATTGGCAGCTCTACACATTTAGGACATTCTGCTAAATTAGGCTAAAAAATGAAGAATATCGGGTATATCTGAGTATATTTGGTATCGCATTGATTTAAAGAATCAGTTCTGTTATGTTAAACTGTATTTTGAAGCTCATTTTTGTCTTAAATGTGGGTTATTTGAGAGCATTGGTGAAGGCGAATTGTACATTTTCTGAAAATCTGACCCATGAAGCCATTGATAGTGAGGAAGGCCAAGAACCGGAAATCAGTAAGTAAACAAGTCCTATTTTTTTTATTCTTGTTTTAAAAGATTTCATTTGTGTTCAACTTCGGGATATCCCAATATTTTCGTGATACACAACAAAAAGAGATAGACATATGATCGAATTTTAAATTACATACTTCTATATAGAAGATACTTTTTAACCTGTATACGATATAATTCAAATGGATGTGTACTAGCAAAGAACGAGCGGATCAGTTGTTTTCCTGATCATATTTACATTCAGAGTTTAAATGATGCACTAACCGCAGATGTACCGCAGATTTTAACAAATCTGAGAAATATTTTCTCTTATATTTTTACATTCAGAGCGTTATTTCTTAGAGTCAGTCAGTCTATGTGCCAGAAAGACACCCTAAATAATTTGTTGATAATTGTGCTGACGGGTGCCATAGGCAAGTGATGCGAGACCATTCATTACATTGAGTCCAATCTCAGCATCATTTCTTTAGGCAAAAACATCGACTTCATTTATTTTTCATCGTCTCAATCACCGTCTCCCTTTTCTCTCCGGGTTCTCATGTTAAAGGTTCAAGCCATAACACACACAAAAACACTACACGTTTAAAGACGTCGTAGACCGCAAACAAAAAAGTGAAATAAATAAATGTACTGTAAACGTATTTATTTTCGCGCAGATAACTTTTTGCGCGGATTTAAATTCGCGCAGCAAGGAAGTCTCACACCTTGTTTATCCAATAATTATACCTTTTGCGTAGGGTTTATTTTCGCACACAAAGGTGGGTGCACGAAAATAAATACTGTGCGAACATTAATACGTTTACAGTATTATAATTCATTTATCTATATTAGACTTGTAATCAACTTACAGAACGATAGTATATACTGTAAACGTATTAATTTAATGTTATTAAAATTTATCTGCGCGAAAATAAATACGTTTACAGTATCCAAACAGACTCAAATCTTCAAATGCCTCATATTTCTTCTATTTCCTAGAATATATGCAAATCTTCTTGGCTGTTCGCTCTTTTTCCTTTCATCTATTACTTTTATCATATCATCTATATAAATATCAGAGTATTATTATTCATTGAATTAACTATTTCAATAATTCATTCGTCTATACAGCATTTTTTTAAAAAAACAAACTTTTATTTCATACTTCTTTAAAGAGGTCTTCCAGCTTATATAATTAAATAATATATTTAAATATAATATAATTAAATGCTTCCTATTTATTCTATTTCCTAGAGTAAAATATAGGTACGTGGAATCGACCCATCGATATATTTTTTATATATTTGGGGCTGATGCAGCAACTAATTATGACGTAATGTACCTGCATTATGAGGACCAATCAGCAGGCCGCAACGATTACGTCACTCGTTCCACCTGGACAGTTGGTACATTATTACACCCCTGTGCTGTTGCTTCCTATACCTTCAGCATTGTATGTCACACTTGGTCAAAGTGGTGCATAACATGTGAGTTATGTCACCCTGGGGACATACAACAAGTAGGTCCGCCCAAAACGTAAATTACTTCTTTTATTTTTAAGTATTTATATTTTTTATTTATTAATGGGGTGTAATAAATATGGAACAAAGCTCGGGTGAAGTCTGTACACTTGTTAGTGACCTCGGGAGCACAGAAGATCTCGGGCTAACGCCCTCTAACTTCCCGTGCTCCCTCGGTCAATAACAAGTGTACAGACTTCCCCCTTGCTATGTTCCATCTATTTATTCAACCTGCACCTGAGCTGCATAGTATCTCTCATAGCCTCCCGGAAACAAGCCTCGGCTTGGTTTCCCCGGGAGGCTTAGAGAAAATTCACAACCATAAACTCAAGATCTAACCGCCTATTAATGTCACCCTCCTCTCGTGTCGCCTCCCTCTACCTTCATCCCTATCTCTCTCTTCCTTCTCCCTGTCTATCTCTCCCTCGCCCCCCCCTCCTCTCCCTCCATCTTCCCCCTTCTTTCTTCCTTTACCTCCACCTTTCTTACACACATAGCCTTTCATCTCGCCAGTCCTGCTGATCACAAGGTCAAATGCATAAATGGCTTAACAATATAAAGCCTAGATGATCAGAGACAGATATTCACAAAGTGTCTCAGAAGTGCCACATGCAGCCATCTATGCATAACTGGCCAACATATCTGCATTAATGCTACACCGCTCCTTCCTTATTAGTCTACTGTCTGGCAATCCAGACACAAGATTGAATCCGAATGTGCCTCAAAACCCTTCGTGACATTTGGCGATGAGTTGCATTTCATAGCTAAATGAGAGTTCTGTGGCTAACTCACCCCCACTATATATATTGCGTCCTTCACATCTGAAAGAAAATCCTTTTTCTCATCTAAATAAGGGCTATTTTATTGTTACTACATATATTGCTATTATTTGATTCATAATTACTATTATTTAATCATGGGTATTTGTAATATTTACAAAAATCAATAATGGTTTTCAGGATTTCTACGCTTTCCACACATTTCTCAGCCAATTCTTTAGTTCCACGATAAAGAAATTCATATATTGATAAAATAACTCAAAGACTATGAAATAAAAACAACTTCATGATAACAAATAATATTTTCTTTTGACTGGATATAAGATAAGATAATACTTGCACTAGAGAATAGGTGAATGACCTGTGAAGTGTAGGGAAATTTGAACACCTGCTGCCTTGTCCTGGGGATTGAAATGAAACCCAAGGACGTTCAAGGTCATATCCCTGATCCAGGACATCCGGGGCCTATAATTAGTTCTGCTGCAGCCACGGATTTGTTTAAAGCTTCCAGCACATTTGTGATTACAGAATATTATCATATGGGTCAGATTTTCAGAAAATGTACAATTGGCAGCTGTACACATTAAGTAAATGTTTGCTGAATTAGGCTGCAATTTGGCCAATACTAGGTAAATTTGGGTATATTCGGCATTGCATTGATTCTGGCAATCTGTTTGGTTAGGTTGAACTGTATTTTGAACTTTATTTTTGCCTTAAATGCGTGTTATTTGAGAGGATTGGTGAAGATGAATTGTACATTTTCTGGAGATCTGACCCACATTTGAGATGTTAACCCATCCATTATAAAGGCAAATGTTTATATCTAAGGATCTAGCCCTTCCCCTCCCTCTCCTGTCCCGTTTAAAACTACAGATGTGCTGTATTCTCCAGCGGATACCCGTGGAGATGTGCTGCCTCATTGTCGATGGTTGACTGTATGAGGGTCAGATTTTCAGAAAATGTACAATTTGGTGTCACCAATCCTCTCAAATAACCCACATTTAAGACAAAAATTAGCTTCAAAATGCAGTTTAACATAACAGAACTGATACTTTAAATCCATGCGATACAAAATATGCTCAGATATACCCGGTATTATTCATTTTTTAGCCTAATTTAGCAGAATGTCCTAAATGTGTAGAGTTGCCAATTGTACATTTTCTGAAAATCTGACCCATGAACAACTGACAGTGGTGAAATACTGACTGGGAGCAGGTCATTCACCTCCATTCTGATCCTAATATGGAAACTGATTCTCATCAATTAGACATGTCAATGATGGATTACATCTCTTTTCACCCAGTCTTGTCTTTTTCCATGAAATGACAGGGGAAACACTAAATTTCTGTTTGGTATCCTGTACAGGCTGTATCTAAATTCAATCAACAGCAATCCTTGCCTAAGTTTCTCTTCTTTTTAAAAATATTAATTTTAGCACTGGACTTCGAGAAGCCTTAATTTTAATCTGATGATCCATCGTTATACAAAGACCTGTATCGCTGGAAAATATGGTTTGTATTTAAGGAATGCAGTAAAACCTCTACTACACTCAATATTTCTATTGCAGTGAGCCCCTCTTCGATCAGGACTTATTCATAGATAGTCATAATTTCCCTAAAATCAATTAGGACGAAAATCCAAGACCCCAAGAGCACCAAATTTGGGGTGCGAATAGGGTTGCGTCTTTTAATACAGGGTTTAAGGTAGATTCTTAATTATTAAATTATATTTTGACAGCAATCATCTGTGAGAGTGATTACATAAATCCTATATAGACTTCATTAAACACTTGGAGTGGAATCCCCCGTAAAGACGCACCAATATAAAGAGAACTTCTCTCTCCAGCATCTTCAATGTTCTGGGAGAAGCAGAGATTAATTCCAGTTAAACAGAACCGACACACAATTCACCCTCAGGCCTTCTAATTCCAGGCTAGCGGCAATTAGTGCGGTGCCCCTCAGTAAGGCAGTAGTAAACATGGGGATTAACCTTGTTCATCGCATGTGTCCTACAGCCCTTAAATTAAGTGTTCCATTTGACATATTATACATTAAAGCTCAACTCTCAGTTGAACCCAAAACTAAAAATGATCTACTTTTTGTTAATTTGACGAAAATTATGCCACTCTCGTATTTACATAATTATAACAGCACAGAATAGTGATAAATTCAGTCGTATAAGTCATAGCATGAGCATGTTTTGGCCTAATGCACTTGAGTGAGATTTTCAGAAAATTGACTTTGACAATCTTCTCAAATAACCCTAATTTTAGACGAAAATAAAGTTCAAAATACAGTTTAACCTAGCCAAACAGATTGCTAGAATCAATGCAATGCCGAATATTTTCGAATTTACCTAGTATTGGCCAAATTTCAGCCTAATTTAGCAGAATTTACTAAATGTGTACAGCGGCCAATTGTGTACACATTTTCTGAAAATCTGACCCACATGAAGTCACTAGATTAGGTCAGATATTTCAAAGGAATACCGTCTAAACTATCCCAATCTGAGTGAGTGAGTGAGTGAGATTGGTTGCTTTACGCCCTTATCAACACATTTAATATGGTTATATCAAGGGCGGGAGAGCTGAGAGGGAGGCAGTTTATGATCATCCCCAGGAAATAGAGATAGAGAAGAACGGAGACAGAGACAGAGAAAAAGAGAGAGAAAGGCACTTTATGGTCTTACCCAGGACCATATCCCAGTCTGAGGTTTGCAATGTAGCAGTACATATTCCGATATAGAACACAGCCTAACACTCCTCCCTAGCCTATAGATAAACGTATGATAATGTGGGTAGTGGAGTTATAAGGTTCACACCCATAAGTGCATATTAATGGGGTTTGTACATGTAGGGTGTGTGTTTATTGTCAACAGCACTGTACCACAATCCAAACACTTCGAGCTATATGTATGGGTCAGATTGTCAGAAAATGTACAATTTGCCTTCACCAATCCTCTCAAATAACCCACATTTAAGACAAAAATGAGCCTCAAAATGCAGTTTAACATAACAGAACTGATACTTTAAATCAGTGCGATCCCAAATATACTCAGATATACCCGGTATTCATCATTTTTCAGCCTAATTTAGGACAATTTCCTAAATGTGTAGAGCTGCCAATTGTACATTTTCTGAAAATCTGACCCGTATAGGCACCCCACAGTTTGATATGACGGACATAGCAGATAGGAAAGCCAGACATATGCCACCTACATAGTGATATTGAATTATGCTGTGTACGCAAAAACAGCAAATATCATTAGCAATACTAATATAAGTAAGGTGTTATAAAGGGTGAGGTGAAGAATTTGTGCACAAAAATTACTTTATGAGATAATATATGCAGGATTGGTGGAGGTAAAGGGGAAAATGCAGAACCAAAATACAGATCCTAAACTAGCTTTAAAGGGATTAGTGTCCGCCAAGTATGTGGGGGAATTTGAACGGTTCAGAACCTCTGCTAATAACACCTCGGTCCAAATTCTCTACATAGGTCAGAAAATGTACAATTCAACTTCGCCAATCTTCTCAAAAAACCCAAATTTCAGACGAAAATAAAGTTCAAAATACAGTTCAACCTAACCAAACAAATTGCTAGAATCAATGCAATGCCAAATATTCTCGAATTTACCTAGTATTGACCAAATTGCAGAGCTCTTATTTTGCCGAATTTACTAAATGAGTACATCTGCCAATTGTACATTTTCTGAAAATCTGACCTACATATTCCTCCCATTCAGGCTTTAATCCTGTTCGAGGATAAAATAAAATAGGTGTTCCCAATTTACCCCCCCCCCCCTGCATTACCTAGAAAATTCTACCCCATCTAAAAATAATTGGCCGAGGTTCCCACAGAACATCTGGATTCAAATTCCATGACTTTTCCTGGCCTGAATAAAAAATTCAATGACCCTCAATAATCAGAATAAAGATGTCTGTTCCACCCATTTATGGTAGGAGGTAGGAGAAGGGAATGAGATGAGGCACAAATGACCCGCTAGGTAAACATCTGGTGACACAAATTCAAGGCCAAAACAGCCTTCTAACAGTGAGGAGAAACAGTGGACAAGTCAAAACAGTGGAAGAGCGTGGCCACTTTGGACACACCTCATGCTAAACGAAATGTAGAACATGTCGGTGGTATTATGGAGAATTTTAATTTCAACATTCAGAATTTCATGACTTTCCATGACCTATCCAGAATTCCCTGACTTTCCAGGCCTGGAAAACCAAATCACTAATTCCATGACTTTCCATGACCGTGGGAACTTTGTAATGACCTTGCTTAATTATTTTGAGTGGTTTGGTTTTTTTACCCCAAAAAAGACAATAAAAGCAGAGAAACCAGGAACCCTTAAAAGGTGCATTTACAACTATTGTTACGAAAAAGACATATTTTTTTTCAGTTCTTGGAAGGTGGTTTCCAACCACGAGAATAGAATAGCCGCCACGTACACTCGCCATAACTGCCATGGTTAAGGTTGATATTAAGGAATTAAGGTATTATTACTATAGCGATTGTATGATTATAAACTAAAATGTCTTGGAGTACACCACAGACTTAGATACTTTCTGACATAAAAACTGCTTAAGTACCTTCCTAGTACGTGAAATCTGTGAATTGTGATTAAAGAAGCGTAAAACATGTGTAATTATAAACTTTATCATATGTTAATTTAATATTATTTAAGACTCAATGGAAGACCTACTATGTAGAATTGTCATCCCCTTTCGTGCTCTTGTAATTGTTATTGAAACATGAATAGAAATTCAATATATATAATTACAGCATGAATATGTAATTTGACGCAATACAATTTATTTAAAAAACAACAGTAGGTTTAAGAGCTACTCCATGAGAACCAGTTACTATAACAAAAATAGCACTACATGTACTAAAAACATCACCACAATACTAACATATACATAAAAACGTTACCAAAGATTTTCCTGTCTAGACCACATCGAAAAGCTACAATCCATGGATAAGGAAAAGTACCTTCAATTCGGACTCATAATTGCTATTGCCAAACAAATGCCTGTCAGCAATATCCTGGATTCTGAAAGGCCACCGATTAGCCTACAAATCCTCAACCTACTAAGAAATTTTCAGATGACAATCAGCATTGAACTCCATCTCGAATTCCTCCTTCATTTTCATTACCAGGACGCAATTGGTTATGCCAATAACTAACTTTCCCGATGGAAGAGGACCGATCACCAACGGAGAAAATAAAGTAGAATAACAAAAAAGAAGCGTCCAAGTACATCTGTGAGTCTATTCTTTCCAGGCACCCATCCATAAATGGGTGTGAGAAGGACCCCGGTACTGTCTAGGCTCAGAGTTAAGAGAGTCCCTCCAAATTGAGGGAAAGCATCTCGATCCAAACCACAAAATGCCATTAGAATTCAATTAGGGACGCCTACTCCAGGGCCAGGAAAGCCATTAGCACAGTAGGCGTCCGATCACTGATCATTCTTATCTGATCTGAGAGGCTGTTAGCCTGGACTGGACACACTAGTTCCAAACCCTCAGATCAGATAAGAATGGTATGTCAGCTTACTTCGCTAATCGGTTTCCTGGCCTAGGACTCGGCGTTTTAATGAGAATATAATGACGTTTGGCGGTCTTAATGGAATTATAATGGCACTTTGCGGTTTGAGGCGAAAGGCTTTCCCTTCGTTTGAAGGGACTCTCTCAACTTTGGGCCTAGACTGTGGATAAGATATGAGGGTCAGATTTTCAGAAAATGCACAATCTACAGTTCTACACATCTATCAAATTCTGTTAAATTAGAGTGAAAATTGATAAATACTAGGTATATCTGAGTATATTCTATATTGTATTCATTCAACAAATCTGTCTGGTTATGTTGAACTGTATTTTGAACCTGAGTTTCATCTTAAATTTGGGTTATTTGAGAGTATTGGTGAAGGTCAATTGTACATTTTCAGAAAATCTTACCCATGCATGTATCACTCCCTGACATCCTCTCCCGCTGTACCCCCCACCCCCACCCCCACCACACACACACCCCCAGTTGCCCCACCCTTCACCTCAAACACACAGAAACAAACAAAAACACCTCCAACCCTCAGGTAAAAATACACAAAGTTACATCACCCTGGAAACGGTCAAGTGGGGCTTAAAAGAAGGCGAAACAAACTTGAAGTAGTTGGAAGGAAATTAAAGTGGGGCAAGGAGAGAGAGCGAGAGAGAGCGAGATAAGAGTCACATCAAAGTTAAGGTAATTATTGTAGTCAGAGCCGGAAGGCCGTCACTCCAAGCCTCTCATCGCCCGATAATCTAACATGCAATCAGTTTGGAAATTGAAATATTGGCATCAAAACAGTAATCAGGCCTGACAATGCGCTCCCTTCACGTCTCTATGCCAGCCAAAACCAATTGCCCCAAGAGTTTTCGTAATAGGACACTTGTAAAGAAGGTGTGCTGGTACTGGGTTGGTTGATGGGAGTGATTGAATGTTGAGGCAGTCTATGATGCTGATTTGGTGTCTCTTTCGGTCTCTGTGTAAAATGTCTTTCGGTCTCTGTCTCTTTCTGTATCTCTGTCTCCGACTCATACACGGGTCAGATTTTCAGAAAATGTACAATTCAACTTCACTAATCTTCTCAAATAACCCAAATTTTAGACTAAAATAAAGTTCAAAATACAGTTCAACCTAACCAAACAGATCGCTAGAATCAATGCAATGCCGAATATACTCGAATTTACCTAGTATTGACCATTTTGCAGCCTAATTTAGCAGAATTTAATAAATGTGTACAGCTGCTAATTCTACATTTTCTGACTTTTCCCAAATATGAGACATTTTTTCTCTCAAATTCCTTGACTTTTCCCAAATATGAGGCATTTTTTCTCTCAAAATCTCTGACTTTTCCCTGATTGGGAAACTCTTTTTCCAAATTTCCCCGATTTGCAGGAAGCAGGGCAGCAGGCTTGCACTGATCCGCAATGGTGATCCAGCAGGGCCGCAATGCAGGGGAGAACACTGCTGGAGGGTCAGAATTTCAGAAAATGTAAAATTGGCAGGTCTACACATTTAGGACATTCTGCTAAATTAAGCTAAAAAATGAACAATACCGGGTATATCTGAGTATATTTGGTATCGAATTGATTTAAAGTATCAGTTCTGTTATGCTAAACTGCATTTTGAAGCTCATTTTCGTCTTAAATGTGGGTTATTTGAGAGCATTGGTGACGCCGAATTGTACATTTTCTGAAAATCTGACCCTGGAGCTCAATATCCCCATGCTTGCCTCAGCGCCTGGCGCTCCAATAACCATCGCACAAGACAGCCATAATATTAAAAACCACCTGAGGTAAAAAAAGAAATTGTTGCCAATATTCTTATCAATGTCCGTGAAGGAGTCCTCCTCCTCATGGACTAAGACCAGGAGGAGAAGAATAGGTTTTTGCGATGAACTTAAAAATGCAAATGGATAGAATGAATGGAAGAATGGTGAAATAAATCGTTTTCCTATCGAGGTAAATATGGCAATTATCGGGACGTAACTGCCGGAAAGGAGTTCATTAAATGAGACTTTCTCAGTGTAAGGCCGCCGATGACTCATTCAACCAGGATGCTTTCACTTTATCCTTGCTTCTAATTAATATTATTCCCATCATCGCATTATTAACTAGTATTAATTCTCTTATTGCAGACGCTTTAAATAGGGGGTGGGGAAATTGGGAGAGTATCGCTAAAGTAAATACTTGAACAAAAAGAAAATAGGATATTTTATGTTTTGGGATTTACTCCCAAGAAAGATTTCATCTTAAACTTTTTTTCTTTTTTTTTTATAAAAGTTTTATTGCGCACAATTACAGGAAATCCTGGTATTCTCGTGTAGTACAAGGAAAATATTATAAAAGTATCGTACAGTATATATAAGCTGATATAGCTTGATCTTCTTTATAACATTTAAACTTTAACCTTTTTTAACATGCCCATAATTTAAAGGGCTGAATAGAGACATCAAAGTAACTTCAAGAAAGATTATTAAAAGTATTATCATCACCTAAATATTGACATGTATTACTTCACTCCCCATCCTGTATTTTAAACCATTCCTATTGATTCACTTAATTTTCTCGTCATTATATTGGCTCACATTTTACATCTTTTATTCCAAAGTCAAGCCCAAGTACACTGGACCTATGTCCAATTACTTATGCATACTTATTGTTCCAATAACCTATTGCCAACTCTCAGTCAATCCTCGATAGTATAGTGGTTAGTATCCCCGCCTGTCACGCGGGAGACCGGGGTTCAATTCCCCGTCGGGGAGGTTGATTTTTACATGTACAGCCAATTCCTAGTCTTGGAATGGGGCTGTTATTTCTCCTACGTAAACGTCCACTAAACATACAAGACTACAGAACGGTACAAACAATAGTTGTCTAAAGAATAAAAAAATAAAATAATTGTGATGTGTTTCAGGAAAATGAGTCATAAGTCGCAAAAAATAGATTTTGAGATGCGATTATATTTGAAAAGATGAGATCAAGCTGATTCCAGTGATAGTAAATAGTCTAATAATCTCATAAGTATTTCTAGATTTTAAGTTTGATATTTTGTTTTGGAAAAAAAAGTTTCCAATATTCCTGGGGGTGAATAAACAGTAAAGTAACTAAATTTAGTTCATATGAGGACCTTTAAAATTAAAGGATATAGTATATAGATTGGCCTGAAATTTGATACATCGATTGATATAGGTATAAGTGATGAACTCTTCAAAAATCAGAACATTCCAATAATGTGATCTTGTGGAAAAAAAACACTTTGAAAAATACCAATTCTCCGACTTATGACTCATTTTCCTGAAACACTCTGCTCATGGGAAGGTATTTAGGCGGGTCCTCCAAATACAAATGGGGACGTTTTAGAAGCTCTGTCGCAAGAACCACGGGACGAAATCCTCTAAAACTTTGGTCAAATGATTTTCAGATGGGTAGGAAAAGAATGGACAAAACGTATAAAATGTTTAGTTTTTGACCGATGTTACCTGAGAGTGCAACTTTAAAGCGCAGGAAAAGATAAAGATACACGCAGATAAAGAACCTATAAGGTGTGTTTCCGATTTATCTGGCTGAAAACTAGGTACTAGGGGGGACGGTGGTAAATTTATTTTTTATTATTATTATTATTAGGAAACCACCTCCCAGGAACTGAATTCATAACAATACTAGTTGTTGTTTAAACATAGTAGGAGATGTGCTTTTTGACAATTCCGTGTCAGGAAAACCTGTTTTCCTGCTTTTATACAAAAAATAAAAAAAATAGTAAGATATGGTAAAAAAAAATCAGGTATGGTCAAAAATCTTTTAGGTAGGGGAAGGTTTTTCTAGGTAGGAGGCGGGGGGGGGGGGGGGCATAAATCGGAAACACACCTATTTCTTTTTGGCCTAACGAGAATGAAAGGTGAGAGATTGAATGAAGAGAACTATAATATACTGAGATGATATTAGTTTGACCTTCAAAGCACCACGGTCTCCGCACTCGCTTATCTTTCATTAATTAATAAAAACCTATTTAAGAGGAGGATGCAGCCATGATTACCCACTTCTAATGCTGGGGAGGCCATTAATATTTGGGATCAACGAGCCATTACTAAGATCAAGGAGTCAAAGAGTTATGTGGGTCAGATTTTTAGAAAATGTACAATTCAACTTCACCAATCTTCTCAAATAATTCTCCGAATTGCAGACGAAAATACAGTTCAAAATACAGTTCAACCTTAGCAAACAGATTGGTAGAATCAATGGAATGCCAAATATTCTCGAATTTACCTAGTATTGACCAAATTTCAGCCTAATTTTGCAGAAATTACTAAATGTGTACAGCTGCCAATTGTGCATTTCCTGAAAATCTGACCCATGTTAGAAAGGCATGGAAAATGGTAACGTTGCAACTGGAGATATATTAAGAACAGGACTTGTTTTACGAAAGGTCTCATAAGACGTACGTAGTTCTATTTTTTCAACCATGGAACGATCGTTTTACATTGATTTGATCTTTCCTTCAAAGCTGCATTCTCAGCTATTACGACAAAAGACATCATAGCAGATTTACCACATATCGTGACGTATGACTGAACTTTTCAGTATTCAGCTGCTGTTATATCATGTTTATACCTATATATACGGGTCAGATTTTCAGAAAATATACAATTTAACTTCGCCAAGCTTCTCAAATAATCTCATATGCGATAAAAGATATGGTATCACAAGTTTCAACGCAAGTAGAACAAATTAAACTGAGATAAATAAGGGCTGACAAAAATTAGTAAGCTAAGTTTTAAAAAAACATTCAATTTGCTTCTCATAAGTGGAAAATGTACAATTTAACTTCGCCAATCTTCTCAAATAACCCAAATTTCAGACGAAAATAATGCTCAAAATACAATTCAACCTTGCCAAACAGATTGCTATAATCAATGCAATGCCCATTATACTCGAATTTACCTAGTATTTACCTAGTATTGACCCAATTGCAGCCTAATTTAGTCAAATGTACTAAATGTATACAGCTGCCAAATATACATTTTCTGAAAATCTGACCCATGTGTCGCGCATGGTGTAATGAAAATGGCAATAACAAACTGTTTTTACATAAAGAATAAAATGTTTGTTATGGGCAAGAGATCGCAGTTCCAAGGCCGATACATAACTAGGTGTGAGAAAAATATCTATCAAAAAAATATTTTCAGAAGCTTACGGTTGACATAACATCTTGGCTAACTAGGGACCAATTTACAGGAGTAGAATGGATCTCGTCGAAGCCACCTCTTTCTTCCTAATATTGCCCCTAGAGGGCGTCCTAAGCAGCCACCAGGCGTCTCTCGTGCGCGCGCAGTTTAGCAAAGCTCCTTCCGGAAGTAATGACGCTTGAAAAATGAAACACTTCCTTTAGATGTTGCCGAGAAGCTTACGCTATTAAGCCTTTCTCAGGTCCGCTCCGTGACATGTAACAAGTTCTGGCGAATTTAAATGGCTGGCACACTTTGCAGACGACATTTTCATCATAATCGCCCGCCAAAACAGGTTTTGGCGCCAGAATCATATTACTGCGACTGGATCTCTAGTACCACGGGAAGTGCGCGAGTTTTTGCGTGTTTTGCGTCCGGGTGCAGAAAGGGGAGAAAGGCAAGGAGGAAGGTTCAAGCTTTTGCGCGGGAAAAAGCGAGAAAGTCGAAGCCCAGAGAGGCTTACTTGGGATTTCGGTTATGGCGACGAGAAGCAATGATTTGAGAACGATTAATAGGCAAAGAGATGCGGTCTGAAACCCTAGCAAGGTAATCTCAGGACAGACGCCGGGGAAGCTATCCTCATTTCGGGGGGGGGGGGGGGGGGGGGGCAACTCCAGGCACCAAGCGGAGGGGGAAGGGAGGGTGGCGTCATACAAAAGCAAAAAGGAGAGAAAAAAACCTTAAATATGCATGCATTTAATGAACATCTTTGCAAACAATTGATGCCAAATTAGCTAACTTTAGCTAAACTATGAAATAACCTCCGTTGTTAATGACAGCTCAATAGATCAATTTAAGATACCAAAGGAATATTTTAGTAAAAAAGGTGGATACCATATAGTTATCTTAATTAACAAGGAGGGTGTATGTCCCTCCCATATATCATCATTAGGGGGGAGGGGGCATGGTTGCCTCGGCCCCCATGCACTTTCTACACCACTACAGAATGGATACCAAGGTGAAGGAATAAAAATTGCCTGCTCGTTTTTAACTCTTTTCATTGACTTGAACTCATGTGTCCTCTACAGTATAAAAAGTGCGAGCAATTCCGGACTTGCCGAGGAGAACACAACTGGCGATTGGGACGCCTGGCCCCGCAAAAATCTAATACACAGGCCTTTCGCTTGAGATGAACCCAATGGAGGGTTTGTAATAGCCACTGAATACATCATGCAGCTACTTTGAACTATTGGATAGCCAAAGATTACTTTGGATCTATTCATAATCAGCAAATCTTTGCATCAGATTGTTAAGATTGGTTCCCAACATCATAGAATGTCAAAATACGCCTTGGTTATAGTTGTACTTTCAGTTCACATACGGGTCAGATTTTCGGAAAATGTACAATTGGCAGCTGTACACATTTAGTAAAATCTGCTAAATTAGGTTGCAATTTGATCAATACTTGTTAATCCGAATATATTCAGCATTGCATTGATTCTAGCAATCCGTTTGGTCAGGTTGAACTGAATTTTGAACCTGATTTATGTATCAAATTTGGGTTTATTTGAGAGGATTGGCGAAGACGAATTGTACATTTTCTGACAATCTGACCCATCAGTCAAAAACTTAAGATTTTATAGCTCTTGGTGCCTTCTTTTTCAACCCATCTAAAAGTCATTTGACCATTATTTTGGAGGATATTACCCGGTTGTTCTTGCTACAGGCCTTCATAAAATCGAAAATTTATATTTTGGAGCCGCGACAAAATCCTTTCCAGTACTATCTGTGGTGGCTTCACCAATTATCGCTCATTGGCGGCCATTTTCTCGGCGGATTCAACTTCGAATTCTTACACGTATAATAAATTCTTGTTTTAATCAACAGCAGGAGAATATTGATAAATACAGTTATAATAGAATTAGGTTAATTTGCTAACATGCATGTCTTTTTGTCATAATAGCAGAAAATGCAGTTTTGAAGGAAAAATATGAGTAGATTTGGTAAAATTGTCTTTTGTTGTAATAACTGAGAACGCAGCTTTAAAAGAGAACACTTGCTGTAAACTAAACTTAAACTCAAAACAACTGCGAGCAAAAGGTATTGGCGTAAAAGCACTGATGTATACGGGTCAGATTTTCAGAAAATGTACAATTGGCAGCTGTACACATTTAATAAATTCTGCTAAATTAAGCTGCAATTTGGTCAATATTAGGTACATTCGAGTATATTCGGCATTGCATTGATTCTAGCAATCTGTTTGGTTATGTTGAAGTGTATTTTAAACTTTATTTTCGTCTGAAATTTGGGTTATTTGAGAGGATTGGCAAAGTTGAATTGTACATTTTCTGAAAATCTGACCCATACATAGAAGAAGCAGCAATTTCTGAAGCTCCAAACGCGCCCACCACTTCATGTGAATGCAGATACGACAGAAGAGGGTCTATGCCAATTCCCACATGAAACAGCAGCACAAATATAGTATCATAGACTGAATAGTGGGGTGATGGGATGGCTGTAGCCACGGATTGATGGAAGAGAGGAGGTGAGGATGTTGGACTTTATTTGGTCCTCTTCCTGAATGGTTAACCAGGCAGTACATGGGTAAGATTTTCAGAAAATGTACAATTCACCTTCACCAATCCTCTCAAATAACCCACATTTAAGACAAAAATTAGCTTCAAAATGCAGTTTAACATAACAGAACTGATACTTTAAATCAATGCGATACCAACTATGCTCAGATATACCTGGTATTCTTCATTTTTCAGCCTAATTTAGGAGAATTTCCTAAATGTGTAGAGCTGCCAATTGTACATTTTCTGAAAATCTGAGTCATATAAGTGGTGAAGTACTACAAGTTATCCAACAACTTTGAGGGATAACATTAACGGGATATATATGGGTCAGATTTTCAGAAAATGTACTAATTGGCAGCTCTACACATTTGATAAATTCTGCTAAATTAGGACTTGAAATTTGCTCAATGCTAGGTAAATTCGAGTTTATTCGGCATTGCATTGATTCTAGCGATCTGTTTGGTTAGGTTGAACTGCATTTTGAAAGTTTTTTGTCTTAAATTTGAGTTATTTGATAGGATTGGTGAAGACGAATTGTACATTTCCTGGCGATTTCACCCTAATATGCCAATACACAAACGATCCAGAATTTTCCAAGCTAAGCAATGTATTTGTTTTTAAAACAAGCGAGATCCCAGGGAACCTCGAGGAAATAGTATCAATGGTAATGAGAGAGGAGATAAAAAAAATGGTCCCACTTTATGACCCCGAGAAAAAAAAGTGTCCTTTTTTAGAACCACGCTTATGTCAAAGAACAAGTGTGATAAAAAAAAAAGAAAAAAAAAGCACAAGTGTGATCACAAAGGATGAGGAATAAAAATGCAATGGAAATAATCTGAAAAGAATTCGACATGAAAACATTCAAAATCTCGTTGTTAAGTGTCCTGCAAATTTAAGATCAAAGCAATGAACATAGAAAGAATGTCTGAAACTTAATAAAAAAAAAAACCACCACAAAAAATCATCGAAGAAGTTGTATTTATCATTAGAAACATCAAGATTGAAAAACTGATTTTTCTTCAGCGCTGTAACCGACAAGAAACTAACCAATGGAGACTTTTTCTCTGAAGAAAAGTACTTTATCCCCCACAGGCAATTGTAAATAGATACATCATTTGGTGTGTGACATATCTAACCAGACAATCATACTCTTATCTGTTGCAATATAGTCCCCAATGCCCCACATCTCTTGGCCCTATACTTAGATATGTGATGAATGCCGAGGAGGAGGGACTTTTTTTTCTGATAACGATTCGGAATCAGACGGAAAAGACAACTGGCATTTGGAGAATTGCTCTGAGAGAATACTTATACTTTTCATTTCAGAATCTGTCTTGTTTCTTTGCCTGTCGATATCTGTTTCGGTCTGTCTCTCCTCTCTGCTTCTTCTCTCTGTCTCTTTCTCCTCTCTCGCTGTGTCTCTCTTGTGACTCACTCAGAGTATCAGAGTACACCCTTCTAGCTCTTTCCCTCCTGTCTCTCCTTCCCTCCATCCCCTCTCTCTTCCCTCTCTCTCTCTCTGTGACCCAGTCAGGGTATCAGTTAAGCCCTTCTAGCTCTTTCTCTCCTTCCCTCCATCCCCTCTCCATTCCCGCTCTCCCTTTCCTCTCTCGCTGCCTCTCTCTCTCTGTGCCTCAGTCAGGGTATCAGAGTTAAGGTCTTTCTAGCTCTCTCTCTCCCCTCCACCCTCTCCCGCCGATCTTCCCTCCCCTCACACACCCCCATCTAACCCGACCGCAGCCTCATTAGCAGAAATTTGCTCATCCATTGCAATGGCCACCCCTATATCCCCACTCCACCCACCCCTATATCCCCACTCCACCCACCCCTATATCCCCACTCCACCCACCCCTATATCCCCACTCCACCCTCCCCTATATCCCCACTCCACCCCAACCACCCACCACACCCACCCCTATATCCCCACTCCACCCCAACCACCCACCCACACCCACCCCTATATCCCCACTCCACCCCAACCACCCACCACACCCACCCCCTATATCCCCACTCCACCCCAACCACCCACCACACCCACCCCTATATCCCCACTCCACCCCAACCACCCACCCCTATACCCCACTCCACCCCAACCACCCACCACACCCACCCCTATATCCCCACTCCACCCCAACCACCCACCCCTATATCCCCACTCCACCCCAACCACCCACCCCTATATCCCCACTCCACCCCAACCACCCACCCCTATATCCCCACTCCACCCCAACCACCCACCACACCCCACCCCTATATCCCCACTCCACCCCAACCACCCACCCCTATATCCCCACCACACCCCAACCACCCACCACACCCACCCCTATATCTCCACCGCACCCAAAACTCCACCAATTTGCTGGAGGCGTGAGGCACTAGTTCCTGATGATAAGGCGTCAATCAGTAAATATATGTTGTAGATTATAATCCATCAGCCACCACACACTTGGATTAACGGACGCTGACTGGGCGACTTGCCCCAGGCAGATAAGGATATATGGGTCAGATTTTCAGAAAATGTACAATTGGCAGCTGCACACATTTAATAAATCCCGCTAAATTAGGCTGCAATTTGGTCAATACTAAGTAAATTCGAGTACATTTGGCATTGCATTGATTTTAGCAATCTGTTTGGTTAGGTTGAACTGTATTTTGAACTTTATTTTCGTCTGAAATTTGGGTTGTTTGAGAGGATTGGCGAAGTTGAATTGTACATTTTCTGAAAGTCTGCCCCATTATATACAGCAGGGTTGTTGCCATACAGGAGCAACCGTAGACAATATACCATCACAGCTTAAGGGTAAAGTCGTCAGAAAGTGTACAATTCACTTTCACCAAATATCTCCAATAACCAACGTTTAAGACACACACGATCCTCAAAATACAGTTCAACAAATCCACACTGGTTCTTTTAATCAATTAAATACACAATATCCGCAGATATACCTCGTATTAACCATTTTCCCGCCTAATTTAGCAGAATTTACGAAATGTGTAGAGCGGACAATTGTACATTTCTAGGTGATCTGACCCTTAAGCTTTTAGAATATACTCCTGTCTACGCTTTCACAATATACGTCAGCTCCATGTATGAGAATATGCTACAGCTTAAAGTTTTCTGTTTCAGTGGAACTCCATTGAAATTCCTATATTTATCTCGTTGTCTCCTGCAACAATAATCTTTTCCCCTTTAAAATAAGGATTAAAACCAGCACTTAAACAGTTTGGAACTGGTTTTTTAAAAAGAAAGTTTTACACGATTAACTCCATCAAAGTGTAATACATACGAAGAAAGATTAATGAATTAATAGATGCATTAATAAATATATAATATGCCATATGAATAATCAAATCTTGTATGGCATACATTGATCGGCTTAAGCTTGATAACAGGAAGGAAAAAGATGGATTTCAACCGCACGTTCCTTTCTAATTATGTGCTTATTTCTCTCAATAATATTACCAAATTAGGACATGTTTAATTGAAAAGGGGGATTTTTTTCATTATTAAAGATAGGTTTTTTAATTACATGATTACGCCTAGGTCTTGCACCATCGAATTTAGAAGAGCCCTCGTATACAGTACTATTTGTTTTTATTGTGCACAAGCCACACAAACAATATCTTGTTTTGTCCTACATGTATTTGAGAGTTGCTGAAAAGATTTCTAAGATTATGACTGTAAATCTGATCATACTAGTGGTAATGAATATGATGGTATTACGCTCATTGTAATGTAAACCTAGTCAATGATTATCTATTTCCAACACTTGCATTCTCTATTAATGGACTTTCATTTAAGTTGATTGTACAAAATAAGGCAGCGCTTGGAAATATTTCCCTTTGTTTATTTTATATGCATTTTCTGTCAGATCTATTTGTACTGGATGTAATGTTAAGCCAATGTCATAAATACTTTCAGTCTAAGCTCAAAGCCTCTCAGATCAGATAAGAATGGTCTGTCAGTGATTGGACACCTACTGCGCTAATGGGTCAGATTTTCAGAAAATGTACAATTCAACTTCGCCAATCTTCTCAAATAACCCAATTTTCAGACAAAAATTGCTTATTGCTAGAATCAATGCAATGCCGAATCTACTCGAATTTACCTGGTATCGACCAAATTGCAACCAAATTTAGCAGTATTTACTAAATGTGTACAGCTGCCAATTGTACATTTTCTGAAAATCTGACCCTAATGCCTCTATTGGCCCAGGACTATAGGCTTTTTCATGAGATTATAATGACATTTTGCAGTCCTACTGGAATTATAATGGCACTTTGAGGATTTGAGCAAGAGACTTTCCCTCAGTTTGAAGGGACTCTCTCAACTTTGAGGCTGGCCTGCATTTTGCCTTAATACAACTATCTTCAACGATATAACAATCACCAGTAAACAATGAAACTGTAATGGTAGGTCCTATAAAATATAATTGGGTCAGATTTTGAGAAAATGTACAATTGGCAGATCAACACATTTAGGAAATTCTGCTAAATTAGACCTAAAAATCGTCAACACTAGGTATATCTGAGTATATTTAATATTGCCTTGATTCAAGCAGTCTGGTTGGTTATGTTGAACTGTATTTTGAACCTGATTTATGTCTTAAATTTGTGTTATTTGAGAGGATTGGTGAAGGTGAATTGTACATTTTCAGGAAACTTCACCCAATTAGCGGGAACAATGGTAGTGATAACAGGTTACACAAACAAAGTCTAAGTTTAGAATTCATAAATAAACCATTGCGATTACAACCATAAAAATCACGATGAGAACTTGAACACTGTTTCAAAAAGACAGAACCACACTCAATGTCCGAGTTAGGACCCTCTTGAGATCTGGTGTAAAAGAAATAAGATAAAAGTGCTGATAATGTTCAACGAAACTAAACCTGGATCGCTCTGGAAGAACTCAAAACTTGCTGTATAAAACTAGCTCAAAAGATCTCAAGCAGCTTCAAAGCGACGTCCTATTTGGAGGGCATTTTTTCCCTTTATTTCAGTCCAAACTCCCCACATCAAAGATGGGATATATTGACTAAATATCAGTGGCAAGCACAGAAACAGTTCCAAGCGCAGTCCTTTTTTCTGAGAGATTTCCAAAATGCCAAGATAAGCCCGAGTCTTTACTTTGACACCAAATCCCAGTGAAATAGGGGATTTTCACTGATGATAGTATTCGTATTCATTTATACGAAAACATTTGGGTCAGATTTTCAGAAAATGTACAATTGGCAGATCAACATGTTTTGTAAATTCTGCTAAATTGGACTAAAAAAATCATCAACATAGGTATATATGAGTGTATTTGGTATTGCCTTGATTCAAACAGTCTGTTTGGTTATGTTGAACTGTATTTTGAACCTGATTGTTGTCTTAAACTTGGGTTATTTGAGAGAATTGGTGAAGGTGAATTATTGTACATTTTCTGAAAATCTGACCCATTAAATCAGCCAGTATTGGGATCTAATCCGAGAAACGGCTCTGGGAAAACTACCATCCGGAAAGCTACCAATAACACAAACTACAGTGGAACCTCACATAAAGACCACCTCATTATAGAGACCACCCCTCTATTAGGACCAGTTTTCCCAGTCCCGAATTATTCCCTTTTATTAGATTTAGGGCCCTCTAAAGAGACCACCTCGCTATGAGACCCAGAATTATTCAGTCCCAAGGGTGGTCTTAATAGAGAGGTTCCACTGTACTATCCACACTGAATATTCCCACCCGTCTTCATTTCTAAATAAATGCCTTCTAAATAAATGCCTTATCGTATATAAACAACATAGTTTTCCAAGTGATGGTTTTTTAATTGGTAGTTTTCTGGATATTATTGCCCCTACCACCCATATTATAATCATGTCAGACAGGTGTCAAAACAAATCCCCGATTGCCAATAGGGGATTTGCATAGCCGCCATTTTGAATTCGCATGGAATTATGGGACTAATGGTACAAGATGGAAAAATGGAAAAAATGGAAAAAATGCCATGTTCAGCATGAAATATTTATCAATGCTCCAATGTCAATGTATATGTGTTATACATGTCTTCATTACACTAGTCCCCATCTTCCCCATCATGCATTTGGTTAACATAGATCATTTATAAAAGCTGTGATATTGTTGAAAGCATTCTTGCAATCTTTCGATAAAAATGTTGCCAAATATTTGTATGTCAGATTTCATCAGAATCCATCCCAGCATGCACTGTGACAGACATGCGCAGTGAGACATGCAACTCCCCTATAAAACAACACATCATCTGCTAAATCGTCTCAATACCAACGCGGCGCTAATACAAATCCCCTATTGCCATTTAAACAACACATCATCTACTAAATCTTCTCAATACCAAGGCGCTAATACAAACCCCCTATTACACATTAAACAACACATCATCTACTAAATCTTCTCAATACCAGCGCGCTACTACAAACCCCCTATTGCACATTAAACAACACATCATCTACTAAATCTTCTCAATACCAACGCGCTACTACAAACCCCCTATTGCACATTGACACCAGATTCCTAGAGGAATTATGGGTTACAAGCGCGGCATGGGAGCCAGTGGGAGGCACTGGACTGTCCTAAGCTGGCAAAAAGCTAACACGCAAACCCACTCAGCCTGTCTAATTCAACTGGCAAATGAGATTTCAGACCGAAGTGATTAAGATAAGGCAAGTTTTAAAGTTCACAGGGGCCAACAACCACTTTTCTCCTTCTAAATCTCACGGTTCTCTATCCCAAATTGAATAATGATAGATCTACTCTGGTGTATGTGTTACATTATCACGACTTGTGAGGTGTTTTTGATGTTTGTCAATCATGGACTTACCATGCAGTTACACTGGTCCTTAGATAAAAATGTTTTAGAAAAGTTTTTTATATATTTGTTTTAGGTGGTTCTTTTTAAAAAGAAATGTTATTGAGCTGGTTTCGGTGGTACAATGATATTCTCACAGACTCAAATCAAAACGATACAAAAATTTCATTTCAGACTCAAAGTACTATACAAATATTATAGGTTGAATACAGTTTTAATGTTTAATGTTTAATAAGTCATTTGACACTACTGGCCATTTTCTTATTACTGACATTTGTTTATAATCGAAACGATCATAGTTATTAGACCCTTGAGAGGGGTGATTACAACACATCAATGTTTTTAGTTGTTCCTGGCTAATAATATTATAATGCTTTCAAGGGACGGGCACAGTACGTCTATTGTGATTTTATTATGCTTTTGATAGGTGTCTGGATAAGTTGGGTTTGTAAGTTTTGTCAGTTATTTTTATATTTTTAAATATCGGTGCCCTATACTAAATTATAATACTTTATTTTCTCAGGTTTGAACATTTTTTTATTCAGAAACATCAGAGAAACAGACTCACAAATTTATGTGATTTTCGCTCTGCCCTGATGCCTATAATCTTATTACAATTCGCAGTGCAGGGAGAACATTATAGTCATATTTTATGTAATGTAATCTAGATCAATCAAAACATTATATTAACGTATCAAGAAACATTTAAATTCAGCTTTTGACAAAGAACATATTTGGTTACTCAGTTGATAGGTTTAGTGAATTTTGTCGTGTTACAAAAATAATGATATGAGATGGGGGATGATGGCTACAGTCTATAAGATAAGATAAGATAAGATAATTCTTTATTTGCCATAAGATGTTTGACAAAGAGGTTGCGTTCTTCTCAAGAGGAGGTCTTCCCGAACATGCCTTTCTTCATTACCTTTTTTCTTGGTTACATTTGACTAAGCTACGTTTATATTAGACACTATGAGTATTAAAAACGGTGATCCGAAAACAAGCAACTGATTAATTACTCAATCAAGAATCAATCAATCAATCATTCAATTTCAATGTGTACATCTCACAAAGAAGTATAATTACAAATGCTGCATGTACTGTAGCTAGTAATAAGTGGCATAATCATGGGACATCCATAATTACTGAACATCGGTGTAAACAGAGAAAAACTTGAGGAAAATACAGAAAAATACAGAAAACAAAATACAGAAAAATACGTCTCCTGAGGCTGTCATTTTGAATCTATGAATAATTTATCTTCTATTAGGGGTGAGGGAGTATGGTGGTGTAGGATAACAAATACTAATATAATTCTTTATTTATCGACATCAAAAGACCAACAGCAGATGCACGTATAACCAATGCTGATGTCTGCCAGTCCATGACATATGTGTGATGTGTCACTGTAAATGAGCCATGAGTCGAGAAATCTTGATTTTGAGATTCAATGATATTTGAAAAGATGAGTTTTAATGGATTCCAACGATGTCAACATTTAGGAAATCTAAAAAGTATTTTCATATTTTATTTGATTTAATTATATTGTCGACAAAAAAGTTTGCAATATTTCTGGGTGGACAATTACTTATAAAGTAGCTAAATATACTCCATCGGCTGACCTTAGATTTAAATCTAAGCCCAACATAATGAACATGTATATGGCTGTCCAGGACATTTAGATTTAGATTTAGATTTAGAAACTTTTATTGTCGACATATTATCGCTGACAGAGTACGGTTCTCCAACTAAAGGGAGGTCTCCATGTTCTCTGATGTTTTACATAATCCATGTACAGTGAACAATTCCCCAGTCGTCATTGACGAAAGGGGTACACTGTTATGTTTAAATTAACCTTTATTATACATTCTTAGAAATAATGATCTTAGCGCTAAATTGTATAATATTAAATATTCTCAGATCAATTTTCCATTAATTTACTCACATAATTCACAAATGAAACTCAATAATGTCATTTTTAATAGTATTAAGGTGCTTTTTACCTAGTAACACATAGTCAAGAACATGAATCAGTCAATAAAGTTCTGGTCTTCCCAGATCAGAACTTTAGAATATAGAATATATTTAGAAATCTCTTATGTATCCCATCCTGTGGGCCATAGTCTGCAGAGAGTTCCAGGCATAGGGTATTCTATATAGGATAGATTTCCTTATCTGTTCATTTCTAGGTACAACTTGCCTTAATGGTTTCCTCCCCTCTGCAAAGCTTCTAGTGTTTAAATTTCTTACATCTATATATCTTACATCTATATATCTTGGATCCCTTGCCTCCCACATACATTGAACATACTCTATGCATGACTCAGCAAAAAAAATGGAAAAATTTAAATATACCTAACGAGAATAATACATAATATATTATGTAAATAATAGCTACTAATAATAAATAAGCTATATATTCTGACTGTATTTACATATAGATAGACTGTATTTGTCTGTATACTCTTTTATTGAAGTATCGAATAATTTGTCTCATCTATGATTGTATTTAAGGAAGTATATATATACTAAAAGTTATGCTAAAATAATGATACATTTGTAAACCATAATATCAGGCTACTCTGAGAATATTTATGCTAGATGTATAAAAATGTTTAAATAGTCCTGAATAAAATATTTACAAAATCAAAATCAAGCTAATCACTGAATTTCCACCCCATCCGACCTCCTTCTGTAGAAATAAGTTCTATTTCCGGTTCCGGGCGGACCCAATGACAATAGGTATGATAAGTTGATCAATAAGGCTTGATATTAGACTATTCCTACCCACGCAAATTTCCTTTCTGATTATATTTGAATTGGATGAACAAGCGAAGGTCATTGGGGATTACCCATTGCCTTGCCTATCAGGCAGTGAACTGTAATGAGCGTAGGCCGACTGGATTAGTGCCTGTTTGAATCCACGTCCTCTATTACGAAATGTGGGAGGAAAAGGACATATTCTTGGAATCATGATTCATTCAAATTATTCATATTAGATGTCTGGCTACGTATAACAAGAAGTGAAATAAAAGCAACAATTTATGGTTCTAGGTATTATATCTGATATAAGGGGGAAGGTTTCTGAAAGTGTACAATCGGCTGCTCTACACATCTAGTAAATTCTGCTAAATGAAGGAAGTGATAATGTAGTGCCCGGATGTAACATACTACTTCTAGTGAAAAGTACATACCGTGTACGCGCAAGATCCGCGCAACTGTTAGATGTTCATTTCATGTGTTTATCCACTAGGTGGGGCTGTATATCAAGTGTTAACATTTCCTGCGATTTGACATTATACCTCTATACCTTATACTTGTTCTACACACCATTATATATGTTATATGCTGACCATGAGCTTCATTAAAACAGATTAGACTACTAATTATAGTAGACACATGTCTTCGTTATGTTGTAAAATTGACAAGCATAAATTGTCTAATTTTTAAGTTAAAGTAGTCTCGGATTTCTTATCATTCCAAAGTCCAAAGGTACAGGTGAGGTCCAGGTCTGACCGTTATCTCAAAGTCGATCACATGGGAAGGGAGGGGAGGGGACTGACCGCCAGGTCAGGGGAGGGGGGGGGGGGGGGGTACTGATTAAGAGCGGGAGGGAGAGGGGAGGGGAGATAACCCTGTGACCTGGTCACCACCCAAAGAGATTGGTCAGAGTGGCAGTGGTCACTCTGAACCTCGTTTTAATATTTTCCTGTCATTGTTACCCTGTGGCTGATTGGATCTCTAAT
Organism: Sthenelais limicola; assembly: GCA_942159475.1. Taxonomy (NCBI): domain Eukaryota; kingdom Metazoa; phylum Annelida; class Polychaeta; order Phyllodocida; family Sigalionidae; genus Sthenelais; species Sthenelais limicola. The sequence goes on from OW804096.1 coordinate 7,155,509, forward strand.
CTAACCTGTTGATTAATTGGTCCAGAGAGACCTAAGCCAATCAGCGCAGGCCCAGTGTATTCGTTCTAATCTGTCTAGTATAAGAATAAAGATCAGTGATTAGTTCGACCTTTTTTTAAGTGATCCTACTGACCTGAAGCATACATCTCTGTGTGTTGCGTTGATTAATTTCTCGCCCAACTACTGACCCTGAATTATTACGAAGAATGTCTCGCATTTCTTCAATGTATTCTCATCCTCATACGAATATAGGGTCATTACATATATGTCTGACTGTATTTGATATTGGGTTGATTTAGAAAATCTGTTTTCATGTGAAACTATATTAAGTTTTAAACCACATTTTTGTTTTAAATTTGGGTTATTTGAAGGCAAATTTTACATCTTCTGGTGACGTCACACATAAAGAAAAGATTAAGGAACATATCAAACATTTTAATAATAATAATAATAATAAAATTCTTTTATTTCGTGACTAGTTTACAGAAATACAGAAAGTACATGTCAGGTCAAGACCTGGTCTTCCCATGCATGCCTAGCTACAGGGGGTTGACTAGCTAATTTTTGGGGGTTGACTAGGGGTTTGGTAATGGGGCTAAGGTTGGGGGTCGGTTTACATATCATAGAGCCTCTTATCGAGTGAGAAAATATTAAGTTTTAGACCTCGTAGGTCTTATATAAAGGCAAGAAGTTGGATTTATACATGCCCTTGTACAGGACTCACATTTTTGTTGTAATAAAGTTTGTAACAAAATATGTAATGACAAATTATATATGATGACTGTATAATTGTAGTAACTTCTTAGTGACGCTGCACTGAGTCATCCAGCATAAGATAAACATTAGATACATAGATGTTACTGACTGCCTCTGTACTGAACCAGCCATGATTACTAGAAGATATAAGTACCACTAACATGTGTATCTACTAATAGAACTAAAATGACAAGGAAATATAAGTAGCACCAATATGTATAAGTAATAAAAATGTCATTACAGTACTTATATATAGAAGTGTTGAATGGCACAGAGGGTAACATATGTGCTAAATGTTAATAGTGGTTATATACAAAGGTTATTAGTGGTTTACACTTTGCGGAGCTATTTTCTAGATATTCAATAGTTTGTAAGGAACTTTATGAAGTCTTTTCTGTCAATACATACATGTGCCTCAGTTGGCAGCTCATTCCATCTGGTTTGACATTTATATACTATAGAGTTTGTTATTTTTGTTGATGTGGGCTGCAGAACTCTTAGGTTTCTCCTATTTTCTGTATGACTGCATGTTTTTAGTTTTCTTTGGTCTAAGTTGTTTTGCTGTGATGCTAAGTAATGAGCCATGTTTAATACATGTAGATCTCTTCTTTCTTGTAGTGGCATTATATTGAATATTGTGTGTTGGTTATCCATGTTGTCATATTTTGATTTGTTTGAGATAATTCTTAGGGCTGAATTTTGGAGTGTTTGTAGTTTAGTGAGTAGTGCTTTTGGGCCTGAATCATATATAAAATCACAGTAATCAATTTGCGGGAGTATGGCCATTTTGTATAAGTCTATTTTTGCCTTTTGTGAGGTATTCATCTAGGGTGAAACCAAGATATTTGTATTCTGCAGCCGTGTTTAGTTCTGAATTTCCTAATTTGAGAGTAAGAGTTTCTTCCTCTAATTTTCTCCTGAATTTGAAGTTGACTATGCTACATTTCTCTGCATTTACTGAGATTTTGTTTCTTTGGCACCACATATTAACGGCATCTAGGTCCGATTGTAGCATTTCATTCAATGTAGTTGGTTCTTTACTGTTTAGATAGATTAGGGTATCATCCGCGAAGTGTTGTATTCTTGAGTTTTTTACCACCTTATGTAAGTCATTTATATAAATGGTGAAAAGTACCGGTCCCAAAATGGTTCCTTGCGGTACTCCATATGATATTAGTCCCTGATTGGACATTTCTCCATTGCAGGTGACTACTTGCTGTCTATTTGACAGATAATTTCTAAACCATTGTAGTTCCATCCCAGTTATGCCATAAAGTGAAAGTTTTTCTAGTAGCGTCTCATGGTGAACAGTGTCAAAAGCTTTTTTGAAGTCTAAAAATACTGTCTGATTGTAATTTTTATTGTTGAGGTTCGTATAAATATCATTTAGGAAATCAATATGAGCTTGTTGGACTGATCGTCCATTCCTAAAGCCATATTGTTTATCATAGAAGAGATCGTTTGTTTCGAAATGTTCCGTGAGTTGGTGATGGACTACTTTTTCCAAAATTTTTGCTGGGAAGGAAATACAGGATATTGGTCTGTAGTTTGTCAGGGATGATCTCATTCCTGTTTTATATAGTGGTGTCACTGTTGCCTTTTTAAAGCTTGGTGGCACAGTGCTTACAGTCAGTGATAAATTTACAATATAGGTCATTTGTGCCGATAGGGCAATGAGACATGGCTTGAGTATGTGAGCAGGGACTCCTTCGATACCTGAGTTTTTGTTCTTATCTATTGTTTTTATCAGCTTTTCTATAAATTTTGGCGACACTGTTGTGAAATTGAATGGGGTTGAGTCGGACCTTTGAAATTGTAGGCTGTTATTTTCATCAGAAATCTTTGGAATTTTGTCTGCAAGTACTGCACCAATATTCAGGAAGAATTTGTTGAATTCATTGGGGACTGACTTTGAGGGAACTGTCGTGCCATTTTCTTCTATTGTTATAGTTGTTTTTGTTTTTAATTTATCTGGATTTATAAGTGGACGGAGAAAGTTCCAGAATTGTTTTGGGTTCTTTTCGTTGAATTCTAGGTTGTTTTTGGTGTGCTGGGACTTTGCTTTTTGGCAGTTAGTGTTTACAAGATTTCTTAAGATTTTTGCTTCCGAGAGTATTGCTGTGTCCGATTTTGTTTTTGCTTTTTTGAAGAGAGCATCTCTTTCATTCATCATTGATACTAATTTATTAGAGGCCCATTTGGGTTTTTTCCTCACATTCCTAAATTCATTCATTGGGCACATTCTGTCTAGGTAAAATTTAATTTTGCTTATTACTGCTTGCCAAGCAATCTCTGGATCTCTTGTTGTCCAAAGTTCAGTCCAGTCAGCATCTCTAACAATATCATTAAGTATTTTCTGATCTAGGTTTTTTGTGTTTCTGGCCCAGAAGGAGCTTGTTTGGTATTTATTTTTAATTTTTTTCCACACAACAAAAATTGGGAAGTGGTCGGACGTTGAGTTTGTTATTACACCTGCATTGGTGACAGTGGGGCTGTTTGAGTAGAAGTGGTCTATTGTAGTGCTTGACTTTAGTGTAGTTCTATTTAATTTCTTATTTAATAACCGACATGAAGTGGAGAATCAGTTCACAGATGTTACTAAATATTGTAAAGCATACGATATAGCAGATCTGTCATTAGTCAAATGTGATGTGTTACCGGAAAATGAGTCATAAGTCACAATATTGATATTTTTAAGGTGGTTTACTCACAAGATCTCTTTGTAGGACTATCTAGCGCCTTAACTTTTATGAATACATCTACCAAATTTCAAGTCAGTGTGCTGAATACATAGATGGAACCTAGCAAGGGGGAAGTCTGTACACTTGTTATTGACCGAGGGAGCGCGGGAAGATAGAGGGCGTTAGCCCGAGATCTTCTGCGCTCCCGAGGTCACTAACAAGTGTACATACTTCACCCGAGCTTTGTTCCATATTTATTACACCCCATTAATAAATAAAAAATATAATTGTTTAAAAATAAAAGAAGTCATTTAAGTTTTTGGTGGACCTACTTGTTGTATGCGCCAAGGGTGACATAACTCACATGTTATGCACCACTTTGACCAAGTGTGACATACAATGCTGAAGGTATAGGAAGCAACATCACAGGGGTGTAATAAATGCTTGCGTTTCTAATGATACGTTATCGAAATGCATTTGTTTGGCTTTATCCACCTTGACAATAAACACACTTTGGGCTCTATGTAACAAAATACAAGTTGACCTCCCAGCATTGACCGTTGTACATACATAAACGTATTAAACTTGGAAAACCTGAATTGACATCAATAAAAATTAATTAAAAGAAATAGCGTGAAAATCATAATTATTTTTCACTAATCTATGAATGTTGTGAAATTGTCACCTAATAACTGAAACGCATACTTAGACTAAAGACTTCTCTCTGAATAAAAAAGCTTATATATGCATATCCACGACTACTATTCATTCAATCGTATTTCTATACTGTAACGTTGTGTTGCTTCTTACTATATAATTATATGAAAATATCTCAATACATTTGAAGAATAAGATTTGATATAAAATTAAATGTTCAGGGTGCAAGATGCCTCCTAAACCTCCCCACACCAAGTTTTCAAAGGTGAGAAAACAGTTCCATAAAATAAATGTTGACTAGGCCTTAGATATTGGGAAGGAACAGCATAATTCATTCCAATCAACCTGGGCTGAGGGTTTTCACAACCTAATAGAACGCCCCTCCCCCCCCCCCCCCGCCAAGCACCTCCTCAGCGTATACGGGTCAGATTTTCAGAAAATGTACAATTCACCTTCACCAATTCTCTCAGATAACCCACATTTAAGACCAAAATGAGCTTCAAAATGCAGTTTAACATAACAGAACTGATACTTTAAATCTATGCAATACCAAATATACTCAGATATACCCCAAATTTATCATTTTTCTAGTAGAATTTATTAGAAATTACTAAATATTATGTAGAGCTGGCAATTGTAAATTTTCTGAAAATCTTACCCATACACCCTATTAGAGCCCCCCCCCAACATGTATACCCTATACCCCCACCCCCACCCCACCCTATCTGCTACTTCCATTTAGCTATTGCCCAACAGCTAGATTCATGTCATTACGGAGCATGATAATCGTCCTGATGGCGCGCGTGACGTCACAACAGATATGGTATCGCGCACATGCCACTGAGGGAACGCGGAGGGACAGCGTTCCTAGCCTAATAATACAATGTTCATTAATACAGTGCCCTCTACAGCGCACTGAGTAATCAAAACCACTTTCCCAGTGGGACGCTACCCAGACACAAACCGACATTCTCATAGACTACTTGCTATATTGTTTCCTTGCAGAGGGCCCCCGCACAGACGTTAGGTAATATCTACATGTCTGTTTGTGATACTTGATTGTCAGGATAGGCCAGACGAGCTGTACCTCATGGAAAAAATAATAAGAGTTTCGAGAAAGTAGTCTTTTCGTGAATATCTGTTATCTTTTGAGTATAAAATATCTACATATGTAGATGATTATTACTTAACCTTACTATGTACCTTATATTAGCCTTTTATATAAATGTCAAGGGAACGGCCGGAAGATCTAGGTATAAATCCTGAAAGGTACTTCTATTCTATTCTATTCTATTCGCTCGATAATCTGCCCACTTGTTAAAGTAACTTTGTAAAATGGGGGATAAACTGCGAACCAATTTGTCACAAGAAGTACTTGTCCGTTCATTGTTGATCCAAGGAAGGAAGAATTCAATTCGATTTTGGACTTTTACAGAAATTTATATCTTTATAACGATAATAGCGTGAAAAAGCAGAAGAGCCATGTGTACATTGCATCGTTACTTGTATGGGGAACGGGTGAAAAGTGGCTGAAGCTTTACCCGATCCCTGTAAATGTCTCCCTGTTATGTACCCAAGAAAACTATTTTTATGAAGAACAATGCCTATCCTACTCCAGGTCACACGGAAACCTTTTTTTTTTTTTTTTTTTTTTTTTTGATAAATATTTTGTTGTAAATAATTTGCATTCTGTAGGTTGGGATCTGACCCAAATAGCCTCTGATCATGGCCAGACCATGCATCACACCCTCGTCACCTACGACCTCAACTGCAGTTACCAGCATTCAAAATGGCGGAAGGTGGGTTCCCATTAGAACAAACAATGTTGATTTTTACCTAACAAAAGCCGTTTTCAGTAGCTGTCATGTTCTGTGGGTGTTTACTATAGTTGCATTTAGGTTTGAGTGTTATCAGATACATGTATCTGGCTTATACTACAGTGTAATCTAGGTGAAAAACATTGAGTGGTATACCCGTAACTGCATTATACAGTTACGGTCATAGTGGAAATCAGTTGGGGTCATACAGCATGTTATTCCAAGTACAAAATACAAGTAAACTTCAACCCTGGTACATTATTTGAACCCATCACAATGGTGTCATACCCAAAAGGAAGAGATCTATCGATTCAGTTTGTTATATAAAGTATTTTTAAGCAAGATTTCAAAGAAAATCATCAGTGCCAACAACAACAACAATGCTGGTAACTGCAGTTGGGGTCGCAGGTGCCGAGGGTGTGATGCATGCCACATGTGGTCTGACTAGGAGGGGGGAAGATGAGCTAGGTAACCTCCACCTACTTCTACATTGTATTTTAAGATTTTTATTCAGTCAAAAGCATAACAGGTACATTATTCTCAGACATTGCTGACTCTAAATTTAACAAGTATTTATACAAAATATTTTAGTGAATATGTTGGTTACAAAAAAAGGATTATTTATAAGTGAAGATGGAAAATAAAATAAAAATATAATAGATCGATGTATAAAAGCCAACACCAGCGCGTTGTTCAACATCATGACAGTCATATAAGTATTTCATCTAATTCTTTCTGTATATATCAAATGTGATGCGTTTCAGGAGAATGAGTCACAAGTCGCAAAAAATAGATTTTGAGATACCCTTATATTTGAAAAGATGAGATCAAGCCAATTCCAATGATAGTAAACAGTCTAATAATCTAATAAGTAATTCTAGATTTTAAGTTTGATATTTTGATTTTTGAAAAAAAAAAGTTTCCAATAATATATCTCTTGGGTAAACAGTAAAGTAACTAAATGTAGTCCATATGAGGACCTTTAAAACGAAAGGATATATTGCATAGATTGTCCTGAAATTTGATCCATCAATTGATATACCTATAAGTGATAAACTCTCCAAAGATCAGAACATTCCAATAATGTGATCTTGTGAAAAAAACACTTTAAAATATATCAATTTTACGACTTATGACTCATTTTCCTGAAACACATCACAAATAGTCCAAAAATATATCATTGACTCCCTTAACGGAATTTGTTACATAGGGATTGCCATCACTGATTAATTTTTAAAGGTTTTAAAAAGGTTGAAGATACATGTTTACCCTTCTCGGAAATACCAAACTAATTTGTACGGTACGCAACTAAAATACGTTAACATACTGACTCTACTTAAATCTAACTCTGTATATCCCATAATGCATTTGGGCCCAGCCAACAACTATATTAGGCCCAGTTTGTTCTTGATTCATTATTATATGTTAAATTTAAGGCCAATAAAAAATTTTTTTTTTAAAATACCTTGGTTTGTCACTGAAGAAGGACAAATAGGTCCGAAACATCGGGCAGAGACTTTCCAACAAAAATATTTACAAAACGAAAAAAAGAATTAAGAAAACTGTTTTTAGTTGATGTAGATATGAACGCAGCTTTAACTGATTACACTAAGGTAATTCCACCATCAGTGCAGTAATTTTTATGAGTAAGAAGCACATATAAAACGTGATTATAATCATCGCTAAACAATCGTCATCCCCTTTTCCTTACTTGGATTTTATTCTGCAATAAATAGACCAGGTACATTGTCAGGCTGACTAGCTTAATCGCTATCTATTGTTTTACCTTAATCTAGAATGCTATAAATAACCATAAGATAGTAATATAAACCTAGTAATGTCAATTAAAGGACACAGCTTTATGATACACGCGCCTTAAAGGAAGAGGTTAATGTCGGGTGAGCAGTATAGAGGATGTTGACTGGAATGTACTGAGTTCCTATTGCGTTAAAGGTATGATCAGAGCTCAGCTATACATAGAGAGAATGGGACGAGCCGGCAATAATCGAAAATTTATAGGACGAGATTCGTCCACATAAGCACGATGCCGTAGGCAGAGTGGTAATATGTGGACGAATCAAGTCCTATAAATTTTCGATTATTGCCAGCGAGTTCCATTCTATATTTATTATATGTGCATAAAATTTGATCATATGTTATCAGATATCACTGAAAAAATATTAAAGAAGTCTCAGAGAGCCCCGCTGCCAGCCCCACTGCCAGCCCCGTTATTAGCCAAGTTATATTGTTGACTTAAAACGTTCATATCGCAGCCATTTCTTGAGCTACATTAATAAAATTTATATCATTCAATAGAGAATTTAATGCTCTATTTAATGATGGGATTTTTATTATGTATTTCTTTAATCATAGTACCAGAATCACGGGTGGATTACCGATCGCGGGGATTTGTTTACATCGTTCGCGGGGATTTGTTTACATCCATTGCTCCGCGAAGCATATATAAACAGAGCTATTTTTAGACAACTACATTCATATAGGAATAAGCAGTATAGAGGATGTTGACTGCAATGTACTGAGTTCCTATTGCGTTAAAGGTATAATCAGAGCTATCCATATATGGGTCAGATTTTCAGAGGGTGTACAATTGGCAGCTGTACACATTTAGTAAATTCTGCAAAATTAGGCTGCAATTTGGTCAATACTAGGTAAATTCGAGTATATTTGGCATTGCATTGATTCCAGCAATCTGTTTGGCTAGGTTGAATTGCATTTTGAACATTATGTTCGTCTGAAATTTGGATTATTTGAAGAAGATTGGTGAAGTTGAATTGTACATTTTCTGAAAATCTGACCCATATAGTATGTACATAGCACTGGTATACATTAAATATAGAGTATGTGGTATCTCTCCTAGTTTTGACCCATTTATTATACAGTACTGTACAATATAATACAGGAACACTTGCGTGAACTTTGCTTTGTAAACCTAGCGAAGATTAATTATTATTTTTTTTAAAAACGTCTTTATTAGGAAGATTTCCACAATGTGGTAGGTCTCATCTCCTACAAAAGGTATATACATGTTTTACATTTAACTACCGAATCCATATAGTTATGAGAGATACTACTAGTTACATAATTCATTTAGCGACAGCTACACGGTTCATGACGAACTTACTTCAACATACATTTTTTTTTTGTTTTAAGCCCCAAAATAAAATAACAATCATTATACAGGTTCGCTAGTAAATAAAAAGATTTCGTCAACATATTTTCACCGATTTTTGAAATTCATAGCAATTTCCATATTCTCAATCTGTTATTTCCTGTACAACAGGAGCAAGCCATATACAATCCTCCACTCATGATAGATGTGTAAACATAGCATTACTGTAGATACGAGGAGACGCAAGAAAACATCCACATGGTGGACAGGCGCTCTTTGGGAATTTGTTGTAATTGTACGGCCATAATGGTAATAAAAAACCAAAAAACCCACTGGTTTCAAACCCAACCACTTGCGGAAGAAAATTGAATTTCACTCCTTCTTGGGCCAATGTCTTCCTAATCGTAACAAAGTCATGAGGATACAATTACATCTTGTTGGTGGAAAAAGTGGAGGAATTATTGTTAATACTTTTCATTTCGGCGTACACCAAAATTCCACGAAGCGATGGTTTAACTTATTATCGCTCACCTTCTTTCCACTGAATCAACGCCACATGTTATTAAACCCTAATCACTGGCAATATATCAATAATAATAATAATAAGATTCTTTTATTTCATGACTAGGTTACAGAAAAATACAGGTAGTACATGTCAGGTCTGGACCTGGTCTTCCCATGTATGCCTAGCTACAGAGGGATGACTAGCTAATTTAGGGGTTGACTAGGGGTTTGGTTGTGGGGCTAAGGTTGGGGGTTGGTTTACATTATATAATATCGTAGAGCCTTTTATTGAGTGAGAATCATTCAGTTCTAGACTTTGCATGTTTGAGGCAAGAAGTTGACAAGAAGTTGACTCTATAAAATAATATCAATGAATTCAGTCTATTTATCCAACAATCAGTGGGTAATTTCTCAACAGCTTGTCTATGTAATATTGTAACCGATCTAAAACTACACGTCAGAGGCTACTGTACCTCATGACACCCCTACGAATACCAACAGCTTTGTATAAGGGTGAAATCGCCAGAAAATGTACAATTCATCTTCACCAATCCTCTCAAATAATCCAAGTTTCAGACCAAAATAACATTAAAAATACAGTTCAACATAACCATACTGATTGCTAGAATCAATGCAATGCCGAATATTCTCGAATATACCTAGTATTGACCAAATTTCAGCCTGATTTAGCAGAATATACTGAATGTGTATGGGTGCCAATTGTACATTTTCTAAAAATCTAATCTTTTTCTACTTCATCACCAACTTCATGTATCATAGATGTTTATTCTCCCATCTTTCCATCTCATATAACTTAGAACTCACTTGTTGTAAATCTATAATTTATGTTTTATGTATGTTCACGTTGAAACTCTGTAACTAATTCACAAAAATCGAGATTCAGGCACTCAACGGAAGAACTACTTACACAACTGTCCGTCTAGAATGTTGAATAACCGCATTGTTACTCGACCAAATACAATAAAAGAATTCTTGAATTGAATTGAATTGAGTTGATAGACCTGAGAATGCAGCTTTATTAAAACTTGAGCCTGTTTAAAGAACAATTGAACCCAAACAGGAACCAATCTTTAATGTTGCATTTTGCCTATATGGGTCAGATTTTCAGAAAATGTACAATTGGCAGCGGTACACATTGAGTAAATTCTAAATAAGGCTGCAATTTGGTCAATATAAGGTAAATCCGAGTATATTCGGTATTGCATTGATTCTAGCAATCTGTTTGGAAAGGTTAAACTGTATTTTGAACTTTATTTTCGTCTGAATTTTGGGTTATTTGAGAGGATTGGTGAAGTTGAATTGTACATTTTCTGAAAATCTGACCCAAATAAGAGAATAGGGCGTGTGTATGAGCCTCCTCTCCTTGACACCAATTCCATCAATTATACATAAAAGTCAATCCTCATATAAGTAGCTTAGAGGTTGGTTGAGAGGCTTTATACATTACAGCCATGTCCAATTATACACTGCAACCAGCACAACAGCGATATAAGTCTAGAGAATGAGCAAGATACGCTATTAACTTTAATGGAGCTGACAAACGTGTGCAGAAATTAGAAGTGAAAAGATAGATTTACTAGCTTAAATCAATTAATCTGATATTAGGAATCAACGAACGAATTAAGAGCAGAGTGCTAAATAAAGAAAAAGTGCGTTGGTTTAGGAATATATCGCAAAGAGAAGGAATAAATGGTTTATTTCATGGCTGGAGAATTGAGTTCTTCTTAAGCGATGCCCGTGGAGAACAAGCGGTATAAGCTACATACACTCTAGGTCCAAACCCTCAGATCAGATAAGAATGGTATATCAGCCTTTTTCGCTAATCGGTTTTGTGGCCTAGGACTCGGCGTTTTAATGGGAATATAATGACATTTCCCGGTCTTAATGGAATTATAATGGCACTTTGCGGTTTGAGGCGAGAGGCTTTCCCTTCGTTTGAAGGGACTCTCTCAACTTTGGGCCTAGACTGCATATATCTAACAAGTAGTAGAGGACACCAGCTATTGTAGTTGTAACTAAACCATTAATAAAATTAAATATTGAATGCGCATAACAAAGGAAATACAGATTTGAATTGAATTTGGGTATGTTTCTCAGTTCCTAAAAGAGGACAAATTTTAATCAAGACTTGTTGCTTATTTATAGAGCTAGTTTTTTGGTGTAGCATCTAGAAACTAGTAGCAGACTAAACCATCAATAAAATTAACCTCCTTATATTAAATGCGCATAATAAAGGAAATACAGATTTGAATTGAATTTGGGTACGTTTCCCAGTTCCTAAAACAGGACAAATTTTAATCAAGACTTGTTGCTTATTTGGGTCAAATTTTCAGAAAATGTACAATTAGCAGAGCTACACATTTAGGAACTTCTACTAAATTAGGCTTAAAAACGACGAATACCAGGTCTATCTGAGTATATTTGGTTCCGCATTGTTTTAAAGAATCAGTTCTGTTGTGTCAAACTGCATTTTGAAGTTCATTTTTGTCTTAAATGCGGGTTATTTGAAAGGATTGGTAAAGACGAATTGTACATTTTCTGAAAATGTGACCCATTTATACTGCTAGTTTTTTTGTGTAAAAACTAGAAACTAGTTGCGGAGCTGAGGGGGAAAGTAGTGTGATCAGATGCGAGCTGAGAGTAAGAGGGGGACACTGAGGAGGGAAAGTAGGTCTTATACTTTTAGTGTAGATGAGCTTTTCACTTGTGAGGTAATTGGTGCACAAGACCCAGCGCCTTAGCGTGATGGGCCCACACATCAGGCGAACATCTACTGAGCAAACTAATTCCTTTCTTCCACTTGGTGTTAATTATCTCCCAAACCCTTCTAGTTTCTGTCCCTGTCTCTCGGTCTGTCTCCAATCTGTCTCTGTCTTTGTCTATCTCAGCTTTTCTCAATCTCTGATTCTGTCTGTCTGTCTGCTGTCTGTCTGTCTGTCTGTCTGTCTGTCAGTATGCTACCATGCTAAGCTGGGGGCCATATCTGTTCCTCTGCTTTTCTCAAATATATCTTTTTCTCTGTCTTTGCTCCTCTCTCTCTCTCCCACTCTGCTCCCTCTCTCTCTGTCTATCTATATTATATATAAATATAAATCCCTCCCCCTCTCTCTCTATCTATATTCGCTCTGTCTCTCTGCCTATCTATATGTATTATATATCTCTCTTCCCTTCCCTCTGTCTGTCCCCTCGATGACCACGATGTTAATACATTGATCTAATCTCTCTGTGTCTCTTTGTTTGCGCCGGATTCCCTACTGTCCAATCGCACTCATAACCCCTATGGGTCAGATTTTCAGAAAATGTACAAATCAACTTCGCCAATCTTCTCAAATAACCCAAATTTCAGACAAAAATGAAGTTCAAAATACAGTTCAGCCTAACCAAACAGATTGCAAGAATCAATGCAATGCCGAATATACTCGAATTTACCTAGTATTGGCCAAATTGCAGCCTAATTTAGCAGAATTTACTAAATGTGTACAGCTGGCAATTGTACATTTTCTGAAAATCTGACCCCTGTCTCTTGTCTCTTCCTACCTCTCCTTCCCTTTCCCCTCTCCTTCCTTTTCCCCTGCGAGCTAGGTAGCACTCTATAGGTCACTACGCCACTAGGGAACCAAAAGCTAGCAGGCATGAATCAATTCAATGCAATCTCACCAAAATATATGCTTTACATTACTGACTACACTATTATACCATCCTTACAAAACAAAGTGGGATGAATAATAAAGTTGGAATAAATGTTCTGCAATCTATAATAATAGTTCATCTACTAAAGGTTTGTTGGTCATGGGTCAGATTGTCAGAAAATGTACAATTCACCCGTACCAATTCTCTCAAATAACCCAAGTTTAAGACAAAACTCAGGTTCAAAATACTGTTCAACATAACCAAACAGACTTTGTGAATCAATGCAATACCAAATATACCCATATATACCTAGTTTTGATGATTTTTCAGTCCAATTTAGCAGAATTTACAAAATATGTTGATCTGCCAATTGTACATTTTCTGAAAATCTGACCCTCATGTATTAAGTGGCTAAGCTAGAAGAGCATCATTTACAACACAGACAGCAGAAAGTCGATCTAAGTAGCAATCGCCGGTGGGATTCCAGACATGGCCAATGTCTCTTTTTATGTAGTGTTAATAGCCGAGTCAAAGGGCAAGTTGTCATGAAATCTATAAAAGGAAGTGGATCTCCAAGAGTGGTCCACCTGTACCCTTATCGCTGGTATAGGGGACTTGCATGTGCCACTGCGCATGCCTGCCACAGTGCATCATGGGATGGATTTTGATGAAATCCGACATACAAATATTTGGCAACATTTTTATCAAAACTTTCAAGAATTTTTTTACCAATATCATAGCTTGTATAAATGATCTATTCTAACCAAATGCATGATGGGAAAGATGGGGCCTTGTGTCATGGAAACATGTTTAAAACGTGGATATTAATATTAGAGCAATGCTAAATATTCCATGCTGAACATGACATGTTTTCTATAGATTTTATACCGTACCATTAGTCCCATAATTCCATGCGAATCTAGATTCAAAATGGCGGCTATGCAAGTCCCCTATTGCTGGAGAGCCCTTGCCAGGTTTACTACGCTCTAGGCAATACCTCTTTTGAACCTCATGAATATTCAGTAATAAAAGTCAGAATCTATTATCTACAGACAGTAACGAACTACATATTTAAAGATGTAAATCAGAGCTAAAAACTGTACCAACCCACTATGTATGAGGGTGGAAAACTGGAACGAGCATACATAGAACTACTCCACAACTCTCTGCCAATATATAACCCTTAGAAAAGACTATATGGGTCAGATTTTCGGAAAATGTACAATTCTAATTCGCAAATCTTCTCATATAACTCAAATTACAGACGAAAATAAAGTTCAAAATACAGTTCAACCTAACCAAACAGATTACTAGAATCATTACAATGCCAAATATAGTCGAATTTAACTAGTATTGACCACATTGTAGCTTGATTTTGCAGAATTTGCTGAATGTCTAGAGCTGCCAATTGTACATTTTATGAAAATCTGACCCATATTATTAGCTAAAGGAATCCTCATAAAGGTTTGTGTTTTATGAAATGGGCCATAGAGGCAAGGTTACTCACCGCCTGAAATGCCATTTAACAATCCCACTGCTATCAGCCTAACCCTTTAATAAGGACCTCTAAAGGGTAAAGTAATTTAAAGTAATTAAGTCAAAAGCATTTTATCTCCCAAACTCAATAAGTAGCGACATAAATGTATCAAGGGTGCTCAGAAGGACCTTTCTTTAATTCTGCCAAAGCATTTTACTAACCAAAGCGATGGATTTTAATTAAGGGCTACGACCATATCTGCATCCCAGGGGCTCCTTGAGAATGATATAAGGGCTATTAGGGGGCTGCTATTCAACGAGGTCAAAGAGGAAAATGCTTTTATCAGTCCCATTACCATTTAAATAACATTCCCAGAAAATCTCAAGAGGCTCGCAGCTAGGGTTCTTGTGGAATTGTTTAGTATTCTAACTTTATCATAAAATTTTACATTTAGAATAGGAGAAATGACTATTTTCCAAAATGAACTCAATCTTTTAATATTCCACCTTGCATTAGTCTTTACTGGGTATCAAAGAGAAAAAGGGAAAATCCTGACTGCAATCCATCCCCTGTGAAAATTAACTGCTGACATGAAAATTCTAATTTTCCATGCCATGCGATAGTCATAAAATCATAACCCAATAAGATCCAGACCAGAAAGAAAAGAGGTCGAAACATTAGTAATCGTAATGATTACCACGGTTTGAACGATATTTTGTGAGCTTATTTGCACTATATTTGGTCTAGTAATTGGCGACAGAAGCACGAGCAATCAGAGTTTTAAGTAGGGAAGCTGATGCCTGGAAAATGAGTAACAGTTGCACTGACTCTAATGAGACCTAGTTAGTCTAATTAGGAAACAAGTTTGTGTATGAAACCGGCGAACGTATGAAGTTTGGGGGGGGGGGGGGCGGGGGGGAGGGAGTAAAATCACCCAAACCTGAAATCGCTTGACTGTAATCCAAGTTAGAATTATCACAATTTGTATTCTTACGCATGTTATTTGGGTCAGATTTTCAGAAAATGTACAATTGGCCTTCACCAATCTTCTCAAATAACCCAAATTTCAGACGAAAATAAAGTTCAAAATACAGTTCAACCTAACCAAACAGATTGCCAGAATCAATGCAATTTCGAAATTTACCTAATATTGACCAAATTGCAGCGTGATCTAGCGTAATTCACTAAATGTGTACAGCTGCCAATTGTACATGTTCTGAAAATCTGACCCATTTGCGTTCTGCAGTTAGAAGTGGCGTAATGCTTTTTGGCAAGAGTTGTGATAATTTCTTTGAAGTGTCCTTTTGGGTAACTTATAATCAACATTCTTCTCAAATTCATAGCAGGCAAAGGTCAAACGACAGTGAAGCTACAATTTGTTTGATTCTGGCATCTGGTTAATATATATATATCGTATTTTTATTCTGAATTTTGTTCTACATCGTTCCAGAATAGGATGCCTGCCTCTCATTTGAGGTCTTCCTGGTGGATCCTTTGCTCATATACCAGTTTAGTGAACATGATATTGCGATGTAAAATGGTTATACAGATAAAATACCCTAATACAACAATAATCAGAGAAATCCCAGGCTCATTTCTAATTATTTCTATTTTTCATTAACTATACAATGTCACTTCACGTGTTCTCTGCAACTTATTGCGAGACTTCCGACTGTTAGAGATGATGAAATGTTAATTGTCAATGTCATGTCGGATTTTCTAGATAATCTAGAGAAGCATATTTTAAATTAAACTACTGAGCCGTCCCCCCCTCCCCCCAACAGTAAAAACATCAGTCAATCAATACATTGCATCAAGGATAATGATAATTTGACCATCAAACTGTAAGACAATATTTATCGATGTATCGATCTTGTCAAGAAGGACTTGCATGCCTTTTATAACAATGTTAGTTTACGTGAACGTAATCCTACATTCTCTACTATCCACCTCTGTTTATAATCATCTAAGAATTCATTTTACTCATTTTACTCCGTGGATAAATACTCATCAAACTCACACAGATACCCTGTTTTAAGGTATTGCTTAAACTTAATTCTGGTATCCAAATTTTGTACTTCAGCCGATAGACTGTTCCAAAGATTGGTTAATACATACACATATGATCTTTTGAATAATTCATTTTTTGGCGATGGCACGATCAATTTTTTACCACCAGATAAACTTCGAAGGTTAATTTTCCTTTTATCTAAGTTCTCTTCAACCCTTGTTCGTGTGTAGGCGAGATCCAACAAATGACTATCCCTCCTCGTCGACAGAGTTGGGAGGTTTAGTGTTTTGTGAATTTCCTTTGTATTTGATAATTTCGGTAATTTTAAGATAATCTTAAAAGCAGAATTTTGAAGGGTTTGCAGTTTCATTAATTGTGCCTGTGTAGATGAACCATAGAAAAGATCACCGTAATCAATAATAGGGAGGATCATTGTTTTGTACAATAAAAGCAATGTGTGTCTATCGCACACATTAAATAGTTTTGATAAAGCATGTATTTTGGATTTGACAGCATACGTTTTCTTCCTAAGAAACACCTTAAAATCAACTCGCTCATCAATTTCCATCCCAAGGAACTTGTATTCGGTTACATTTTCTAACTCTTGGTCAGCTATCTGGTAATTAACTATATTTTTAGTATCTTTCTTTGATCTAATTGTTAAATTCTTACACTTTTTTATATTCAAGGATATTTTATTTACAGGGCACCATTGTACAATATTGTTTAAATCTGTTTGCAACTCTTCACTTTTGCTACTTCCTAGTGATCTTTCTCTATACAAAACCGTGTCGTCGGCAAACAACTGAATATGACTCTTCTTTACAACTTTGTATAAATCGTTGATATAAACAATAAACAATAGCGGCCCCAAACTGGTGCCTTGTGGCACACCACAGGTTACCGGCTTTAGGGAGGACAGGTTATTTCCTACCATTACCCTTTGTGTCCTCTCACTGAGATAATTCATAAACCACCTATTAGCATTATCTTTAACCCCATATTTTTTTAATTTTGATAATAAGATACTATGATTTACAGTATCAAATGCTTTTTTAAAGTCCAAAAATATCAAATCTGTTGCTTTTTTATCATTTAAATTTGAATAAACTCTACCTAGTAATCTGTCAATAGCGCTATTTATAGATCCGCCCCCCCTAAAGCCAAACTGACATTCACATAACAAGTTATTTCCTTCCAGATACTGAGAAAGTTGCTTCTGAATACAGATCTCCAAAATCTTAGCTGGTAGTTTTATGCAGGAGATAGGTCTGTAGTTACCAGGACTACCCCTATCCCCCTCTTTAAACAGCGGCGTTACATTGGCTTGTTTAAAGTCCCTCGGGATGTCTGAATTTCTGATAGTGAGATTGAACAAATAAACAAGTTGGCTCTTAAGTGCAATGAGACAATGTTTTAAAATCCTGGTTGGCATTAATTGCAATATTACTGTATGTTCCCTCCCTAAGCCCCTAAGCAACTGACTACTTTGCCTGGTTCAAGACAGGTATTGTAATACTACAGTATCTTCATCAAGTATCCCCTACGTTTCTATGTAAATCAACAGAATACTTGACTGTACTTGACTGGTTAAACCCGGTGTAGTCACTATATGGGTCAGATTTTCAGAAAATGTACAATTGGCAGCTCCGAATATTTAGGAGGTTCTTCTAAATTAGGCTGAAAAATGATGAATACCGGGTATATCTGAGTATATTAGATATCGCATTGATTTAAAGTATTAATTCTGTTATGTTCAACTGCATTTTGAAGCTCATTTTTGTCTTAAATGTGGGTTATTTGAGACGATTGGTGAAGGTGAATTGTACATTTTCTGAAAATCTGACCCATATAGCAAAACTACAGCATCTCTGCAATTACCCTGAGGTAATCTTTACAACTTTGCAACTACAACCCCCGGTGTTACATCATGTTACGTAATAATGATGTAAGGATGAGTAACCACTTTTATGACTATAATTATCAATAATTATTATTATTATATTCATGACCATAATTAAGGAATATGTCCATGACCCATAAGGCACCTATACCCAGGAATTTATTGCAGTAATTACGGTAGCATGTAAAGGCTCAGGTAGCACCCTCACCTAGTTGATATTCAACCAATCAGTACGAGCCACACGGGCCAAACACCCACCTGTATGTTAGACCATAATAAACATTCATTCTAGATCTTAGGATCAAAGCCTTTAGACTTCTTCTTTATACTTCTTATTTTCCTACAATAATTCTACAACTATTTCATATCCAAGATAGACCAAATCTTCATAAAACACCAGCCCCCCCCCCCCCCCGCCCCCCCCCCCCATTTGCCCCTCAAGTAGAGCAGAGTCACCTACCGGCAAGCCTGTGATGTCAGAGTACTTTTTAGCTGGCGTGAAGGAGGGCGGTGCATCAATGCTGCTATCTGGCGGATGAACAGAGAAACAGGTTTAATCACAACGGAACAGATTCTTATTTATGGTTTTGTTTCCAAACGCCAGAACTGTATCATGCTAGTTTGTCAAATATCACAATTAGCGTGGTGCAATTAGCTAAGAGCTGCTTTTTCTTAAGTTAATCATTACCTTCGTTCTTTACGTTTGGTTAGTTGGGTAGGAAATGGCTTTTCTGGGCTGAAACCTAATTTGGTACCCAATATTTTGAGAATAACAATAAAGCTGCATTCTCAACTTTCTTCTGCCAATAATATCTATTGTGTGGTCTATTCATTGCCGAACAATCTGAAAGTCACTGAGATATTAAAGGTGGTAGAGGTGGGAGAAATCGCTATATGGGTCAGATTTTCAGAAAATGTACAATTGGCAGCTGTACACATTTTGTAAATTCTGCTAAATTAGGCTGCAATTTGGTCAATACTAGGTAAATTCGAGTATATTCGGCATTGCATTGATTCTAGCAATCTGTTTGGTTAGGTTGAACTGAATTTTGAACTTTATTTTCGTCTGGAATTTGGGTTATTTGAGAAGATTGGTGAAGGTGAATTGTACATATTCTGAAAATCTGACCCACATATTGGTGGGGCATGGTTAACTCGGGTTTTCCATGAAGATTAT